>CM016561.1:25925987-26182217 GCA_003412495.2 Echium plantagineum | reverse complement strand
GAGCTTTATTTCAGTTTATTTGTTTATATGTATGAAGTATACTTTTGTAAAACTCTTGTTGTTGAATAAAAGTATTACTTCTTGTTTATTGATTGACTATTCTTCTATAGCACTTGAATAAACAATTGTGTATTTAATCATAGTTGTATGATAAATATTTTAGTTCCCATGTAATCACGAGTTCTTGAAGAGGAGCCAATAAGTGTATTGGCTAAGAAACCCCTTTTTCAAGACAAGAACTTTGGTGATTACATTGTCCCTAGTGGTGTGTCCCAACGTTTTGGGAACGGACACAACCAAACTAGTGTGTAATGATTCGTTTGACTTTGTTTCTTAAGTCAAAAGGATGGTCCAAATCATTACATGGGTTCATTGTCAAGAGAGTCTTGACATGGTACTGGACAGTGACCGTTGTGAAATTATAGAAGAGATCTTGTGTCCTATATTTCACACGAGCCATATGATAGAGGTTCTGAGACCTACATGCATATCATTCTCATGCTACGTGAGCATGAGGCTTTGACTACTTCCGGACCCATCCGTTACTGGTGGTAATGGGGTACGTTGGGTCTTATGTGAATGTAGTGGTGAGATGATCGGTGATGCATTGGTAGGGTCTTTGTCCACCCTGGTATACAGGGAAGGTTTTTCTGGCCACTCGGAGAGTGAGTCTTACTTATGAATTCACCCGTTATGAACGGGAGTGAGACTATCTCGTGTTCCGAGAAATTATGTCATAGGAGTTGGCGACACGCTTACTTGCTTTAGCCTATGACGAAAACCGAGGACAAAGGGAATCATGTGACAAGGATGCAAATGTACATCCAAGACATTGGTAATAGTCCAAGGGCAAGTGGGAGTGTTGGAAATTGATGTGTCAATTTCCTCAATTAGTGCCCGTGAACTATATCATCTATATATACGGTTCAACAACCGATAGTTATCTGAACTATCAGTAGTCTCACCCGAGATAATGCCGGGGTCATCGAATGGCAGACTAGGCTCTCACGATGATCTTCGGGATTCGAGTATACGGTCTTATACGTTGAATCCCGATGCTTTCGTTACTCGGGCTATGAGGTCACACACATAACAATTACCGAAGATACTTTCGAGTAGTGACCCGAAAGTGAATAAGGGATTTGATCCATATTGAAGAATTTCGGTTCGATCGAGATCGTGTCTCGACCAAACCGATGGTGTGCCCGGAATTAGTTCCGGACGCACTATTTAGGGTTTGTGTATATATATATATATGTGAGATATATATTTATATATTATCATTTATTGAAATGATTTAATTAATTAATGAATTAATTAAACAAGATATGGTTTAATTAATTAATTAAGATTAATTAACTAATCTCATCATTATGAGGAGTTGACATCTTGGTGGCTACTTTATGCCTTGGGAAGGCTTTGTATCCCTTGGGAAGAACTCTTGTAAGAGCATCTTCCATGGACCAAGAGGCATTAACCATATGGATGGTTAATGTGTTTGTTTAGTGTGCAATATGTTTCATCATCCATTCTATATCATAAGATGATATTGGATGTGAAGATATCAATCTAAGTCTTGCATATCTCTTGCTAGAGAACACAAGAACACAAACAAACACACTTCATCTTCAACCTCAACCCTCTAGCAAAACTCTAAGTGTAGAGTGTAGAACTAGTTCTACATTTTTGCTATAGTAGTAAAGACTACATACTCCTCAATAACACACACTAGTCCAAGTGTGTCTTATTGCTATCTAAGGTATTGGTGTGGACTATTTCATAGTAGTTTCATATCACCTTGGTGATAGACATTTCTTCAAGGAGAAAGCAAAGGAGCAAGGTGTGGGGATAAGCGCTTAAAGATTTACAAAGCTTCCGCTCACGCTTCAAAGGTATAACTTTGTAGCACTACTCTTTTATATGTTATTTGTAGCATATTCACACTACCTTTAAACATATACTTCTATGAGCTAGTTTCATTGTGTAAGTTCTAACGATCAACGAATTAGGGTTGTATGACATATGAACTATTGTATTTCATTGTGTCTTGCAACCCCGGGATATTCCAACAATTAATGCTATAACATTAGCATGACAAGGAACAAGCTTGATGACTTGAACCCGACATACCTATGGCATTGCAGACTCGGTCATATAAGTGACAAACGCATTAAAGAGCTCCATGACAATGGAATTCTTACGTCATCTGGTTTTAAATCTTATGACAAATGTGAGTCATGTCTTTTAGGCAAGATGACCAAGTCACCTTTCACTGGTACGAGTGAAAGGGCAAGTAATTTATTGGGAATCATACATACTGATGTATGTGGCCCAATGAACACGCCTGCTAGAGGAGGTTTTCTATACTTCATTACCTTCACCGATGACTTCAGCAGATACGGTTACGTATATCTGTTGAAACATAAGAGTGAAGCCTTTGAAAAGTTCAAAGAATTTCAGAAGGAAGAAAACCAACTCGCCAGGACAATCAAGATTCTTTGCTCCGATAGGGGAGGAGAATACTTGAGCCATGACTTCTTGCAACACCTAAAGGAGTGTGATATTGTATTACAGCTCACACCTGATGGTACACCACAACACAATGGTGTCTCCGAAAGGAGAAATCGAACCTTATTAGATATGGTTCGATCAATGATGAGCACATCAGAACTCCCAACTAGTTTTTGGGGTTATGCATTGGAAACTGCCGCTTCCACACTAAACAAATGTCCAACCAAATCAGCACCTAAGACCCCACATGAGATGTGGTTTGGGACTCTTCCCAAACTAGGGTACTTGAGGATTTGGGGATCCGAGGCCTATGTTAAGAAAGTTAACAAAGATAAGCTTGGACCTAAATCCGACAAGTGTTACTTCATTGGTTATCCTAAGGAAACCAAGGGATATTACTTTTATCTCAAACCCGAAAATAAGATTTTCGTGGCTCGTAATGGAACTTTCCTTGAGAAAGAATACATTACAAAAAGATATAAGAGTAATGAGACTCTTGAAATTGTTCAAGAGGGTGATGTAGCAGGTACTAGTACCTTAGCTGAATCACCTCAGGAGGTGGACCCTTCTTATGAAGAAGAGGTTCAACTCGATCCACGGGAAACCGTAGACGAGCCTGCTGATACTCAAAACATCCCTCGGAGATCCGAAAGGTCCCGTCAGGAACCCGATAGATGGTATGGGGAATTTTTCCTGATTGAAAGCGGGGAACCCTCAACTTATGAGGAAGCCATGAAACAACCTGATGCTGATGAATGGCTCCTAGCCATGCAATCCGAGATGGAATCAATGTACCATAATAAAGTATGGACATTGATTGATTTGCCGAGGGGTGATAGACCCATCAAATGCAAATGGGTATTTAAACGAAAGCTTGATAAAGATGGAAATGTCCATGTTTATAAGGCTCGACTTGTGGCTAAAGGTTTCAAACAGATTCATGGTATCGACTATGATGAAACTTTTTCTCCAGTCGTTAAGTTTAAATCCATTCGGATTATCTTAGCCATTGCCGCATACTACGATTATGAAATTTGGCAAATGGATGTGAAGACAGCTTTCCTTAACGGGAAACTAGAAGAGGATGTGTACATGACACAACCTCCTGGATTCACAAGCTCGAAAGAGCCTAAGAAAGTATGCAAACTTCAAAGATCTATTTATGGTCTGAAGCAAGCATCTAGGAGTTGGAATCTTCGCTTCAATGAATCAATCAAAGAGTTTGGATTCATTCGATGTGAAGAAGATTCTTGTGTATACAAGAAGGTTAGTGGGAGCAACATTGCATTTGTCGTGCTATATGTAGACGACATTCTTCTCATAGGAAACGACATATCCATGCTTGAATCAGTCAAGGCATGGTTATGTAAGTGTTTCTTTATGAAAGATCTAGGAGAGGCACAGTACATTCTTGGAATTAAGATCCATAGGGATCAATCTAAGAGACTCATTGGACTGAGTCAAAACGCTTATATTGATAAGGCGTTACTTAGATTCCGTATGGAAAATTTCAAGAAAGGTAATCTCCCTATGAGACATGGCATCTCTATTAGTCGTGCTGACAGTCCCATGGACAGCATCGAAATAGAGAAGATGAACAAGATCCCTTATGCCTTTGCCATAAGATCTATCATGTATGCTATGCTTTGTACATGACTTGACGTTTCTTACGCTTTGAGTGTAACAAGTCGTTATCAGTTGTGTCCAGGACAAGAGCACTGGAAGGCCGTAAAGGCCGTTCTTAAGTATTTAAGAAATACTAGATCCATGTGTCTTGTCTATGAGGGAGATAAAGAGTTACAAGTTGTAGGCTACACCAAGCGAGCTTCCAAACCGACAAAGATGAATCTAGATCTCAGTCTGGTTATGTGTTTCGCATAAATGGTGGCACAGTGTCTTGGTGCTGTAACAAGCAAAACACTGTGGTAGATACTACAATGGAAGCTAAATATGTTGAAGCATCAGATGCTGCAAATGAAGCATGCTGGATTAAGAAGTTTGTGAGTGAACTTGGTGTTTTGCCTAGCATTGACTAGCCGGTAGTGTTATATTGTGATAACACTAGTGCAATTGCTCAGGCCAAGGAACCAAGGTCACATCACCGCTCCAAGCATGTGTGCTCAGAAAGTATCACATAATTCGTGATATGACAGAACGAGAAGATGTGAGTGTATGCAAGATACATACAGACGACAACATACCTGGCCCATTGACCAAACCGTTGCCTCACGGCAAACATGACAAGCATCTATCAAGTGTTAGACTTAGATATATGCTTGGATGGTGTTAGGTTTAGTGAGAGTTATATTTTCTGTATATTGTCATAGTGAAGTCCTAATAAGACTATGTTGAATAATTGATTCAAATATATGTATGTTTATAGTTTGACTATATTTTCATACATATATCTTTATTTTGATTCCATTGTTGTCCATGTCTTCTAGAGAGGTCTTTGGGGTTGAGGATCCCAAATGAGAGACCCTCTACTAAGCCTAGAAGCAAGGGGATAACTCGTCCCTGATCAAATGTTCACTGATTGGAATCGAACATTGTAATGATCAGTATGTACATGATTGTCTTGGTCACGTTTCTTAGACAAGAAAGGGAGTAAATGTACTCTAGTCATGCACATGGGTATATATCTTGGAACTAGTCCAAGCTATGATACTGGATTCGACCGCCATGAGAAAACTTAGAAGATAACATATCTGTGTCCTAAGTACTTTTCATCGAACTTATGTTAAATGGTGATTCTTAGACCTGTATGGCGGGAATGCATTAGCATGAGACTTGCGTGCTTTGACTGTGTCAAACGTCTCCTGTAGAAGGGAGGCTATAAAGGCATATGTTGGGCATACTTGGAACATGTTGGTACATTGCTGTACATCAGAGGGGATTCGTACAAATCGGTTATGTCGATTGATTCATGAGATCTCGGTAGATTAATGGTGATTAAGATGGCCATCTCCAGTAGTAGTACTGGGTATCACATTAAGTCTATGTATCCGAGACAATACAGGTGCAAGAGTATGGTGGCACATATCTTACCATAGCTTGACTGTAGAATCGCGATGCGAAGGAATCACTTTACAAGTAATCGTCCAAGGGCAAGTGGGAGTGTTAGAATTATGAGGTGTTTGACACGTCATAATAAGTGCCCGTTGAACAATTTGATTGTTCGTAGTGATTACTTATTTAAAGTTAAGTTCATACGTATATTATGTTTGACAATAATATACATGCTGGGAATGAATTCGAAATGCATTAGGGGTCATGATGGTTTTACTAGGGCCCGCTCATGATTTATATGTTAGTAAAATACTTGGTTGATATTTTATTAACATATGGCTAATGTCATTTCGATCCTAGAAGGTCACACACATACAATGCACTTGATTTTCAATATGATCGAAACTTCCGGGTTAAAAGTGTAAATGTCAAAGAATCAAGGGGAATTCAATTGGCTTGTTTGACTTTGAATTCAAACACAATTAATATTGAATTAATTGGTGCTTAATTGTGGAGGCGTTACGTCTTTGGGTTTAATGTGATTAAACCGCAAATTCATCACACAATTATTATTGTAATAAATGGTGAATCTTTGGGTTTAATGTGATTAAACCGCAAATTCATCACACACTTATTATTGTAATAAATGGTGAATAATTGAAAGGAAGATTTTTGTTTATAGTACCACTATATAAACACCATTTGATGGAAAACAAAGATCAACCTTCTCATTATCATATTTTCACTTGTAAGACAATTGAAAAGAAATAATACTCCCTCTTCCTTCTCTATTCGGCCAAAACAAGAATAACATCAAGAGAAGAAAATCGTTTCTTTCTTGATTCATTCTTTGTCAAATACACTTAAGCTCTAGTTGCTTCAAGGAAGGAATCAAGCTAGTGTTGGTGTGGACTAACTAGAGAGAGGAACGCTGGTTGCTCTTCCGCTGCGCAACTCAAACACGCTTCAAGAGGTATACACACAAACTCATAGTTAAATGTGAATTTTTAGAACTTTGTATTCGATCGTTTATACGTTTTTGTATAATTTGATATGCAAAACATGTATAAAATCCCAACAGCAACAACGAGGAGCAGCAGGCCCCCCCCCCCCACCACCACCACCTGCGAGCAGCAGCAGCCCCACCCCACACCCCACCTGCAACAACGAGGAGCTGCTAGCTTGGAGCCAACATGAGCAGCTAAAGATTTGGCACAACCTGCAACATCTTCCAAAGAAGCCCTCCCAAGTGGATGGAAACAAATATAGTCGACAACACCAAGCCTAGGATGGGTCCCACAATGCAATTCAAGATTAATGGTATCCAAAGCAGTTTTGACCATTTCAAAGACTGCACTTTTAAGTAGAGATGGTTCCTCTGCTGCTTCGATTTCGGACACAAGTGTGTAACCAATCCTGTTGTAAGAATCATCTTCGAATTTGTTGATAATTGGTGCTTGTGTTAGATTATTTCTATTAGATAATATCTTATGGTCCATGTAATATTAAAATCTAATTATAATATTAAGGTTTAATGTGATGGTTATTATACATTAAGGATTATAATTAGTGGGCATAACTTCTAGCCCTCTCATCTCACTCATTAAGGATGCATTTAGGGTGATCATTAGTAGTATTAGACCTTTGGGTTGATAACTACTACTATATAAAGGGGACCTATGCATCATTGTAAGACACCATCTAAAAATACAAATAAAAGATAGAGTAGAGAAGAGAAAAGGAAGAGGCTTAGTTAAGTGATCTTCATCAAACTCTCATCATGGATCAAGGTATGTCCTTGTATTATTATCGATCATAGTGTATATAATTTAGAGTGTAAAAATCCTAATATAATAGTTTTATGCTTACAATTGGTATCATGAGCATGGTTGAACACTCTTGATTATTACATACATTGTTATTTAGCCTAAATGAATTGCTAAATATGTTTTATTGCTTCCGCTATGAATATGAAATATATAAATGGATGTATTGTTAATTTTTCATTATAATATTATATTATTTCGCTTAAATATTCATCACAATAATTGACAATATTTGATCATGTATATTAAAGGTTATTGTATTATATGACATAAAAGATACATTGGATTGTCAATTGTTTGATAAATGTGTAATGTTATATTTATACATACATGTTCTTTGTTCACATAATTTCTTTTATAATGAGTATCATGATATTGATATATGATGGAAAAAAAAATGTGTAAACATATTAAATTTGCCTTGCACATATTTGGAGATAATTAAAAATATCTATTATTAAGAAAGCTTGTTAGTCACCAAAGTGGCCTAGCTAAATTGTTAAATAGATATTTTATCTCCTATTATATAAATTGTGCAAATTTGAGATATGATAATCAATAATATCTATTTACTTTTCAAGTGCTTGTTAGTCACCAAAGTGGCCGAGCTAAATGAGTAAATTGATATTTCATCTCAACTAAATGTTACGAAATCTTGAGATATGATAGTTTATAATACTAATTTAGTTTTAAGTGCTTGTTAGTCACCAAAGTGGCCTAGCTAAATGACTAAATTAATATTTTATCTCAATTATAGGTTACAAGAACTTTGAGATATTACAGTAAATCATCTATTTTATAATGCTTGTTAGTCACCAAAGTGGCCAAGATAAATCACTAAATAGATGATTATCTCATGTTATTGAATAATAATCTTTTAAGATATTATTAAAGTTGTCTATTTTAAATTGATTATTAGTCACCAAAGTGGTCAAATTATTACATAGACATTATATCTTACTATTGTTATTATTGTTTAAATGTCTAATATGTTCAAGCTTGTTAGTCACCAAAGTGGCCTAGCTATAGAAATTAATTAGACATTTTATCAAGTATACATAATTATAAGAGATGTTTAACATGTACTTTTGGAGTCATTAACCATTATACGTACATGTATTTATGCATATGATTAACGTTCAAATTTACATGTTTAAGGATCACCCAAAGGTGAACTTATATATGTTATTAAAGTTTTTTTTGAATCTATCATAGTAACTCAAAGTATTAATATATAAGTTTGAAGGGAATTTCTCATGAAAGTCATAGAGTGCTCTCAATCGGACATTACTGATAAGTCCAAAATGAGAAGTTTCATGAGTGAGTTAGCGACTACTAAATTTGATTGGTCTAAATCCATTCATAATCATGTAACTAGCATGTCTAACAAAGCAGCAAAGTTAAAGACAATGGACATGGAATTGAGTGAGACATTTTTTGTTCCATTCACCATCAACTCTCTTCCTCCTGAGTTTGGTCAGTTCCAAGTACACTATAATACTCTAAAGGAAAAATGGAACTTTCAAGAAATCAAAGCCATTTTGGTTCAAGAGGAATGGAGGCTGAAGAAAATAAAAGATCACTCAATTCATCTCACTGTCCATGAAGGAGCTTCTAGCAGCAAGATTAAATCAGGAAAAAGGAACAAAAGAAAAGACAATGACTCAAAGAATGACAAAATCTCAATAAAGGCTAATGATGACAAAGTCGGAAAGGAGATCAAGTGTTTTTTTTTTCTGTAAGAAGATTGGACACTTGAAGAAGGATTATCAGAAAAGAAAGGAATGGTTCAAAAAAAAAAAAGGTACTTACTTTGTTTCCGTTTGTTTTGAATCAAACCTTATTGAAGTTCCTAGTAATACCTGGTGGTTAGATTCTAATGCAACTACTCATGTTTCTCATGTTATACAAAGATTCCTTTCGATCCAACCCATAAGAGGAACTAAAAATATTTGTTCATGGGAACAAGATGAAAGCACATATTGAAGGAATCGGACTTATAGATTGATCTTAGAGACTAGTCGTCATCTAGATCTAGAAAAGTGCCTTTATGTTCCTGATTATCCTAGGAATCTTGTTTCCGCTGGGAGTTGGATGAGTCTATATTTAATGTCAAGTATGAAAACCGTACATTTTTTAAGAATAAGTACTATTATGGTTGTGGTACATTAATGGATGGTTTGTATCGTTTCAATCTTGATAATGAATTTGTGGAGTCTTTGTTTAATATTGAACATGTTGTTGGTAGTAAACGTAGTGCACTGGATGATAACTCTGCTTTCTTATGGCATCAAAGACTGGGTCATATATCCAAAGAAATGATGTTGAGGTTGGTTAAAAGTGAAATCCTTCCTCAATTAGATTTTACAAACTTAAATGTATGTGTTGATTGTATTAAAGGCAAACAAACTAAACACACTACAAAGAAAGCTGCCATAAGAAGCACAAAACTTCTTGAATTGATACACTGATATTTGTGGTCCATTTGAAGCCCCATCATATAGCGGGGAAAAGTATTTATTACCTTTATTGATGATTACTCACGTTATGGATATGTATATCTTTTGCATAAAAAGTCTCAATCAGTAAACACCTTGAGGTGTTTATTAACAAGGTAGAAAGGCAATTAGATACAAAAGTAAAGGTTGTGAGATCAAATAGAGGTGGTGAATATTATGGTAAATACAATGAAAATGGACAATGTCCTGGTCCATTTGAAAAGTTTCTTGAAAGTCGAGGCATATGTGCTAAATACACTATGCCTGGCACACCACAACAAAATGGTGTAGCTGAAAGGCGGCATCGTACTCTTATAGAAATAGTTAGAAGTATGTTGAGTAATAGTAATGTACCTTTATCTTTGTGGACATATTCTTAACGACTGTTGCATATTTGCTTAAGAGGGTTTCTAGTAAGGCGGTTCATAAGACCCCTTATGAATTATGGACAAATAGAAAACCTAATTTAAAGCATACACGTGCATGGGGTTGCCAAGCAGAAGTAAGAATATATAACCCACATGAGAATAGTCAAAGGGGTACATATTCTATTGTCCTAACCATAGTACGAGAATAGTTGAAACTGGTAATGCACGGTTTATTGAGAATGGTCATGTCAGTGGGAGTGAGGAACCACAAACGGTTAATTTTGAAGAGAAACAAGTGGGAGATATCACGTCTAGTGTTTCTCATCAAAGTGTGTCTCCTCAAAATAGTGGCTCACACAATGATCATATCAATATTGACCCTATCAATGACATCACACATGTACAAGTATCAAATGAACTACAAGAAATAGCATTAAGGAAGTCTTCAAGACAGAAAAGACCAGCTATTTCAGATGATTATGTGGTTTATACACTTGAACATGAATGTGATTTAAGTGTTAATATAGAACCAGCTTCTTTCAATCAAGCCATGGAATGTGATAATTCAGAATAGTCGTTCAATGCCATGAAAGAAGAGTTGAAATCAATGGATGACGACAAAGTTTGGGACTTAGTTTAGTTGCCTAAAGGTTCAAAACGAGTCGGATGTAAATGGATCTTCAAGATCAAACGAGACTCTAATGGCAACATTCTAACTTTCAAAATCAGACTTGTTGCTAAAGGTTTCACTCAAAAAGAAGGTATTGACTATAAAGAAACATTCTCTCCAGTTTCTAAGAAGGATTCTTTAAGAATTATTTTGGCTTTGGTGGCTCATTATGATCTAGAGTTTCACCAAATGGATGTCAAAACTGCCTTTTTGAATGAAGACTTAGAGGAAGAAGTTTATATGGATCAGCCAGATGGTTTTGTAACCGTTGGAAAATAATAGTTGGTGTGTAAGCTAAAGAAGTCAATATATGGACTAAAACAAGCTTCTCGACAATGGTATCTAAAGTTTAAAAATACCATCACATCATATGGGTTTGAAGAAAACACCGTGGACAAGTGTATCTTCATGAAGGTCAGTGGGAGTAAGCTTATCATTTTAGTCTTATATGTTGATGACATTCTTCTTGCTGCTAATGATCTTGGTTTGTTACATGATGTAAAGAAATTCCTTTCTAGTAACTTTCATACGAAAGACATGGGTGAAGCATCACATGTGATTGGTATTGAAATATTCTGTAACAGATCCCAAGGAATATTAGGCCTATCACAGAAAGTTTACATCAATAAAAGTTTGGAAAGGTTTAGAATGGAAAAGTGCTTTCGGAATTTTTCCCATTCAGAAAGGGGACAAGTCCGGTTTGTTCCTAAAAGTAATTTGGAACGAAAAGAGATGGAAGATATTCCCTATGCACCAGTGGTTGGGAGTCTGATGTATGCTCAGACATATACTCGTCCACATATCAGTTATGTTGTTGGTATGCTTGGACGATATCAAAGTAATCCTGGAATGGACCACTGGAAGGCTGCAAAGAAAGTCCTTAGGTATTTACAAGGCACCAAGGACTACATGCTTACTTATAAAAGGTCGGATAGCCTTGAGACGATTGGTTATACAGATTCAGACTATGTTAGATGTTTGGACTCAAGAAAGTCTACATTTGAAAGACATTCCTAATAGTTGGGGAGCTGTATCATGGAAAATGGGAAGTAGTCTGCCATTGCTACTCTCATAATGGAGGCCGAATTTGTTGCATGCTTTGAGGCAACAATTCATGCTCCACGGTTGCGGAACTTTATCTTAAGACTTGGAATTGTCGACAGTATAGCCAAGCCTTAAGAATTTATTGTGATAATTCCGCAACTGTCTTCTTCTCTAAATATGATAGGTACTCGAAAGGTGCAAAACATATGGATTTAAAGTACCTATCTGTCAAAGAAGAAGTGCAAAAACAGAAGGTGTCTATTGAGCATATTTGTATAAACTTAATGGTAAGGATTACCACCCATGACTTCCATTGGCCATGTAGAAAGGATGGGTATTATAGAAAACCTTGTTAACCGTAAATGAATATTATACATATGTATGAACGGTTTTGCTCATATAAAAGTTGACCCTTGTGAATTCAATAAAGGTTATGTTTTTGCTTCATAAAATGTTGTCCATATTATAGTTGTGTACATGGATTGTTATGATGAGACAACAAAATAATCTCCATGAAAGTTGTGACTTAAAGTTCTTCACAATAAAAGTATTTTGAATTAGATTGACTTGTGATACATGGAAGGAATCATGTTGCCTGTATGACTTGTGACCGCCATGATCCGGTTGGTTTATTTCATATTATAGAATTGAAAATGGTGATTCATTGAAAGGTGTACATTTATGGTTATTTTTGAATCATCAAATAATACATGGACCAAGTGGGAGATTGTTAGATTATTTCTATTAGATAATATCTTATGGTCCATGTAATATTAAAATCTAATTATAATATTAAGGTTTAATGTGATGGTTATTATACATTAAGGATTATAATTAGTGGGCATAACTTCTAGCCCTCTCATCTCACTCATTAAGGATGCATTTAGGGTGATCATTAGTAGTATTAGACCTTTGGGTTGATAACTACTACTCCCTCCGTTTCTTTTTATTTGATTGTTTAGAGCTTTTCTTTTTGTTTCAAAATACTTGATTGTTTACAATTTCAATGCAACCTTTTACAATTCCAATGCACCTTTTTACAACTCCAATGCACCTTTTTACAATTCCAATGCACTTTTTTACAATCCCAATGGAATTTTTCACAATCTCTTAATAAAGTACTTTTTGCCTAAACAATCAAATAAAAAGAAACGGAGGGAGTACTATATAAAGGGGACCTATGCATCATTGTAAGACACCATCTAAAAATACAAATAAAAGATAGAGTAGAGAAGAGAAAAGGAAGAGGCTTAGTTAAGTGATCTTCATCAAACTCTCATCATGGATCAAGGTATGTCCTTGTATTATTATCGATCATAGTGTATATAATTTAGAGTGTAAAAATCCTAATATAATAGTTTTATGCTTACAGCTTGTGGGAACAATTTTATTGCTCTTTTGATTGATGCTAAAGCTGACTTGTTTCTGCTTTCTGATATGTAGAGGGTGCGTGGAGGGTTGGGGGGGATGGGGGTAGGGGTGGGGTGTGATGAAGAAGGAGGGGTTAATTTGAAAATTATTGGTTTGGTATTATTAAAAGGTGCCCAAAAAAATTAATGAGTGTGTTATTCCAAGTTCACCCTTCATTTAAAACGAAATTTAATACAAATTTGACGTTTCAGGGGGTAAATTGAAAAGATAAATCGTTCAGGGGGCAAATTGAAAAGATAAATCATTCAGGGGGCAAATTGAAAGCGTCTCAATACTTCAGGGGGCCAAAAGAAAATAAGTCTATTAACAATAATAATACGTCTAAAATAAGAGATAGTCTAAGGAGAAAAGTACACAAAGATATACTGTATAAGAATAAATTCTACCAAGAGTTTTGTCACATTTGACGCTCCTAGAAAAGTAGATAATTTTGGTTTAACAAATGACAACTAACTCTCATCTTTTCATAACCTTTGAGTTCCCATCTAGCCTCATGCTCTGCTCTACAGAATACTCACTCCATTTTAAAATGGACGATGTTTTTTTTTGCGTTATTCGATTTTAACCGTTAATTATTTATTATTTTTCATTCAAAATATAATTAAAATTAATATTGAAGACCATTTTCACAAAAGTAAAATTTTATAAAGTTTTATATTGTAACTAATTTCTCATTGCTAATAAAAGTGAATTATAAAAAACTAAAAGGTCTTCTATCTTAAAATAAAGATAATATTAATTGTTTGGTCACTATGACAATTCTTATTTAATAATGCACATTGCATAGTGTGAGCCGTGAGGCACAGTTCTATTTTCAATGATAAACTTCCCAAAAAATAGAAAATGACTAAAACTGAAAATATGAAGGGCGAACCTAGCGATACTATACGATATTTTTTCTGTTCTTTTCTCTGAATTCCCTCTTTGTTTTCGAATCAAAATTTGAAAAATTTAAATCATTAATTTTTATTAGTTGATCATATATAATATATTCATGTGGATCTTATTAGATTTCTTTTTAATATATATTTTTGACATATCAACTTCATATAAATATTAAGCGAGCAAAATTTAAGATTTTTATATCTTAAGCTGTATCTCGGTGACCGTGAAAAGTCAAACAACTTTACAAAAGGGACTACGAGTATAAAAAGTTGCATTATTTTATGTATTTGACAATTCCGAGATTTGTATCTGCGTGCTCCATGAACTTTGCTCATCTGATCAGTTTGCCCCCTCAACTACCCGAACTAGTCATTTTGGGAATTTTCGCAACTGTTGGGGGGGAATTGACAGATTTCTAGTTTTAATGAATGGCAAAATAAAATTCAAAATATAGGCATTTTGATGTCACTTCTAATACATAAAATATATTGGGCTCTTTTTAAAAGAAAATAAATTATTAAAAAAAAAACTCCCCATCCGTCGTCATCCCCAACCCCCATTCCCTATTTCCGTCGTTGTCCCCAACCCCCTCCGTCGTCGTCCCCCACCCTCACGATGTCCTCCCCCCCCCCCCCCGCCCCGTCCATCGATTGTATTTTACATCTCACCCCCCCCCCCCGCGTCTATCTTCTTCTCGATCTCCCCCGTCCAGCCCGATCGTCCCCTTACATGTCAATCTCACCCCCTCCAGCTCGACCTGCTCGATTTGCAGGTTTCGTCCTCGTGAATGGTGAACGGCGGTGGGTGTGGGATGGTGAATGGCGGTGGGGGTGGCATTAAAAAATAGTATACAATTTTTTTATTCTCTATTTAATAATTTAATTTAAAATTTTAATTTTAATTTTAAATTACTTTTTAATTTTTATTATTTGTATACTATTTTTTAATTTTTTTTTTACATTGTATACTATAAATTGACCTCTAATGCTCTTTTATATGTTAAATATCTATTTTGATTTATTTTAAGGCAAAATTCCCCAAAATGTCAAGTTCGGTGGGCAAACAGACTAGATGTGTAAAGTTAGGGTGGGGAGGGGCAAACTGATGATTTGAATGTTGAGGGAATAAACAGAGCAGATGAACAAAGTTTAATGGTCAGGCAGAATTTAAACATTTTTATTATCAATAAAAAAATGACTAAAGCATCCCTTGAAACATTTATTAAGAGTCAAATGATTTAATTAAATATTTTAAGATATGTAATTAATACGATTAGGTAGTACTAAAAATGTTTTTTATGATTAAGGGATTATCTATGTCTTTTGCTTTATCGATGACTTATAAGTTAGTGGTATATGTTTTATCGATGACTTATAAGTTAAGTGGTATATGATAATCTGAGTAAACTAAAAATCTATTAATAAATTTGTCTAGTGGAAACAAAAATGGGCCTTTCAATATAAATAATATAATCTAAATTTTGAAGAACCAATTTTTATTAATTGAAATGAAATATAGAAATTACAAAATTAGGCAAAACGATATCTCATAGCACTAACTAAACTAACCGATATGCAAAATCTATTGTCAACTAAAATATCTCCCGATTTATAAGAAAAATGTTTACAATGTTCTTCCATTGGAAAACAAATTCCAATTCTCTGTTAAATCCATTCTCAATTTAAGTCATATGGTATAATGAAGGTTGACCTCTTAAATTATGTAGCATTTTAAGTTAGTAGTCTACCGTTCCTATAATGCTAATTTTGAATTTATCTATTAATTCAATTATGTTATCAATCTTTAATTATAATTTACTAAATGTGATATTTTTTAATGGACAACAATAATTAATGAACTATTTATACATTACTAATTTCTTTATCAATACATAATATACATATCTGAAAGTTTCTCTATATATATTATCTTGTCTATATATATCATACATGGAAATTACTTTGTCCCTCTAAAATAGTAGCCTAGTGCCGTTGCATCCCCTGTCTAGGGTAGGTCTCGATCGAGTTTCTATTAAGAGGTATCCGGCTCAACTTTTATTTATAAAAAGGAAAGATGAAATATGTCTTTTGCGTTAAATCTGATTTTTTTAAAAGAAAAAAGCAAGACCCCAAGCCAGAAAACTCTCCACCAAAGCTGCCTTATGATCCACGTTTTTTTCCTCTTAGAAATCCCTATATAATAGAGCTCTGTTCCTTATGTTTTTGTTCTTTTTTATTCACAACATCTCTAATATTTTCTGTTATAAGCTTTGTTTTCTACTAAACTTTTAAGTATTATATAAACTTATAAATGATCAAATAATTAATTTTCTGAGAAAACATTTCTCTGTTCTCAATCCCTTTTCCTACATATTTAAGGGTCCTTCTCAATTCAGGGTTTAAGATTCTTTACATAAAATCGTTGAAAACTTTAGGGTGTTTATGTTTTATTGATAAAATTTAAGACTATTTTTAAAGAATGGAGAATAATTCTTGGTTTGAAGATCAAATGGATTTACCTCCAGGTTTCAGGTTTCATCCTAGTGATGAAGAGCTCATCATTCATTACCTTTCTCCAAAAGTGGTGGATAATAGCTTTTCAGCTATAGCAGTTGCTGATGTGGACTTGAACAAGGTTGAACCTTGGGAATTACCATGTAAGTTTGAAAAAAACAAACATTTGTGAACATATTTTCTCAATTCATATTTCAAATTAGGGGTAATTGCAGATTTGATCATAGCTTGCGGGGCACGGTTGTACTTTAGTCCTAGTTAATTAGAATCAGTAGCGTATGAATGTGTCTGTTCGAAATTGTCATGATTATCAAAGGGTCTGTTCAAAACACTTAAATATATTCAAATATAATTTTAAATGATAACGTTTACATTAATTTTACCTTTATACATATATAATTTTGTTTAAATGCACGTTCGAGTGAACAGCGGTGAACCTAAACAGGTCTGCTACTAGTTAGAACGGTGCAGATTAGTCCATAAGAATGACACAAATGTTTCGGTATAGTCTCCGAAAATAACAAATGTTGAAGTATGGTCCCGAGTAAATAGAGAATAATGTGCAACGACTATCTCTATTAAGGCCTATATCGCAACACTTTAGCCACTTTCGGGGACTAATTTAAAACAATATAACTGTTCGGGCTCAAAGTACAACTTCGTCCCTTTATTCTATTAATCGAGTCATTCGATTACCTTTTTTAACAAATAAAGGAAACATGTTTTGGGTTATGAATAGGGAAAGCAAAGATGGGTGAAAAAGAATGGTACTTTTTCTGTGTGAAAGACAAGAAGTATCCAACTGGTATGAGGACAAACAGAGCAACAGAGGCTGGATATTGGAAGGCAACTGGGAAAGATAAGGAAATTTTCAAGGCGAAATCGCTCGTTGGGATGAAGAAGACTTTGGTTTTCTACAAAGGAAGAGCCCCTAGAGGAGAAAAAAGTGATTGGGTCATGCATGAATACAGATTGGAAGGCAAATTGAGACAAAATCTTCCAACAAATGCTAATGTAAGTTCATACCCTCTGTTTTCCCCTGTTTTTATTCCCTCCCCGTGTACTCAAGACAGGGTGTGTGGGCCGTTAGTGTGGTGGAAAGTTACGGTTTATTAAGTTTTTCATTTATTAATGATTTATTAATTATAAAAAGGTATATTGTACCCATTTAAATTATATTGTTTCTTTAATTGGTACATTTTAAGTAATACGTACCATTATGTCAAAAAAATAATTCATTAATATCAATCATCTAATCTTATTTTATTATTTTAAATCATTTGTACAATCTTGTTTAACAGATTTTGGTACACAAACTATATTGATGTATGATATCATATTGGTACATTTCTTTTAAACATTTTATGTTGTATCATCTTAGAATGATATATTTTAGTAATGGGCACCATTTTTAAATTGAAAATAATTGTATTTGTTGATTAATGAACATTAATGAACGGTATTATTGATGAAACGTAGCCGTTCTTGTTAGTGTGACGGTTCTATACTTTTTTTAGAATTAGGTTTCTCGATCATCCTATATATTTATCTTTTAATTAATTTTTGACAGAATGAATGGGTCTTGAGTAGAATATTCAAGAAATGTGCAGGAGGGAAGAAAACACACATTTCAGGACTTATTAGAGCCAACAATCATGTGGATAATTTGGGAAATTCAAATTTGCCTCCATTGCTTGATCTTGATACTCAAACAAAAGCCTCTCTACATGAATCCTCTCATGTGCCCTGCTTCTCCCTACAAATGGAGGATCACAACAATTTGGGGTACAATGATTCTTCCATTATTGCCCCTCAAATGATGCCAATTAGTGAAAGCTTTCACTTCATGGATTCATCTTTGATGCAAGATGAGTCCATTTTGAGACTTTTGATGGACAATGATGAGAGGGGCATAAAGGGAAAGTTAAAAGTAGAGTTCTCACATGATTTATCTTCTAACCTCTCAAACCATGAGGTTGATATCATGCATTACAATAATCAAGAACTCAATATAACTTCAACTACACCAATGGATATGGATTGTTTGTGGAGTTTCTAAGAAGCTTATGAGGGATTTTTGTTGGATAATATTATGGTAATTGAGTTATTATTGTTTGTGCATATATTTGTTATTGTACATTAATATACTAAAGACTGAAATTTGAGTTGTAAAATATTATGCATGCATTTAAGTTCCACTTATTAGTTTGATCTATCACATAGTTCAATTGATAAGGTGCTGGAATATTAAATACATACGTTTTTGTCTTTTTATATAATGTATGGTACGATTTGTTTAAAGAGCAACTTCTGTGTTGAAATTATTAAAAAATAAGATTTAGTCCTCAATCAACTGAGAATTTTCTACTATTTACCTCATTCATATACACTAAAGTAGAGTGTGCAAGAATAGTTGGGAATCAGGATAACACTCATGTTAGAGTGACGATTTTATCTTTTTAAAAGAAGGATTATATGAGTCATATTACTAATACGAATTTAGACGATTATAAATTTGAACATGACCAACTAATTATTTAATGTCATCATCAAACACTTCACTACTTAGGTAGATACTATGTACAAAAAAATACAATCGCCTAACTATTTGACATTTCAAAGTAAACTCATAGGTATTATATTTTTGACATTTGAATACTGAATTACTCCAAATTGAAGAGCTATGTTAAAATAATTATGTAAACTTTGACTGACAAGTGGTAGAATATAATTATAGTATAAAGTGTACACATATTAATTTGCTTACGACTGTATGAGTTAGGTCACCAACCAATCTAAGCACAATATCAATGAGGCAATAGTATGAGGACAAAGCAACTTTAAAAATATAAGTCATTGCTTCGGATTATTTTGTTCAAACACTCTTAGTTCAATTACTAGATTATTCGATATTCGATCTCGATCAGTTAATTTACAATTCTAATCGAAGTATGTTGTAAGATTTTAACTCGTTTACCAACTATATATGCAAGAAATAATATGTGCGTGCTATGAGGAGCTAACAGTAGCATACGTTTTAATTAAACTTAACAATCATCATTAAACAATCTCAAACAAATTTAGTACTATATATGATACTTTCTTTATTGAATTTGTATTTTGTTACCATCATTTTGTATTAAATACTTAATGTACATGAAAAGATATGATAAAGTTACGAAAATAGGTACACTAGTGCATGGGTTAATTAATTATAATTTGATTCATGAAAGTAAAATGACATTGTGTTATTGTCCCGATAACTCAAAAGTTAGCATTTAATTATAGAAAATAAGTATACTTATGAATATGTGTTAGGCTAATGGGCAAGTAACCCTACCCCATAAGCCCGCAGTGTTAGAATTAGGTTTAATGTTTATCAATAAATATATGTATCTTTATAATGTATTGACAAGAACAACAATTATTATCAATAAAATATCACCCTCTCTATTTTTACATGGTATCAGAGCCTATCGATTCTTGAGGCCTAAATACACATTCCGCTGTCCTGCCGGTGGATTTTCTACTATGTAATAATACTCACCGGCGGGATTTTGTTGATTTCTATTTTCTTCAATTTTTTTGTTTATTTGAGAGTTATTTTTTTACTCGTTATTATTATTGCAAACTCATGAAAATATCTATACTATATATATCTATACTATATAATGTGGGAAGCTTTAAATTGTTTGGTGAAGGCTAAGAAATCATCTAGGCTATCCAAGTGGCATGTATGTGTTTGCCACTTGTCTAAGATAAACAATTCAAAATAACTACCCTCTTTAATTGATGAATTCTATTTGTAACTTCTCATTAGTTGCTAATGTGTTTTACTTTTCTCAATTGTATATGTTTTTAATTTTTGACCTATCTAAAATTGATGCATTGTATTCGTAGGTTGATTTTTATACGTAATAAGTCAAGAAACGTTCATATATTTTTATGTCAAAATTGTTAATAGTGAATAGCATTTTTCGAATAAATAAGTTTAAATATTATTTTGTGATATTATATTTAGGCGAATATATTACACTATATCCATTATATAAAAATTTGTGAAACAATATCTACATGAAATTGCACAGGTTAGACTGTGCAAAAATTACTAGTATCTACTCTATATATAATTGGGGAAGGGGGGAATTAGAAGTTACATTTACAAAAAAATGAAGTCCCATGTTCTCATATGGTCAATCATGAAGTGACATGTTGATATTAAGAAAAACTTCCATTTAACTATTTATCAAGTAACTTAAAATAGTTTATTTTTGTATGTAATACTGATGTATTTATGTTCCTTCAAATTCAGTTTTGAAATTATATATATGATCTTTATATATATATATATATTTTTCATATATGTGTTATAAAATTTGTATCAATATCTAATTAGTTATACAAAAAAGAAATTCAGTAAGAAAAATATGTTCCCACAGGCTGGACTGTGTACAAACGACTAGTATATACTATAATGTGGGAAGTCTTTGTTTGGTGAAGCCTAGGAGATCTTCTAGACTATCCATGTGGCATCATATATGTTTGCCACTTATCTAAGATAAATATTTAAAAAATAACTACCCTTTATTATTGATCCATTTTATTGTTAACTTCTTAGTAGTTGCTAATATGTTTTGCTTGAGTATTTTAACTTACTTGTATATATTTTGATTTTTTCACTATTTATAGAATTAATGTTGTATTCATCAGTTGATTATTATACGTTTGTAACTCAAGCAATGTTCATATATTTTAATGTCAAATAGTTAATAATGAAGAGTATTTTTTCTAATTAATATGTTTAGATATACAATTTAATTTTTATTATTTTATGATGTCATATTTAGGCGAATATGGTTATAAAAATTTATGAAATACTATCTAAACGTAATTGCACAGGTTGAACTGTGCTAAGATTTACTAGTATATATAAAGTGGGAAGTCAATTAATTTGGTGAAACCTAGAAGGTCATCTAAACTGTCCATGTGGCATGATATTAGTTTGACACATATCCATTATTTTTAAAAAATAACTACCAGGGTATCCACTACATTTAAATATATATCTTTAGTCTTGTTTATTTATTTATTTATAAATTAGTGTTTATTTTTACATAAATAATAATTATCCAATATTTATTTAATTATAAATATATATTTAGACATATATATTTGGTCATATTTTTATAAATGAATACTGCCTCCATCCCTTTTTATAAAGACTCATTTACTTTTTCACGGTCTCCGAGACACGACTTAAAACATAAATACTTTTAATTTTACATGTGTAAAAATTATAAGAACTTGATATTTCAAAAATATATATTGAGAGGAATCTAACAAGATCCAATATGACTATATAATTTCTTAACGGTTAATAAAAATTTACGGTCAAAACTTTCAAAATTTGACCCAAAAAGTCAAAATGGTGCCAATAAAAAAGGATGGAGGGAGTATTTGTTTTGATATTAACAATAAATGTTTATTGAACCAACAACGTCACCAAACAGTTAGCGATAATACTTTGTATTTTCTTATCTGTTTTTTCCTTCATAATAATTTTGTTTTGTAAGTTCACATATTAATTATGTCAAAAAACAAATATTTATTTTTAAATAATACTGATTGTTGAATATTTTTGTCATAAATAATGTAGTGATTATATTTTTGTCACAAAATATTCAACAATCAGTATAATATAAAAACAAATATATTTTTTTTGACATAATTAATATGTGAACTTACATAACAAAATTATTATGAAGGAAAAAATGGATAAGAAAATACTAAGTATTACCGCTAACTATTTGGTGACATTGTTGGTTCAATAAATATTTATTATTAATATCAAAACAAATATTCATTTATAATAATATGACCAAATATATATGTCTAAATATATATATAATTAAATAAATATTGGATAATTATTATTTATGTAAAAATAAACACTAATTTATAAATAAATAAATAAACAAGACTAAAGATATATAGTTAAATGTGGTGGATACTGTTGGGATTTTATACAAGTTTTACATATCAAATTATGTAAAATCATATGAAGGATCAAATACATAGTTCTAAAAATTCACATTTAACTATGAGTTTGTGTGTATACCTCTTGAAGCGTGTTTGAGTTGCGCAGCGGAAGAGCAACCAGCGTTCCTCTCTCTAGTTAGTCCACACCAACGCTAGCTTGATTCCTTCCTTGAAGCAACTAGAGCTTGAGTGTATTTGACAAAGAATGAATCAAGAAAGAAACGATTTTCTTCTCTTGATGTTATTCTTGTTTTGGCCAAATAGAGAAGGAAGAGGAGTATTTTTCTTTTCAATTGTCTTACAAGTGAAAAGATGATAATGAGAAGATTGATTATTTTGTTTACCATCAAATGGTGTTTATATAGTGGTAACACAAAAAAACCTTCCTTTCAATTATTCACCATTTATTAGAATAATAAGTCTGTGATGAATTTGCGGTTTAATCACATTAAACCCAAAGATTCACCATTTATTACAATAATAAGTGTGTGATGAATTTGCGGTTTAATCACATTAAACCCAAAGACGTAACGCCTCCACAATTAAGCACCAATTAATACAATATTAATTGTGTTTGAATTCAAAGTCAAACAAGCCAATTGAATTCCCCTTGATTATTTGACATTTACACTTTTAACCCGGAAGTTTCAATCATATTGAAAATGAAGTGCATTGTATGTGCGTGACCTTCTAGGATCGAAATGACTAAATGACATTAGCCATATGTTAATAAAATATCAACCAAGTATTTTATTAACATATAAATCATGAGCGGGTCCTAGTAAAACCATCATGACCCCTAATGCATTTCGAATTCATTCCCAGCACGTATATTATTGTCAAACATAATATACATATGAACTTAACTTTAAATAAGTACTCACTACGAACAATCAAATTGTTCAACGGACACTTATTATGACGTGTCAAACACCTCATAGGTCTAACAAATTATGACCTTCTAGGCTTCACCAAATTAATTGGCTTCCCACTTTGTATATACTAGTAAATCTCTGCACAGTTCAACCTGTGCAATTACGTTCAGATAGTATTTCATAAATTTTTATAACCATATTCGCCTAAATATGACATCATAAAATAATAAAAATTAAATTGTATATCTAAACATATTAATTAAAAAAAATACTCTTCACTATTAACTATTTGACATTAAAATATATGAACATTGCTTGAATGAATTATCATGAGTTTGAAAGAGGGAGATATTTTATTGATAATAATTGTTGTTGTGAATACAATATTGAACATTTATATTTATATGTACACATTCATCTAACCTTAACCCTAATATACTCTACGGGCTTATGGGCTAGGGTTGTCCATTAGCCTAACACCCTCCCTCAAACTCATGGTAATTTGATAGAATTTCGATGAGTTTGCATTACAACAATAATAAGTAGTAAAAGAAAACATAAAATTTGATCAAGTCGGATCCGTGATCAGTGAGTGTCGGATTCGTCAAACAACACATATCGGCAATCTTCAATCGGTAACTGCCAGGAACGCCATTCTTTTCGAACCCGGTCAGATCAGTGCGTATAGGACTCGCCAGACAATGCGTATCGGACTCGCCAGACAATGCGTAATTCGCCAATCAGTAACTGTCAGGAACGCCATTTTTACGAACCTGTCAAATCAGTGCTTGTCGGATTCGCTAGACTACGCATAATTCGTCAATTGGTAACCTGTCACCCTCTCTATTTTTACAATATGCGATCTTGTTTTTAATTTCACAAAAATGATAATCTCATAATTTATTTATAAAATTAAATTGTAGAATGTATCGCACTCTTATATCCACTTTCAAGAACTGAATCCAACATTTAAATTATCGAAATCAAAATATAATTTAATTTCACTTGGGAAAATCAAATTGACAATTAATTCACTAATGGAGGATAAGAACGACTCCGAAGCTTTAGATGATTAATGACAAACCTAACTTATTACGTGTATTAATTATAGGTCAATGATTTTCAAGTGCATGAATGGTCACGTGAACAGTTTTTAGGAGTTAAGTGGTTGTAATTAAGACAACTCTAGATGTATTGTCTAATCGAAACGTAATTATCAGTCATTTCTTAACAACAATTGTTTCCATGAAAATACAGTATGCCTACAATAATCTTGGATAGTTCTTTTTTTTTTTTTGATAGATAATGCATTCAATTCATTCAAAAAGAGGATAATAATGTTTGTATCTTAGAGGCATCTAAATTACATCGCATATGACTAGAATTAAAACAAGTAATAGAAATATCATAAAGATTTTTAAAACATCCAACATTAGTCGGGAGCCACAAAATGTTGCAACAAGTAATAGTGATTATGTTCTTCTGTCTTCTCCAATCTCCGATATGCTAATGAACTTGAAGTGATTAGTCCAAATCTGGGAAGTGAATGAATCAGTAACAATGAAGATATTATGATATCTAAAGTGTTCCTTAATGAAGAAAATTGTGAAAATAATTTCACCAAAGGAGGCCAAGTCTAAAGAAGTGGAGTCCTCAATAGTGGCCAAGACATTGTTTCCAAAGAAACAACGCCTAGAGCCTTTAATAAGAAGAGAAACAATCCATCGTGGTTTTGAGTCATTTGAAATTCCCAGGCAGATTCTTGTATCTCTTTTCTTGCAAGATCTTTGACAGTCATTCAAGAAAATAGGTGAACAACTCCCTGTAATAGTGCTGATCTTATTGTTCGGGATGCTAATTGGTTTATTTGAAGATTTCCGGTTGAGATTAAACTCGGCTTTCCTCCAATCATTTAAGGTAGAGGAAAGTAGTATCATTGCTTTTGCAATAGAGGGGGGACTATCATTAAAGATAGCTTGGTTTCTAGTAAGCCAAATCTGACCAAAGGATACCACTAAAATTATGACGATCATGATTATTAATGGGCTTTTTTGATTTTCTGTTTTTGTATATCATAGTAGAAATGGTTTTGATAATATCATTATCAAGAAAAAGATGAAATAATTTTTTTTATTTCCATAAAGTTGATGCAAACGGGCAGCTTAGGAAAAGATGGTCAGTGATTTCCTCGTGATTTTTACAGAGATTGCAAATAGTATTAATGTTTTTGTTTGTTCTTTTAGAGATAAGGACCATGGTGGGAAGTCTATTGAGAAGAATATGTCAAAGAAAAAATTTTATTTTTTGTGAAATTTCTATCTTCCAGAGATTGGTCCAGGTTGAGTGGCTTATTTTATTACAGTTTTTGGGATTATTAGTCATATATTTATATTTGTTTTTGAGATCTTGGTATAGATTTTTAGTGCTAAATTTGTTGTTAGGGATATTTTGAGAATTTTCGCCTTTTTGAATAGGTATGGATAAAATTTTATTCCAGATTATTTGGGGGAAGAAATATTTAATACGAGTGAAGTTCCAACTGTTATCATTGATTAACTCAGAAACATATTTAGGAAAAATGTCAGGAATGGGATTTATGTTAAGAAAATTGGCAAGGGTTTGAGGATAGATATCAGGAATCCAGTGGTCTTTCCAAATGTCTACCTCAAGTCCATTACCAATAGTGTAGATCATACTATCTTTAATACTTTTAATTCCCAGAAATAATCCTTTCCAAGTTGTTGAAGAATTATGTTTTTTAGTTGCTTTTAGAACATTTGTATTAGGAAAATATTTAGATTTTAGAGTCTGACTAAGAGGAATGTTAGGCTTATGAATAAGTCTCCAACTATTTCTAGCGAGGAGAGCAATGTTAAAGAGATGGAGATGTTTAAAGTTGAGACCTCCATCTCGTTTGTCTTTGCAAAGAAATTCCCAGTTAATCCAGTGGATGTTTTTATTGTGTTTTCCTCCTCAGAGGAAGTTTGCAAGTAGATTGTCGATAGTTTTGATAGCTTTAAGAGGGAACTTATAGACTCCCATGGGATAGGCAAGAATTGATTGTAGAGTGCTATGAATTAAAGTGGTTTTTCCAGCAAAATTTAAAAATTTTGTCTTCCAGTTAAAAATTTTTGACTTAATTTTATCAATAATATCTTTAAAGATTTTTTCTCGTTCAGTGTTGATATCTAAATTTACTCCAAGGTACTTGCCAAATTTTGAACTTTCTGAAATGTTTAATTGTTTAACGAAGATATTTTTTTTCTTGTGAAGTATGAGGGCTAAAAGTTATGTTTGATTTATCAAGATTAATAATTTGACCAGAGTCTGAACAAAAATCTTTAATAATCTTACAGAAAGAGTCGATACTTTTATTATTTAAGTGTAAGAAGAAATAACTATCATCAGCGAAAAGAAGATGATTTATTGGAGGACCTTTTCTAGCTATGGAAATGCCTTTTAAATTTTTATTATATTGTTCAATTGTCTTTCAATAGGGCTTTTCTTTCTAGGATCCCTTCTTCAGCAACATGGAGTATTTACATGAGTCTTTTTTCTACATGGACCTTAGTAAAACGAGAAAAGTAAAATATAGATAATATATACTACATTCATTCAATTTTACTTATGGTTACTCATTTTGTACATACATTAAAATTAATGTAAAAACACATTAAAAATATAAAAGAACAATTACTTGAAATTATATCATTGGTTATGCTTGTTGGATTATAATTTCAAAAAAAGATAGAAAAAAAAGTGTACAATTTATAATATTAAACGACAAGTTTTTTTGAAGAAAACATTATACTTGAATGTCAAGTAAAAGTGAATGGAGAAGGTAATGTCTAGTATGTCACTCAAATAACTCATAAATCATTTTTTTTTTTTTTGCATTATTTGAAGTATACAACGGTTGTATTGGTGGATAAGACAGACATTAGATGTGTGGATGGAGAGAACATATTATGATATGATTTTTTTGAGCGTTGAAATGATATTTCAACTTCTTAATTAATCACACTAAGCATTGTGCGTGGTGTGTATATATAGTTGAATAACATTAAAATAGAACATGAATACTTACCCAATTCATCACTTTGTGAGGGGTGTGTAAAGAACGTTAGACGACGATTTCATCGTTTTAGTTAAATAAAAAAAAATGGAAAACCACCATAGAGAGACGAGGATAAGACCTAGTTCGTACAATACAATCAGGTCTCCACAAATATGGGGATAAGTTAAACGGACAACGAACTCCATACCTTAAAACCCTACTTTCCCTTGCTTTTAATTTGTTTGGTTGCTTAAATGTAGCACCCACAACATTACACGAATTCGAATTAGGGGCCAACAAACATTTCATCCCCTAATTATTTGGAGCTATCCATTTCCTTTTCCACGTCTATTTCAAGCAAGGTGAGCTCTTGAAGTAACATGTGTTTTAATAACCCTATACACAACTTCATGTTTAAGTAACTAGCTAGCTAGGTGTTATATTAATATAATCGTGTTTGGTTTATTTCTTTTTTTAATAAATCCAAAACAGTTCAAAGTACAAAACAAAATTGCCGATTTGGTCCCAATAAATATGTGTAAGTTGCACTTTGGTCCCAATTAATGGTCAGACTGTGAATATGGTCCAAGTAATTGTTATATTTGGTGTAGTTTAGTCCTTAATGTTAAAAGTTGACGGGAAATTGTAACTTTAGGCCAAAATTAAAGTTTTAGCATTAATTCAAGGTTAAAACGCAAATTGGATTCAATGTACGTAGTCTTGTATAATTATTTGGTGCACCTTATTCCCCGTAATTAATTTCGTTCCTATTTCTTTTCAATTTTTTTCAATTCCTTTTCGATTTTTTTTCTATTTTTTCTGTTTTTTTTGTCTCAATTTCTTTTCGGTTCCTTCTTTTTAAGTTCTTTTCAAAAAAATTTCCTAGTAAAAATGGTTCGATTTTTCGGTTGCGTACTTTTTTGACAAAAGTGTTTGGTTTTGATAATTGTTTTGGCAAAAATTGTTCGATTTTGATAGTTGTCTCGCAAACAAGTTTTGCTTTTGGTAGTTATTTCAATTTTTCCGATTTCTTTTAGATTTTCGATTGTTTTCTCGATTTCGTTTGGATTTTTTTTCTTCTATTCCTTTTCTTTTTTAGTTTCTTTTGAAATTTTTTTCCTAGTAAAAATGGTCCAATGTCGTACGTTTTTTACCCCAGGTATGGCTTCATGTAAAGGGGTTAGTATTCCTGTTTCTTCTACAATCGCATTTTCCTCTACTACATAGCCGTTTAATTTGAGGAACAAATCAAGTATCGGCAGATTGTGGGTGCTCTTCAATGTGTTACATTTACTCGTCCAGATTTGGCATACTCTATAAATAAGGCCTGTCAGTTGATGCATGCACCTCTTGATTATCATTGAGACGTTTTGAGGTGCATTTTTCGTTATCTATCGTCTACTAAAGACATGGGGCTTCATATAAGACCTATGTCAACATTTACATTGAATGCCTTTAGTTATGCTGATTGGGTTGGTTATAATATAGATTGTCGATCTACTAGGGGTCATGCAGTATATCTGGGTACTACACTTGTGTCTTGGCAATCCAGGAAACAACGGACTGTTAGTCGATCCTCTACAAATGATGAGTATAAGACCCTAGCGTACTGCGCTGCAGAAATTTTTAGGCTCTCTCCTTGCTTGTTCTCTAAACTTGGGTTCTCGTTATCTAGGCCTCGTACTGTTTGGTGCGGCAATATTGGTGTTACTTTCCTTGCTACCAATCTTATTTATTATGCCCGTACGGAACATATTGAGATTGATTATAATTTTATTCGTGAGAGAGTGGCAAAAAGTAAGTCCAATGTTCAATCTGTGAGCTCGAAGGATCAAATTGCTGATATTTTCACCAAGACTCTTGCCTTAAAGCTGTTTTCTTTCTTTAGGGACAAGCGCCAGGTGGTCATTTGCCCACCTTTGGCTTGTAGGGGGAGGGATGTGTGTATTAAACCTCCTATCGTGATGTAGTTAACGGTAATAATAGTTATTTGTTAAGCAAATGCTAGCTATACTATGTAACTGATAGAGTTTGGTCAACGGATCATATTTTTCATAACCGTAAAACATTTTTTATTTGAAAAATAACACAATTTTGGGATGAAATGACTAAACTACCTCTCGATAAGTTTATCTTCCTAAATAACTCACATTTCACTCATTTTCAAAAAAATTCTCTCTCACTCAAAAAATTCTCTCCTACCTAAACTTCTCATCTTCCTATCTTTAATAATTCCTCCAAAATCTCCAAAATCTCCAAAATCTTCCTAATATCTTCAATTTTGGGTAAGTTTACATATTGAAAACGATATACTGGTGAATAATATATATAAGTATATATATTAAAATCTATATATACATATATATATATTATTTTAAATGTATATTAAGTTTAGATACTTGATTCTGATTTTATTAGGACTAAATCGACCACCCCAGGTAGAGTAAATTATAAATAATAATTGAATAATGACACTTATTAAATCATTTCGTGTATAGTTAATTTTAGAATAATTATCGATTAATGAGAGTACTAAAGTATTTAAATCTCACGTCTCTTTAAGTTAGATCTACATACATGTTGAAGTTAGATGTCTTTAAAAAGATTCATATAAAGAGAAATAAAATGCAAATAGTTTGGTTTAAAGAAACAATTATATATAAAAAAATATGAGTTAATTCTCAAATAAAATCACCAATAGTATGTATGTTAAATATTATATACTATAAAATATGAAAATAACTTTAGTTTTAATTTCATTTTTTACCATGTGCAACCCACGCCATATGATACTAGTATAATAAAAAGAAATACTTACAATATGATCCTCTGGTTATGAGCAGAACGTTTTGAATTGATTTACTCTTTCAAGACATAGTTTCTTCAATGCTGGGAATTGAGCCTTATCTTCGACCGTCTCTTCTTCTATTTTTTCATCCCAACAAACTAAGCTCTCAAGATTGGGACAATCTTTAATAACTATCTTCAAAAGCCGAGCAAAGCATTTGACTGATGAAGACCTCAAAAATAAACTTTTTATTATTGTAGCACCCTTAGTTTCAAGGGTTGTAAGATTCCCGAGAGATGGAGGTTAAATGCGACGCCACAAGGAATTCGAACGTGGAACTCAAATGTCCCCCCTGACAATATTAACAACTCTAAGGTTGTTCGCCGCTTAAAGAATGCTTCTTAGAATGTTCGCGCTTTCTTTCCTGCTTTCGTCCCTTCTGAAAGATAATCTTAGAAGTTGGAGCATTGAGCAATTCAACTCAGAAGAAAGCTCCTTTTGATCGCCATCATAAAGGCCAACGAGATTATTGTACGTGATTCAAGTATATCTTTATCCGGCCAGTCCCTCAACCCTAAATGCGATACCAAATATACATTCTCACCTTTGAATGCGATTTGCAGACAAGTATCTTTGACCACATCGTGTAACTTCACACGATAATAGTTACATGCTATTAAAAGATTGCAATCATTTAGATAATTTGTAATTGACTCCACTCTATCTCTAGTGTCTTCCATCGACTCAACACCTGTAAACAACTGCAACCCCTTTGCATATCTCACCAGGTCTTCAACCTCAATTTCCTTAGGAGTCAGCATGTAGTTAGGGGACTGATTGTGTTCTCCTTTCTGATTTTCCGTAAACTGAGGAGATATGCCGCCGAGAGTTGAGACAAGACGTTCTACCAGAGTCGCAGGCAGAGGTGCTACCTAAGATTCACATCTTATGATCTATTTTGTATCTTTTAACTTAAGCCCCTAAACTTATCCATAATTACATTTCAAACCCAATTCTTCTATACTAACCCAATATTCATACCAATATCAACTCATTTCTCCTTATTAAGTCTAAATCAAGTTCTTAATCCATTCTACTCATTCCTTATGTCTAACCTTACTACTTTCGAGATTTTGATCGTCTATATTCGACCTGAAATCATTATAGATAAAGTTTATCCATTAAATTTCAACTTAAACACTCAAATATCCTCCTCATCATCATCTTAAGGTCGTGATACTACTGTTCATACTATTTAACACCCTTAAATCCTCCAATTATCGTATTTTTAGCCGAATTTTCACATAAAATCACAACAAGTTCACCCATATATCTAAGCCCTAATCATCATTGATCAAGCAAATCACTAAGCACTATACTCCTCAAAATCATAGGCTATAACACTGTACAAGGGCTGTTCGAACAAGTTCCATGTCCCAAAATCATCTAATTGTAGTCTTAGTCTCATAATCTATCTTTAAACGATCAATAATTCAGTATAGTCAATCGAACACTAAAAGCAAAACCACTAGGCACCCAAAACATGCTCGAATTCATCAACTCACAGTCAAAACAGTGCATACATCGAATTAATATGGGTTTTTAGGTGCTAATAACATAAACTACGACATAAAATAACGATTCATAAGCCCTACCATTATCCTAGCATTTTCGATCAACAACAATAATCAAGATTGAGTTATAATTCAACATACGCACATAAATCTAGGTTCTAATATGCTTATACTATGCCTAGGATTAATATATTCATGGTACTAGCATGAATTGCAATTATATAATCCTCCCCAAATCAATGGTCTTTCGGCCATCATGCAATTTAATAGAAGATGAGGAATATTACCTCTAGTCCAATATGCTGCTCACGGTATTAGAATCAACAACTAGAGGATGTGTTTGATGCTTACTAGGAGGTCAATTGATGAGAAAGAAAGATCGAAAATTGAGATGGTGTAGGAGATGGGCGCCGATCGGTTTTGGGGAGGGGAAGGGTTTTTATTTTTTCTTTTTTTCTTCTTCTTGTTATGAATTACCCTCAACTTGCTATGTGTATATATATATATATGAGAAGCCCAACTCGGTTATAACTCAACTAGATGTTTGTACACAGTCCAGCCTGTGCGAAATCGTACAATCGTATTTATAATATATGATTATTTATTAATAAATAAATATAATAATTCTATGTAATACTATTATTTAATTCATCTTAAATAACTAAATTTAAATTTGATGTGCAAAATAATATAATTTTTGCTAAATCATTTTCAAATAAATGAAGGTAAAATATAGTAATGTTTATGGATAATTATTGTACATGTTTATTAAAATAAATAAATTTAATTAATTATATCCCTATATAGTAGGAGAACATGGGGCTTCATATGACTTTAAAATAACTTCTAATTCATCCCTTCCCCATTATATATAGTAAGATAAATAGATAAGTAAATTTAATTAATTATATCTCCTATATATTAGGAGAACATGGGGCTTCATATGACTTTAAAATAACTTCTAATTCACCCCTTCCCCAATCATATATAGTAAGATATGACAACCTAAATAACCCCTTAACAAGCCCCCGAACTAGAAATAACAAGTTGTATTAAATTATTAAGGTATTATTAATATTTATAATATATTTATATTAATGATTTTTCTAAAATGTGCCCTTAAGGCACAGGTTAAGAAATTAATAAAGGAACATAATTTCTAATTAATTGTATTTGAAATTTGAATGTTACCTTATATGCTTATATATGAATGTACCTTATATGCTGGAAGCTTTGGTCAGACGTCACCAGATTATTATGATATATCGACAATCATTGTTTGATTTTTAAGACTAAGGGGGTGTTCGATAAAAATATTAAGAACTTAATTTAGATGATTTCAGACATCTTTTTATTAATTTTGGTTGTTAACTATTTCTTTAAAGACTGAATCAAATAAAATCTGGTCAAAATGCTTAGTAGATTTTTAAGTTAAAAATCTTAATTTAATTTTATTATCTGAATCAATTCAGAAGGCATCAACATTAATTATGGAAAATGTCATAATTTAAAAACACATATATTAAATAGTTAGATATATGTAAACTTCAGCATAATTTTAGTAATTTAGTATAATTTGATGCAAATTTCAAAATTACCCATCAAAACAAACATTATCACCGAAATACATCTACTTTCCAATAAACTATATTCTATAAAATTGATGTTGTTTTTTCGTCCAATTATTTATAAAAGAAACTATTATATTTTTCATTAAAAAAATTTCTTCTATTTTATATGTAATTATTAAATTCTTAATATTGTCCCACTTATGTTTCATTGTCCTCTTGAGATTCTAAATCAAAAATATTTCATCCATTTTGAGTAATTTATTTTAATATTTTTACTTTTATTAAATTTAAAATATTTATTTAAACATATTTATTATTTTATAATTATTTATAAGTTAATAATAGTATGGTTATATAAATTTTGGAAGCTGAAGGTGAATTATGTGACTAAATTGTTAATTAATTAAGGTTGGAGCAAAATTGTTAATATAACTCAAATTCAGTCTTTTTCTTTGAACTGTTATCAAACAGCTAAACTGATTCACTATTCAGATTCAGTTACAATTCAGTTTCAGCAATTCAGCATTCAGTCACTTGGAATCAGACTTCAAACTTCAGATTTCAGTTTTTCAGATTTATCAAACAGACCTTAATAGGAGCAAGTCAACTACTGTCTATTTCAACTTATGGAGTGTTAAGTTAATCACCGTTTTGTTAGAAAGGTTATTAGTGATTTCTCACTTGTTTCCGGTCAATCGAATCACCGTTTGATCACGCATGTTTCATAACGCAGTTTCAATCACATATGTTTTAAAAAGTGTACCACTTGATACTTCTGTTATAATTGTCCAAATTTCATTTTTGAGGTAATTTTTTAATTTAATTTTAGGGCAAATATTTTATGTATGGATCTATTTTAAATAATACTCCCTCCATCCCTAAATGATAGAGCCACTTCCTTATTTAGAAATTCCTTTACTGATTCATATTTCATTAAATCAATGTGTTAAAATGGAGGGAAATTGATTAACCAGACACAAGTTCAAATTGACCTAAAACTTTGTGTATAATCAAATAGCCCTACAAAAAAATGGAGGGAGTATATAATTTAAAATATGTCAAACAAAAATTATACTTCTTAAAAAATAAAATAAAATACAATAATACTTATTAGTTTAAATATGTACGTGTAATCAAAACAATTATTTGAAAATTGTGTAATTGAATGTGTTCTGTGCAGATCAGGGAGAGAGACTTGTGGCATCTATTTTTTGAATGCTCTTTTGCTGCTGCAGTTTGGAGGAAAGTCCTGGGGAATCTACATGAGTTCCATACTCCACAAACATGGGCATTAGAGTTGCAATGGCTGATACACAAAGGCACAGGGATATCATTTAAAAGCAGATTGCGTACACTGTGTATTTCAGCAGTCATCTATCAAGTGTGGCTGACCCGAAACAGAGTCATTTTTTATTGTATTGTCCCAGTTTTAGAGCAGGTTGTTAGTCGTTGTTTCCAGGTTATTCGTAGTTATGTTAATGAGTGGGAAGGCATTAGTCGTAGCAAAGCAAATTGACAATTGTATATAGATTGGGGTTTTAAAACAGCTATACTTAAAGATAGCTAGAAAACTAATCATGTATATCTTTTTCTTCAATAATAAATACGTTTCCTAAAAATAGAAATATGATATTCTATAAAAAGATTAAATTTGTGATTAATACACAATGAAATCAAGATTTTTACAAATCATGATTAATGGGTTATTGAAATTTTGATCAAATCACATTTTGATAGAGAAATAGAATTTTGTTTCTGCGAGAAAATGAATAAAGGAGAAAAATTGATGAACAGAGGCGACAATGAAGGGGAAAATTGGACAATTGTGGTTTAGCTATGAGTATAGTAAGTCTATTATGCTCAATTATTGTGAAAATTGTGATTTTTCGTTGATTGTTTTTGTTAATATGTGAAAAAATGACCATTGTTAAATTGATATTAAAGTCAATTATACATCACATCTTGTCTCTCAAGGTTTTCAAATTGGCATCCGAACTTTCTGGAAAAAAAATTCAAAAAGCCTTAATTCCTTTCCTAAGGGTTTCATTTGTGTGTTCTCCTAATTATTTTGTGTTTCTTTGTTAGTAGAAAAATTGAGTTTCATATCATGTTGGAAATTTTGAATAATTCATACTTCTTCGTGACACATATAACTACGTAAAATTAGAACAAGTCTGTCACATTATTTGACATATTTATACACATTATGTCTGAGCTGTTATACGCACACCAAAACAGTAAAATACGGACTTAAATTGCCAAAATTGCCCCCAACGACCTCAACAGTCGTTGGTTGCCTTAACAACGACCTCAGCAGTCGTTGTTAAGGCAACCAACGACTCCGGAGGTCGTGGCTGAGTAACGACCAGAGAAGTCGTTGGTAGCCTTACTAACGACTGCAGAAGTCGTTCACAGGCTCAACTACGGCCTTTCAGGTCGTTCCCCATCAACGACCTCCGGAGTCGTTAGGAGCCTTACCAACGACTAGGGAGGTCATTGTTAAGGCTAATAACGGCTCCTGAGGTCGTTGGGGGCAATTTAGGCAAATCAAGTGCGTATTTTACTGTTTTGGTGTGCATATATTGGAGCCCACATTATGTGCGTATATACTAGTGAAGCATACATTTTTATTGTAATAAGACCTTTAAAAAGTTATAAAAAATATATCACCAACGTTGTATTCTCATACATTTTTGTAATCATGTAATCTATACAAAAATTAAAATAAAGACTAAAAAAAGAACAAATGGCTTCATTGATCACTAACATTTGCTAAAAGTCTCAGGCGATCACCCTAATACGACTTTGTATACTTTCGATCACTAATACTCCCTACATTTCACTTTAATTGATTTCACGCTTATCGAAATATTACTTTGATCATCAATTACTTTACTTATACATTATAGAAAATTACAAGAAGATAATATTGCGAAAATATTTTGAAAAATGTATTTAGTGACATCAATTTTATATTTTTAGGGACGAATGGATAAAAAGTAATTTGTAGTCAAAGTTTGACACGCATTCCCAAAAGGCCAAAACGTCAATTAAAGTGAAATAGAGGGAGTATTGAATATTATCTATACTTTGGTCACTCGCGCATTTTTTATGTACAACCCTCAAATTTATGACATTTTAAATACTAGCATTATTTTTGTCCGTCTCCAATAAATTTATCATTAAGCTCAATTAAAACTCATCCCTTTTAATTGTGTGTTCATTATCTTCAACTAACTTTGTCATTAAGAGTTAAGTTGAAGATAATGTCAATCAATTGAAACAACTATGTGCTTGAATTTCAGGATTTAGATTTGCATAGTACTCCTACTCCCTCCGTTCTTTATATTTGTCTTTATTACATTATTTTTTGTTTCAATATAATTGTATTTATAGCATAGAAAATTGTACTTTTACATTTAGTGTACTTTTTGACTACTTTTTATTGTTAAGTTAGCAACAAACCAATTATATAGTTTCAATTGATTGACATTCTATATTTTCATTGAAATTTTTTACTACTATTTTTTTTCCTTAATTTACGTGCAAATAGATAGAAAGACAAATATATAAGAACGAAGGAAATACGATTATTGGGGCTGATCGAGATCCGTATTCTCATCATTGGACAGACTTTGATCAATCCGAAGGATGTGGGTCTAGTAACCGCAACCATTCTTGACTGAGATACTACCTTCATTTGCAAAAATATGTGCCTGCTAGATAAGAATTGTGTGATCCAAATGTTCATCACGTATTGCAAACGGATCTAGTCAAGCACATATGGCAAAGCTCGGAAGATTTCTCGTTTAAAGATAATTTTGAACTCTAAATGTGTGACCTAATAGGGCAAGCACTCCACGAGAATCTCTTGTCTTCCTTGCGTAAGCTCAGGGAAGTACTTCTTATTGATCGGAGGCCTTATGACAATGGTTCACACTTCACAGATAGACTGCTTAGACAATATAAATCTTTTATTGTATTGCCAATCAAGTCTATTGTGTTGTGTGCTTATTTATCTTTCATTACTTGTGCCACCGGTTATTGTAACTTTTCTTTATTTTATCATCATTATCGTCGTTTCTCATATTTATTTAATTGAAATTATAAAAAATTAATTAAGAATATGAGATTAACAAATAATAAAGAATAATCCAAATAAATTTTATTTTTAAAAAATATGAAAAACTATACGTGTAAAAAAAATATAAATAACAATAATAAAAATTATTATTATTTATGTAATCATTAAAAGTAAAGAATATAACTAAAATAATATAGGATAATGAGTTGGAAGGATGTTGAATATTATTAAACATTATTATTGTAAAGTGTAAAAAATTAAATGAATGTTAAATAAATAGAAGGAAGAGAATATGATGCGGAGTGTTAAAATTTGAAGAAAAAAAAAAATTTGAAACCGTTGTACATGATCGTTCTACAACCATCAACTGATGAAAGGTTTCAACATGCACTTCAACAGTCCATTGTGGCTTTCAACTATTGAAAACACTTATCAACACGAGTTATACTTTTATGCTAACTCGTTTACATGAGTTCGGTTTCGGTGCATCAATAATTCCATGTATCAGGTGCATTAAGTATCCATTTAAAGGTTTCACGTAGATATTGTACCCACTTGAAACTTCATCATTGGTACAAGAAACAATATCAAAATAACTTGTACCCAAATTATACTATAACAATGGTACAGTAACACATATTTATCAATCTAAAATAAAAGTAGTTAATATATATGTGATTTGTAAATTGACCCACAAATATATAGATAATTGTAGCGTGACCCTTAATTATATAAATAATTGCATCGTGTCCCTTAATCTATAAGATATTATGCCCAAACCCCCTTGATGAACCTGATGCATGGAAGTATTGATGCACCCAATCTTTTCACCGTTTACATATGTTATATTTTATTTCCATATTTAATTCTTAATCTGTGTTCTTACAACGCATTGTAAAAAAACCGTAATATAAAATGCAAAAACCACTAAAATCATGCCTTTATGTATTGACATATCATACATTCATAACATGGCATGAAAATGTTACTAGAGGTCTAGAACAAAATATAACTAAACAACCATAGCCACAACACAGTATAGACTCTCCAAACAAACCTATGTACTCATGCCTTTATTTTAGTAGATCATAACATGGCATGAAATTGTTAAACACACACACACAAAATATAAAGCGAAAAATACTGTAAACACTCAAAATTAACCAATGAACTCATGTCTAAATTTTAGAAGAGATCATAACATTGCATGAAACTGCTTCCAGAACACAATATGCGTTCCGCTTAATCATCATATTGGTTGCGCCGATTGTATCGTTGCCTGTTTTCATCATCGTCATCATTGTCACCCCCTCCCTGTAACAGAAAATGTAATCAGACCTCATATTGTGAAACTTTAAGTATATACTGAACATGCGTCGCATATATCAAACTGTGCCAAGAATCGAATAAGATTAAGAAAGAAACAACACAACTTCACCAAGCCACTCTAACGATCCGTTGACTAATAACGCCCCGCACAAATATAAAAGAACATAATGGTCATATTCAGGGACATTGTACACTATCATTCCTCTTGTGACACTAGATCAAGCTAAACAACATCCGGCCTTAGTCCACAACTCTAGTCCATCATAACATAAGCTGCGGAGTAAGCCCTATGGCCTGACTCGATCAAGGAGCTAATGAAAGAGAAGTCCAGTGTGAACGAGTGTGAATCAAACATCGACTCCCTGATTGAAAATGCTATCAAATATAAATGGAAAAGACGAGAGTGGGGGTAGAAAACATGGCGATAAACAGATAATGTCAAATGATTCTAAACTATATAGGAAGGCACTCTAAATACTTAGCTGCTCATCAATAAAAATTGATACATGATTCACAGACTCGATGGTGAAAATCGAACAATACGTCAATGCAAACATTAACTAATAAATAAAAAGGCAATGCAATAAGGCAAACTACAACATTTATAAACTTTATCAAGAAAAATCGCAAAACCAATAACAAATGAGAACAATAAGAAGGTGGTGAAATGCATACATATGTTTTGCGACCATGGCGCTCCCTCTGATTATTGTCATCATCATCATCATTGCGACGCCTCTCATAGCTAGACGTGTTACGATTATTATCATCATCATCATCCCCTGACCTCCCATACTTAGGACTCCTATTCCCACTCCTCCCTCCTCCATATCCACCCCCGGAATCATCCCCATTACCACTCCTCCCTCCTCCATAACCGTCCCCGGAATCATCCCCATACCCACTCTTCTTCCTCCCATACCCTTCAGACTCATCATTCCTCCTAGAATTATCATCTCCATACTCACTATTCCTCCCATACCCAGACCCATGTTCCGACCCAGATTTTCTTCCATACCCGGATCCAACACCTGATTTATCCTCATCATCATCATTTTTCCTCCCATAACCAGATCCAAAATTTGATTTATCCTCATCATCATTATCATTCTTTCTCCCGTACCCAGATGATTGGTGCTCTGATCTATACTCCCCCCCTCCTCCTCCTCCCCCATACCTAGATTCCCCAGAATCATTCCCATAACCACCACCACCACTTTCATTTCCATAACCACCACCCCCACCAACTCTACCACCACCACCTTCATTTCCATAACCACCACCCCCACCACCACTTTCATTTCCATAACCACCACCCCCACCAACTCTACCACCACCACCTACACCTCCATAACCACCACCACCTTCATGGCCACCACCTACTCCACCTCCATAACCACCACCGCCGCCACCTCCATGCGCGGGTCTAGATTGTCCGGAGCCAGGGCGGTGTTTAGGTCTCGAATAGCTCTTATACTCATTCTCAAGCGCTTCACTCCCGTAAGCAGAGGGTTCAGCAGAGGAGGAGAATTCAGGACGAGAGTAGTCGCAGTTGCCGCTGTCGGAAGAAGTAGGGTAGCAGGTGTCCTCGGAGGGGGGGAGGGCATGTCCGTACGTGACAGTAATGTCGTAGCCGCCTCCGTATGGGGTAGCATCGTACTCGTCGAACTCCGAAGGATCATCGCAGTCGCCTGCGTGTCGGCCTTTTGGGTAATACGACATCGTCGAATGATTGATTAGTTTGATGATGTTTTTTGGGTGTTGAATAAATGTAAGAGGAGAGGGAGTGTTTATATATAGAGGAGGGGAGGCGGGAAATGGATGTGCTTCATTAATTTTATCGCTCAAGTCATGAGTGGTTCATATTTGATGAAATAAAAATGATGGTTATACTCTCTTCTATTCTTTTTAGTTAAAAGATTTCAATTTTCGTGTTAAAATTTAGTTTTAATATTTTATTCATGTTAAAAACTATTACAAAATATTATATTAAAGTAAAAAAATTCAATAACACCTTAGCCAGGTGTTATTTGTCGCGTAATGTAAGATATTATATTTATTCATATATAATACCGGAAGCGAATAATCCGAAGTTACAGAGGGAAACTCATGTTTCAAGTGTTCTAAATTTTAGGAGGCACTCCCTTCATCCAAAGACCATTCACAACAGATGCTTCAAATTACTCCTTATTCTATATATAGAATAGAAAATTTATAAAAACAGTAAAAAAACACAAATATCATAAAAAACGATTGATTTGAGGACTATAAATAAAAATTTGATTTTGTATGAAATGTTAAAAGTAAATCTTAAATTTAGTAAAGTGGTATGAGGAGTTGATTTTAAAGAAATTTTATGAGAAATTTGGTCCGAATGCTCTAATTGATAGGGATACTTTCACAAAATAAAAATCTCTTAATTGGTTCCCCTATTTAATTCAAAAAAGTGGAGGTAAAATATAAATTGTGAGTTGAATTTGATTTTTTTCTAAATTTTTTGTGCCAAATGAAATAGTCCCTATGAGCATTTGTAGTATATACCCTATACAACACTTTATTTCTAAAATAGGGTGGGAGTTAATAAAATAAAGCTTTTTCAGAATCACTATCCTAAGCTAGCCCACATCAAAACTTTAGGGAACCTTATAATAAAGGGTTAATGGCAGGGATGATCACCTATGTTTGCCATATGTTTTACTAATCTATGGACAATTACTACAATAACCACCAATATCTAATCCCTATAACCACTCAACAAAATCACTATAGTAAGAGCACTCACATCAGTTTCCCAATAATTTCCCTATAATTCACTTGTAACCGTCAATTTTCTATTTTTGGCACTAGCTTTTTATACATCTACTTTATCAGCTTCCCTATTATTTACCCAAACTTCAAAAATTAAATTTTCAAATATGTCAATACTTTTTAAATTTTCAACAATTATATTTTTTTTAAAGTACATATTGATTTAAATAAGTTGTAATTAAATTTCATTATCTCTTCTTTTTTTAAAATTTAGATGAATCCAAAAAAAATTCACTATCAAATTAAGTAAGTTTTATGGCATTCATTTTTTTAGCATAAATTAATTAATAATAATATGATAAAGAAAAGAGAGGAAAATAATGGAGGCAAAATATGATAAAGACAATACCGGTTGGTGGAAAAAGGAGGGAAATGTAAAATAACCGCTCAATACACCGTGTGAATCTATTCACTTGTGAATAATATTTTTGGGAGTTAGTGTATTATAGGTGAGCTGATAAAGTACATTTTTTGATATTATTAATTTTTTCACTCCCTAAAATAACTTTTAAGGCAACTGATGCGAGTGCTCTAACCACCAAAATCTAATGGTCCAGATTTAAAGTTAGATTTTCCTAACCCCATTAAGTTAGGTTCTAAGAAAAACTCGTTCCATATTATCCTCTATTACATTCATTTTTGCCATTTCGTTCAAATTTTTTTATTTTCATCTTCTTTATTTTTTAAATAAAATTATATTAATTATTAATTTATTTCATATTGAAACTAAAAATTTATTTGAAACTTAAAAAATATAAATTTATTTTAACTTTTATTATTTTTATTTTCTTTTTTCAAAAAGAAAGTAATTACTAATTTATTTCAAATTTGTAATTCTCATCTTCATATTAAAGTAATTCGAGTTTGTCTTCAACATTTAAATAATTTAATTTTATCTTAAATTTTGAACTAAAAATATAAAAATAGTTGATTTGAGGAGTGTAAATAAGGAATTTGGTTTTGTGATAAAATTAAAAATAGTTACTAAATTTGATAAAGTGATATAAAGAGTTAATATGAAGGGGGCATAAAAGATTACAGACGTGTAATGCACGAATTGAACTTGTGGATTGAAATGATATAATGAAACACCTGGTTGTCAAGACTTCAAAACTTTTTTGGACACCCTTAAACATCACTTCATCTAATTTGTTCTTGCAACATGAAGTTTGCAATTTTAATACTCCAAGTATCAAACATGGTTCAAGGGCAAAGTACTTTATTTCCTTGCACTCTAAAGAGAGACTAATATTGTGAGGGACGAGGGTCGCGTTATTTAAAATGTTCATTCACATTTTCGGTTCATTTTCAGGGTCTAGTGCAAAAATTGAAAGTGGAGCTTTTTATATAAATAATACTTCCTTCAACATTTTAGTTGTTTTTCTAGCAAAAAAAAAAGTTATGTTTAGTCGATAATGATTTAAGAAAATTTATTTGCTCATAACCATTTAAATTATATATATAAATTGTAGCATTTAATACATATTGAAGTGTAAACGATGAACATGTTACCCACTTGGTACTTGACTAAACCTAAACATAAATCATACCAAACTAGTTGATAGTCAAACAAAAGATGTAATTTGATTACTTGATCATGGTAATCGAATAGCCTAGTGAAAAAGGGCTCTTGCTAGTGACCTTACTGATCAGAAGGTCCTGGATTCGAAACCCACATCATCGCTAATTTACAAAAAAAAAAATTATAGTTCGAAGTTAAAACAAGAAACAATATGGTAAGTAGCCGAAATAGAAATAGTAATTGATTTAGGGTGATAAGAAAAAAGTTGTCCAACATTATGTAAATTTGGAGATGCGGGGGATCGAACCCCGTGCCTCTCGCATGCAAAGCGAGCGCTCTACCATTTGAGCTACATCCCCATTTGCTCTTTGTGCGATACTTTTATATGAATCGATACAGAAAGACAACTGAAAGCAGACAAACATTTGTTTCAAAATATGTTTATTTTTGTTTAATATGTGGGGAGGAAGAATTTGAGGGAGGAAAAATAATGGAGGTAGAGTAGTGGTAAAAGTTTCTAGCACTTTTTGCTATGAAAAAAGCGATCAACTACTTAATACTTCTTGGATTGTAATTGCTATCTTATTAGGTTTTGCCGTTATAATCGTTCGTAACCTACAAACTCTTTCGACTAAGGGCAGAATTTCTTTGAATATATTCTTCAATTCGCTCGAGTTAGTATTAAGTTCTCAGACACATAAGTTCCCCATTATTCCCCTTAATCCTCCTCAAAACAAACATTTATCATTTAGAAATGGGGTAAATAACAAATTGATTGATACTGTAGAAGATTATTTCCAATAATTTGTGATGAAACGCTACGAAGTAGTGATTGATTTTATTAAATATTTAACATAATAAATTAAATTTATTTATACTTCGTCAAAACATAATTTGGAATTCGGATGAGGCTTGAACAAAAAGAAATGAATCTTAGGCTCGACTAGAATAATCATCAAACTGAAGTACTGAACTAAAAAAGTTCCAACTTATTATTGTCTTATGTACATCTGGTACTCATAATAAACTGGAAACAATCCATCTTCACACTTCACATAGTTATCAATTGCTTATACCCATAACATCAATGAGGTAAGGAACACGAAAATCGACAAACACAAAATTGGCGAAAAAGAATGCAACCTTGCACGCTCAAACTTCAAACCACAAAGTTCATCACCGACAACAAACACAGCAAGAACACACAACATATTTTTGCTTCATTCGGGGTGCTAACCTCACATGAAAAGCGATCCCCTTACTTGGAAAGTTTGAAGTACAAGATTAACGAAATAGCAATAATTAGAACGGTAATTATGGAACCAATGACACACTTGTTTCTGTTCATCCTCCTCGACATGGTAGTCATAATTTTCTTGGCCCTACCCAAATTGTCATCCACTCCATGCAGCTGCATCGAAGAAGAAATTTATTAAATATGCCCCAGATTGCCCAAAATATAAATGATTGACTGAACCTTATATTATGTTAGCTTCAGCAATACGGAGCGGGAGCACAAAACATATATAAATATAATATGACAGCGGAAAATATAGATATCAACATAATACCGTGTGATCTGCACGTAAGAGAGACTGCCGTTGTTGATGCAAATCTTGCAGAAGTGAAACTCCAAGCTCTTCTGTCTCTAGCATCGTCCTTCTACCTTCTCTAATCCTGTCACTGGATTTGTTCAACCGTTCTGTTGATGCCATCAGTCTTGTTCTTTGATCAGCCGATACCTGGCAACAATATGTAATGAAGAAGCAACTTTTGCACCAATGGTAGTTAATACTAGGACATTTATTCTATCATCACTATTGCAACAAACAAAAGACCGCATAATTTGTACTTATATTGCAATTGTTTCGAAAAATGTAAATTGCATTTCACTCTATAAAGGTAGTTGCAATTTACACCCAGCAGCACTGATCAAGCGGCCACTCATAGTAGAAGTTTTACTTCAAATGAAGCAAATTAAAGTTTTGATTGATAGAGCATCTGCGCTGGAAATTTCATAGACAAAGAAAGCTCTAAGAGTAATTGCAACTACAATAAATGTTTGTAAATTGATCAATACCGTCAATGTATCAGCCATGCCTGACTCCAACAACTCATCACGAGCAGATGCATTCAAATTCTTTGATAAAATTTGTTTCACTTCACTTTTCAGGTTGTTCAAGTCAGATTTGTATTCTCTAAGCTTGGCAAGAAGCACTGCCTTAATATTCGGCTGCAAGCTCCGTGCTTCAAGGTCCATTTTTCTTATCTGAAAGAAACCAGAACCTTGAAATACAAGACCGAAACAACAACTATCTACACGAAAACTTGAAAAGGTTAAACTTTATAAGTACCATCGATTCAGCTTCATCTATTCCAACTTTAATTTCAGAAAGCTTCTGCTTTTTTAGCTCTGCAATTGAAAGAATAATAAGCATCTAAAGTTTAAATGGTTGTATTTTTTTTTTTTTTTAAATGAGCGATGAGGTGAGTTTCGAACCCAGGACCTTTTGGTCACTAGCAAGAGCCGTTTCCACTAGGCTATTCGATTAACTCTTAAATGGTTGTATTTAAGCAAAAAGATAAGATATTGAGCAACTATCATTTAAAGACCATAACTGAGTCCAATGGAACACCTACAATATAAAGGACCTCTATTTTTTCATTCGATTTTCACAAAACCGGCCTGTTTCCAGCCAACTAAACATCAAAGTGCAAACCCGACGAATAAATGTGGCAATACTCAAGGACATGGACAGACAGTCATTGAATCTCAACTCATTGAATCTCAACTACAACCACCCCCCCCCCCCCACCCCCCCTGTAACAGATATATGGAAACACCACAATTAAATCACATTACAGCCTGAACAATAGAACAAGGATAACAGACTTCACACTTTTTTCGATATTCAAGGGCATGAAAATCCGATCAGTAGAATCCACATTATCAGCAACAAATTGTTCCAATGCCTCGAAAAATTGAGTCAATAGAATTCGATCAACTCGATCCAAACTATATATATCAAACACATAAGGACACGTCATAAATCATAGATTAACACTATCAACGACAATATGCCTCAATGCCCCAAACGAGTTTCCCGTTTAAAGAGGACAAAAGGAGGTCGGATTGTACGCAACTTAATCATCAAATTAACTATAAAATATATCACTAAAAATCAAAATAAAATTAAAACATAAATAATCCAAATATAAATAAACACTAATCTAGGATTTGTGATCAATAATCACCTCCATCAAGCAAATTAACAGAAGTGCACTTTTTTGACAAATTCGCAGACAATTCGCAATATTGTCTTTCGTATTGCTCAAAAGCTTCGCTCATCTTGCCTCCTCTTTTCAATTAAACCTTAAATCAATTTAAAAAAACAACTTTTGTGCAAAAAAAACAACTTTTGTGCAAAAAAAACAAGATTAAGAAAAAATATTTATTAAATAACTATGCAAATTAAAAACGTTTAATAATTAACAATTATGAGTACTTTTTTTGTGAATTTAGATTGAATCGAATCGAAAAATAATGAGATTGAGGAAAATGGAAATTGATAAAAGCTTGTCTGGAAAGTTCACATGATATGTATCATGATGTCGTCGACTAAGTCAATGTCCATAACATGATTTTTTGGGGGAAATTTTGAAGAGTGACCCCTTCGCTTTATTTTCTTTTAATTTTTAACCCCTTGTTTTCTTTTCTTTTTTGTATTTGAATACGCCTCCCTTCAAAACGACTAATTTACCTTAATGAATCTTTCCCCCATTTCTTGAATTTCACTATCCCCCAATTCTCCTTTGTTCTTCTTTACCACTACTATCTCCACCCTCACAACTATTACGGTTGGTAATGGAATTTTATTTTATAAAGATACAAGTTAAATTAATTAATTAAGTTTCAAGTTAATAATAAATTATAGCTTCGAATCTAGTTAATTAAATCATACGGTCCAGTTAAATGATTACATGTGACATTTATTACCAAATTATAAATTGTCACATGAAAACTTGGATCGTCCAATTATGATACAACATATAAAAAATGAGATCATACTAAATAACTATTTTCCTCGTAATAAATACATGGAAATAATTAATGAAATTGATAATTCTATCTTTCAAACAAATATAAATACATAATGTATCGATCAAGTCCAACAATTATTCTTTACTTAAATTAAAGAATAATTATTAAAGGCCCAAGCCCAAGTCAAAGCCCAAGCCTATGAATTCGTTTGCCCATAGATGGAGGCATTCTCATTCATTTGAGGAGGAGAGATTCATTTGCAAGACTACATACAAAGAAGAAGAAGAAGAAGAAGAAGAAGAAGAAGAAAACTCGACAAATCAAAGAACACTTCCTCAGCATTCATCATGCATTTGAATTCATCAACATTCAAGCCTTTCAACCAGGCTTCAAACATTCAAGTATTCAGGCTTCAAACATTCAAGTATTCAACATTCAACATTCAAGTTCAAGAACAAGCTGCAAAGGCCCTTGACTTGTAGTGTGAAGTAGAACCAAAGGATCAAATGGAGATTGTACCTAAATCATTCAATATATATTTCTTTGCAACTGCTTATTTTCTTATCTTCAGTTCAATTTTGTGATTTAAGAAAATTTATTATCACAACTACCACCAACAATCAACGCCACCATCATAACATAAAATAAGTACTTATTCTTTATCATCTTCTTCTTCTAGTACTTCACAACAATAACACCACCACCAGTTACCACCAATAACAACAAAAAAAGTTCCAGCCCGCCATCGTGACCTCAGGGCACGATGACGTGTTTCTGTTGTTATAAGTGATCGAGTCCATCGTGCCCGCCATCGTGCTCTGAGGTCACGGTGAGGCTCACGATGGATTCACATAAACTACTCCATTCATAAACAATGATAAAACACTAACAAACACTGATAAACAATGTTATGATGACGAAACAGTATTTTATTAGTGTTTATCATTGTTTATGAATGTAGAAGTTTTTGTGAATCCATGATGTGCCTCATCGTGACCTCAAGGCACGATGATGGGCATGATGGATGTAATTAAGACACCATTTTTTGCATCTAGGGATGTTTTTTCATGGTGGGGGTGGGGAGCTATCCACGCAAGGGTGGAGTGGGGATTGAAGACTTTTGTATGTGGTGGTGGTTAATAGTAATTGAAGGTTGGTGGAATGGTATTTTAAATTGAGGATGTTTGGTGTTAAGGTAGGTGGTGGTGGTAGAAAGGGTGGTGGTTGGTGGTAGTGAGTTTTTGAATTGAAGAAGAAAGATGGGGTATTTTTTGAGGTGGTGAAGGTATGTAATGTTGGTGGTTATGGTGACGGTGTTATTGGTGGTGATGATGTTAATTATTGGAGGTGGTGGGATGGTGGAGAAGAAAGAAGAAGAAATAGGGGATGGTGAAATCAAAGATATGTAGAAGGTTTCATATCTGTCACTTTGAGGAGTGGAATACTCAACTCTATAAAAATAAAAAGCTGGGGGAATTAAAAAAATAAAGAGGAGGTGGCCTTCTTCCAAATTCCCCTTTTTTGGATTGTGATTATATAGTGGTTCTCGTCATTTGGTAATAATATTACCAACGCATTATTGTTGTTTTCACGACTCACGTTATTGTTGTTTACGTTATTGTTTTTCAAATACTATAACGCATATTTAATGCATTTGGTAAATTTAGTGTGGTAGAAGGAATCTTTGGAAATATGCACACCCTATTACTACGTTGTATAATGTTACTCTTACTTTTCTACTTTATGTTTTCAATCAAAATTTAGGTGTTTCTATTTGTTTGTACTAATTGTGACTTTTCAAGATTTATTAGTTACTTCAACCATAGATCCGTCTGTTGATGTTGACTTTGAGAAGGATATTGAGGATTTTGGGGCAATTAAGATTGGAGAGCTTATTGATTTGAACACTAATTAAACTAGTGGATTTACCACTCCTGGTAAATCTACTAGAGCTTTGGAGGACCCTCCAAGCAATGCTTATGGTAAGGTAGTCGTGCAAAAAAGTCAATTGTATACACTGAGATGGAGGCCACTACTCTTTCTTTTTTTTTTGATAGGTAATGCAATTGATTAAATCAACTTAATTGTTCTTGGGCCTTAGGAGCGCCAATTTTACAATTCAAATGCTGGGAATTAAAGCAACTAATAGAAATATCCTGAAGGTTTTCAAAACATCCAACATTCGTTGGGAACCACAAAATGTTACATATATCTTTGGTCACATTGTTCTTCAGACTTCTCCATTCTTCTTTGTTGATGATTCTCTTGATGTGTTTAGTCCAGATCTGAGAAGTGAAACAATCAGTAATAATAAAAATATTGTGATGCCTATAGTTTTCCATAAGATGGAAAATAGTGAAAATAATTTCACCGAAGGAGATCATGTCGAAGCAAGGCAAATCTTCATTGTTGTTCATGATTCTATTTCCTGTGAAATTGTGTCTGGTTCCCTTGATGTACATGGTAACCATCCAGCAAGGAAGAGGATCATTAGAGATCCCAAGAAGAATTCTTGCATCTCTTTTTTTGCAATTTCTTTGACAATGTCCCATGTCAACGGGATTGCAGCTCCCAAAAGTTTGAGATTCGTTTGTTTTCAAATTGTAGGAATTGTTGATGTTGTATTTTTTCTTTTTCGATAGGTGTTCCGAAGACGCATTGTTCCAAGTTGTTAGAACATTATTGATATGGATCATAGATTCTTCAATGGAGGGTCTTTTGTTGTTGAAGATGGTATGATTTCTGGTGAGCCAGATAATCCAAAGAGTACAACAAAAATAAAGCAGCTCATGATTGTTAATGTGCTTTTTAAACTTTTTGTTTTTGTTTATCATATTTACTATAGTTTTAAGAATGTCATTATTGAGGATAAAATGGGTTTGATTAGTTTTAATCCAGAGTGTAGATGCAAAGGGGCAGGTGGTGAACAAATGATTAATATTTTCCTCGTGGTTATTACAGAGTTGACAACCAGTATTAATAATTTTTTTGGTTCTAGTCTTAATAAGGTCAGAAGTGGGAAGTCTATTAAGAAGTATACGCCAAAGAAAGAATTTAATTTTTTGGGGTATCATAAGTTTCCACAGAAGGGTCCAAGTAAAGGGTTTTATTATATTGCAGTTTTTGGGCTTACAAGGTTCATTGTTTAGACGATCTTTTAAGTCGGTGTAAATTAGTTTGGTGCTGAATGTTTTATTAGTAAAGCATTTTATATCATTACCTGTGTTAATTCTAATAGATAGAATATAGTTAATAATATGACATGGAAAAAATTTTCTAAGGAGGTTATTATTCCAACAATTATTATTGTTAATGAGTTCAGAGACTTTAGTAGGAAAGGAAGGAGGGATAATATCTAAATTAAGATGTTTTGCAAGAGAAAGGGGATAAATATTAGGGACCCAGAGGTCATTCCAAATATTGATAGTAGTTCCATTGCCGATGTTAAAGATCATGCTATCCCTGATACATTTAATTCCATTGTTTAGGCTTTTCCAGGTATAGGAGGAATTTTGTTTATTAGAGGCTTGAAGAGCATCAGTGTTAGGATAATATTTAGATTTAAACAATTTACTTAGGGGTAGGTGGGGATTGTTAATTAATCTCCAACTATTCCTGGATAGGAGGGCTAAATTAAAGAGATGAAGATGTTTAAAGTTGAGACCTCCATCTTTTTTATCTTTACAAAGGAACTCCCAATTAATCCAATGTATGTTTTTATTGTGGAGACCACCCCAAAGGAAGTTAGCAAGAAGTTTATCAATATCGTGGATAATTTTTAGTGGGAATTTATAAATTCCCATAGGGTAAACCAGAATAGAGTTTAGGACACTTTTTATAAGAGTGACTTTACCCGCAAAGTTAAGAAATTTAGATTTCCAGCTGTATATTTTGCTCTTAATTTTATCGATAATATCATTGAATATTTTATTTCTATCTGTGTTAATGTCAAGATTGATACCTAGGTATTTACCAAAGTTTGAGCTTTCTATTAAATTAAGATGATTTAAAAAAACAACTTTATTATCTTTTGGAGTGAGAGGACTAAAAGTAATAATAGATTTATTGTAGTTTATAATTTGTCCAGATTCAAAACAAAATTGTTGAATGGAGTTGCTGAAGTTTTTGATGCTTTTATTGTCAAGATGAAGAAAGAAGTAGCTATCATCGGCAAATAAAAGATGGGTAAGGATAGGGCTCTTACGAGCGATTGCAATGCCTATAATGTTGTTATTATTTTGTTCTTTAAGGAGAGTGGCTGAGAGGGCTTCGGAACAGAGTGCAAAGAGGAGGGGAGAAAGAGGGTCTCCTTGTCTTAACCCACATGATGGTTTGAATGTGGATGAAGGTAGACCGTTAACAAGAATAGAGTATTGAACAGTAGAATAACATTCTTTAATTAGATTGATCCAATGAGGGGGAAAGTTCATTTTTTTAAGAATTAGAGCAAGGAAGTTCCAATTGATTCTATCGAAGGCCTTACTCATGTCTATTTTGACCGCAGCAAGACCATTTTTTTTTCTTTTAGATGTACGGATGTGATGAGTTAATTCTTGGGCCATTAGAATGTTATCTTGTGTACCCCTACCTGAGACGAAACCGTTTTGATAGGGAGAGACAAGATGTGTCATGAGAGGTTTTAATCTATTTACTAAAACTTTTGAAATAATCTTGTAGAAAGCGTTACAAAGACTAATAGGTCTATAATCTTTTAGATGAGTAGGGTTATCTATTTTGGGAATTAAGGTGATAAAGGTATTATTAATTTCTTTAAGAATATGTCCATTATTTAGAAATTCAAGAATAGCATTAGAAACGCTATCTTTTAAAGTGGGCCAGTTATTTTGATAGAATTCCGCTGGAAAACCATCAGGTCCAGGGGATTTTAGTTTAGGCATTTGAAATAAAGCAGTTTCAATTTCGGCACTAGTGAAAGGAGAGTTAAGATAATCAATTTGAGAAGAGGTAAGGGAGGATTTAATATTATTTATAGTTATAGGGTCAATATTATTGGATACTGGAGGGTTAAATAGGGTGGAAAAGTAGTCAACACAAAGGTTCGAGATGTCACTATCCTTTGTTATAAGGTTACCTTCATCGTCTCTTAGTTCCAGAATAGAATTAATTTTTTTTTTATATTTAACATGCGAGTGGAAGAATTTTGTGTTACAATCATTGTCAAAAACAGATTTAATTTTGGCTCTTTGTTTCCAGAAATTAGCTTCATAATTAAGAAGAGTGTCAAGTTGGTTTTTTAGAGATATGTTGATAGAGTGATTATTTTTAATGTGTGGGTTATTCTGAGTATGTTCAAGTTCGTTTTGGAGATGTTTTATATTTTGGAAAATATTTCCAATTCTGTTATTATTCCAATTTTTTATATCAGTTTTTAATAGTTTAAGCTTATGAATAAGACTAAAGGACATGGAGCTATTTGGAAGGTCTGTGATGGAGGTCCAAATATTGTTAAGGATGGTTCCAAAATCAGGATGATTAAGAATGAAAGTTTCTAGTTTAAAGGGTCTAGGGGTGTTGACCGAATTAATTTTAGTAGTGATAATAAGGGGACCATGATCAGATCTTTGTATGGGTAGATTTCTGCATGAGGAGTTAGGAAAAGCAATAGCCCAATCGAGATTGTGCATGGCACGATCAAGTTTTTCGTATATTATTTTGCCTTTTCTTTTTCCTGACCATGTATATTTGCAGCCATAAGAGGGGAGGTCGTCTATACCAATATCGTTAATAAAATTGAGAAGGGAGTGAGCTCCTAGAATAGTTTTATTAGAAGGGGGAAATTTTTCGTAAGAGTAGATATATTGATTAAAGTCCCCACAAAGGAGGATAGGATAGTGTGTATAAGGTGTTAAAATATTTTTAATATGAGTCCACGTGGAGTCTCTAAGAGAAGTGTTGGGATTGCCGTATATACAACCAAGAAGCCAGTTATTTTTATGTTCTGTTTCAATATTAAATAGGAGAAGGTTTTTGTCTAAATTGATAGGTTTTAAAGTGATGTTTGAGGAAAATCCTATCCAAAGTCCTCCACTATGTCCCAATGCATCGACACCAAATGATTTAGGAAAGTTAAGTTTGTTTAATATTTTATTTGCTTTTTCAAAGGGGCAGATTGTTTCACTTAGAAAACAAATGTCCGGGTGATGACGCTTAATCAGCGTCATAAGAAGATGAACTGTAGCAGGTTGCCCTAACCCCCTACAGTTCCATGATAAGATTTTCATAATGTTTTTTGGGGTTGTTGTGGAACAACCACCAAAATCCTTTTAGATTTGTTAAATATTGAAGACATGTAGTAAAGCACATTAGATGAGCATGATTTTATTTTTGAGAAAGTTTGGATAATCTGCGTACCTTCATCATGGGACATATCCTCCATTCCAGCGTCCTCCATCATAGGAGTGTCAAGGTCCTCGCCAATGTCTCGATGCTGCTCCTGCTCACTTGATGCATCACCTTCAGTAGGATTCTCTTCCTGCTCAGTGTTATTCCAATTCACCGGGCCAGCTTCATTGGAACCGGGGGGGGTTTGACGACATCTTTTAGGAGATGTGCGAGGAGAGTCCAGGTCATAGAACATCCAAATGTTTGCTCTTTTTCTTTTCCCACCAGCTCGTGCGTTATTAAGCTGAGCCATAGCAATTTCATCAGTCCAAGTTTCCTTCTGTCTGATATTCATGAGATGAAGAACACCGAAGAGAATTTCCATCACTTTAAGTCCAATTCCTTCAGGATAAGAGTAATCGATCGCCCAGTGAGCTCTGCTAAACATAGTGTGAAAAACATTAATTTTACAAAGCACAATGTTTAGTGATTCGTCCAGGTCAAGAATCCACTGTGGTGTATCAATGAAGGCGCCAGAAATGTCAAGGTTGTTGAAGATGTGAACTAATCCAAGAGGAAAATCATTCAGGTCGCTCCAAGGTCCAAAGCAAATGGTGTTGATTGAGTTAGGATCTTCCAGTTGTGCAATGGTGCGAGTGAATTGTTGAATCTTCATGTTAACACAACTTTCCCAGTGATCAATTGAGATAGCCACAAGTCCATAAATTGCAAATGAGAGTTGAGATTTGCACACCACGAAACCTGCAAAAAAACTAGAAATAAAGTTAGAGGAGGCTGTGATCCAGTTGGTACTTTCACTACGGTTATCAGGTTGGATGTCCATTGAGTTTTGACTTGATGTTGACTGATTAGGTGAACCATTGGAATCGAGAGTATCATAGAAGAGTCCTTGGTTGATTGACTCGTTGTCACTTTGATACCCTGCATGGTTCAGGAGGTATTCCCAATCCGAGTTCCAAGATTGGGATGAATGGACACATCTTTGGAGAAGAGTGTTATGAATTTCCCTCCATTCCTCATAGTACCTGTCTTGCCTTGCATCATCATGAGCTATAATGTTAGGGTCCTGGTCTGGCTGATTAAGATCAAATGATAGTTGCATCGCCCTTGTGAGATGATTTTGGAAAGCGACATGTTCATCTATTTCAGCTTGAATCTCATCTTGTATAGAAATCCAGCCGTAGCTTGGGTTTCTTACTGTGTTATGCTGATTGGGACGAAGAGGAACAATGTGGAAGTCGTCATCAGTGGACTCGCTGCTTTGGGTAGATAATCTAAGGGTGGTGTTTGGGGATAAATTGTTAGGGTTTTCATTTGGGTTTGATGGAGGGGTTGGAGTATTGATAAGAGTTCTAGGATTGTTTTCAGGAGTGGTGGAAGGAAAATCCCCACGGAGAATGAGGTTGATTATGGTATGGTTTCCAAGTCTCCTTTGCATGGGTCTGGGGGTAATATTGTTACTAGTTGATGGTAGATTGATTGGAGTAGTGAGTGACTGGGGAGGGGGGGTGAGGCAGTGGGTGGTGGAGGGTTAGCTGTTGATGGAGGAGGTGGAGTAGGTACTTGTTGAGCATCTTCATTGATGGGGCTGGTGTTATTAGCTTCCAGGGGATCAAAAATTAATACCATAGTAGTTCTATTATCCTCAGAATTGGATAGACCTCTAATCCAGTGATTAAAGAGGTGAGCATCATAGTCTATTTCCATTTCATATCTTCTGTCCATGTTAGTGTTATAGAGATGTTGCTCATATCCTCTAATTGCTTCTGCATCAGTAAAGGCACAATGAAGGTGTGAATGTCCAATGCGACCACAATGGTAACAAACACGAAATAATTTTTCATATCTAAAAGAGACCCAAAGGCGGGTTCTTTCAGGAGTAAGGATGTAAATTCCAGGAACAATTGGCTCGTGAACAGGTATACGCACTAGGACTCGAATGGATCTGAGTGCCCTGGCGTTGTCTGAGTTTCAATCAATAACACTAACATGGCCTGCGATTCTTGCCATTCTTCTGATATTGTCTTCTGAAAAGAACTCAGCCGGAATTCCATGCAGTTGCATCCAGAAGCTTGCATAAGGGATATCAAAATCTTGAAAAACTGTGTTGGGTGCCCAATAAGAGAGGAGGAGAACTGCTCCGTTGAGATTGAGGGGCGATCTTGTGATGATATCGTCCATGTCGTCTGGATGAGAGAAATGGAAGAGAAAGATAGTGCCTCGCTTTTCAACATTGACAATTCCTCTAATATACCAACAGGTATCGACATAATTTTGAACTCTTTCTTGGGTGAAAGTTTCAGAATCTCTGAAGAGACCAAGAAGGCATCTGGCATATCTTATTCTATTATCCATGACATTACTATTGTTCATAGGAACAACAAGACTTCTTCTTTCGATGATAGTGTGTGTATCTGAGTCTTCAGAGGAGATGCTCATTTTTGGGGTGTTTTGTTTTGGTTTAAAGTTCCACTTGGGGTTTGTTTTTTTTTGATAGTTTTTGTTTGTACTAGGATTGTTGAATGTCGGGTTAACTGATTTATTACCAGAAGTGGAATGAGAATTTTGGCTTTGCACGATGTGATGATGAATGTTCCTTTGACATTTAATATTTTTTTGGTAATTGGGGAAAGGAAGAGGAGGGGATTGGAGGATAGGTTTATTGATTAAAGCATCAGCCGTTTTTGGCTGTGCAATCGATGAGTCCCAGGACATTGGGGAAGGATAAAGTGAATTGAGAAGATAAAAATTGTCAGGTTTGAACTTATCAAAAAAGGAAATATGGGAAAGGATGAAGACTTTAATGCAGAGAATGATTGTTTTGATTGGAAAGATAAAAAGTTTTTGGAAAGGAGAAGGCGTGGGGAAGATAGGGGTTTAGCCGCCTGAATTTGGATTGAAGGAAAGATTGTGTTTGGGAGAAAGCTGATGCGTCAGGAGAAGGAGTAAATGAGGAAAGAAGGGTATTGTTTTTTCTTGTTTTTACTTTTTGGATGTTGATGGTAGAATGAGATCAGATGGATTTAGAAACAGGGGAGAAAATGCAAAGGGTAGAGGACGAAGGTGAAAAGAGAAAATCAGATCGGAGATGATCAGAAATTCAGATGGGGAAGGAGGAGGTGCTCGGTGCTCAGATGATCAAAGCAAGAAAAGTATCAGAAGGGTAGAGGATTCTAGTAGAGAGGATTCTAGTAGAGATCTATTTTTTGTTTCTAAATTAGGCCACTACTCTTTCAGATGGTACAAAAAATGGAAATGTAAATGTTGTAGAGCTTTCTATACATTTGATTAGTGTTAAAAACGAGTCGGGTCGGGTACTGATAACGAGTCCGGTATTACCAGACACGACAATTACCCGACCTGTTAAGGTAAAAAGGGGAAAAACTTATTTTCTGACACAAATAAAAAATAAGTATCTGACTCATTAAGGTAATTACCCAGCTCGACTCGATAATTACCTGGTTCGTTAAGGTAAAAAGGGGAAAAACTTATATTGTACATTGGTATATTTAGAATATTAAAAAATTAAATGAACTTTAATTATTTCAAATATTCATAATAAAATACAAAAATCTTAATTATAGATAATTATTTTTAACATATATATTGAACTTATTAATTTATTTAATAATTTGTTAACAAACCAGGTATCTGTCGAGCGAGTCGGGTATTTCAAACGAGCACAAGATTAGGCTCGTGCCTTACCCGTTAATGAGAGATCTATCGAGTCGAGTATTCAAGCTGGGTGCTAAAGCATTATCGGGTTACCGACTAGTTTGTTGCATTACATTGATGAGAAATATAAGAATACTTCAAATGGTAAAACACATTTAGCAAACAACTTGCGAATGAAATTGAAAATAGTACATTTATGCACTTTCTATTTTTATGTTATCGACTGTCCATTTTTATGAAGATGTATGCCATAGATATATTGAAGAAATGATACATTTATGCACGTTCTATCTGATGAACTTGACTGATAGATTACCTAATATTAATAAGTGTTTAGAAGTATTTCTCCGGTGTTACACAAACTTCAAACTGTAACTTGGCTTGGATACTACGATGGTGTTTCGAACTTAGATCGACGATGAATATATTTCTAAGGCCACTGGCTTTGCCTATATATATATATACTAGTTAAAAGGGTCCGGCAATGGCCGGGCCGACGTTAGAATTTTAAAATGCTCGGGTCTAACTGGCAATTCAAAAGTGAGCACGTGGGGGGGGCTTTCGGCTAATCCGAATATAAAGAGGAGTATTAGATTGGAATGCAATGCTTGATAAAGGACATTGAAAATTGATTGCAATGCTTGATAAAAGACATTGAAAGAAGTTAGAGCATCCTCGCATCGATCACACATTTAGCCCAATAATAACATGGTTAAATGGAAAGATTTAAATCAAAGCTCTATCACAAAATAGCATTAAACCTAAAACTACAATACAAATTTACAAATGATGTTGGTCATTGAGAAGAAACTTCCTGAAGCCTGGATTTGATCCTCTCTAATGTTCCTTCAATTGCAATATCAAATGCATCTTTTGTTTCCTTGAATTCCAATGAACTATCATGTCTTCTATATATAATTCTAGGCATCATTTCGATAACCTTCTCCCTCATCCTCCTAACTTCATGACTTGGTATACTTTGCAATACATCCACGATTTTCAGCCCCTTGAAAACAACCTCCTCTTTCGGTATCAAAACCGAAAACTCATGATATCGCTCCTCTCGTAGATGCCAACCATATTGTTTCCTAGCTGTTAAATCCTCAAAGAACACAGGAATACAACCAGCAACGATCGAATCAAACGTGGATCGCCTTGTCGGTGTCTCCCCAGGTGGCTGCAAGCAGAAACTCGCCTTCAATATAGGCCTCATAAACTTCAAAGGGTCGTGTTCACATACCCCATTGGAACAATCAACAAACTCACATAAACTTGAGTACCCTTTGCTATCATCACTCATTAGAGTAGCGTTTTCGCATTCCAATCTAATACTCCTCCTTATATTCGGATTAACCGAAATCCCCCCACCTGCTGCAAACATCATTAAATTTGACCTTTTAGACCTCTTCACTCGATTGATCCAAGAATGTAGGAACGACAAACTCGGAGGATGAAACGATGTCGGATATGGTATGGCCCTTTCTTGCCATGGAAAAGCTCTGGCTTCTGAAGTCAAAGCAGTTATATTAAACATCTCAGGAATTTCAAGAAATGAAGTCCCAAAAGCAGGATGATCATCCCTCTGTATAGCAACTCTTGCAACCAATCGACCAATTCTTCCAAATCTGTTGGAGTGATGATAGTCTTGTGCAAGTTGGAAACCTTTCTACAATAAAAGTGTGTCATTAAGTTCATCCTACTCAAAGATCTTGGTGTTGCAATGTCTCCAAACGAACCATAGAACAAACACCACATAATCAAAATGTGGTTTACCATTTGCAAGCTTCAATTGTTCACTCAAGTAGCTGAATAATTCCTTAAAAGACTCCATAAGTGCTAAATCAAACAATAAAATAAGAAACTGCAACTTCATATAATAATACTAAACATAAATAATTCGCTTAGACATTTCATCAAACACTTTTCCAGCATGTTCAAGATAACCCTACTCCACATATATGCAATTTAAAAATTCTTCATAATCATAAAACATTTGAGTTTTTAGGTAATCTTCTCACCTCTCATCCAAATTTCTGTGTTGCAGTCTTGCAGATAAACAATATAATTAAAAAAAAGTTCTTCATATAGGTGATAGAGGTCTGATGGATCATGTTCTAAAAGAAATGAAATATGATAAAAATGTACTAATATTAATGCAAATGGTACAACTCATTAAGCAGATAGATAGATGTACAACTTCCGAAGCGCATGGTGCAATTCGTCGATGCATGTCACGCGCCTGAAATTCGTAGACGAAGCGCGTGAATCACACGCGCGTGTGATGCACGCGCATTCTCCTTTAGTATATATCAAAGCATATTGATATTGTAAATTAGCGATAAAGGTGAGATTCGAACCCAGGACCTTCTGGTCACTAGCGAGAGCTTTTTCCACTATACTATTTCAGCATCTCGGGTTTGCCTATATTTTTTAAGAAAAAAAAAATCATTATCAACATTTCGAATTCTGGAAAAATGAAGTTACAAACATATGAGAAAAATTGATTTTCGAATATTTCGGTCCAAATTCGAATACTTTGTTCAAGTACTGTTTATCCATTATATTTCAAATGGGGTGAACCAGGTACCCACCCGGTTCTCCTCCGGATCGGTTACGGCTCTAATTTTTTAACCGATAATTTTATCAGGTGAGACATGGTACTTCTGAGATCCAGTCCGAAAACAGGACTAGGCATAACCACATACTAGTCGATTGTTCATAGTCCTCACACTCAATTAAATTTTGACGATTCAACTTACAGAATAAAATTTGACACATGGTAATATTGCAAGAGAAGACGTAAATCGAGACGATATATTAAAACATTCAATTAATGTCTATTTTTATCAAGATTGCCTGTTACACCTTTTTATACAAGTATATAAATAGATAAACACAAATAAGTAGATCTTTTATACTGGAAAACCTCTATGGAAATTCTCTTTTTTCGACCATCATCTAAGAAACCCTCAAGCTTCACTATGGGTTCAGGAGTACATATTGGCTGGTTCTCATCCTCGTACAAAAAGGTTCCAGTTAATTCAACCTCAACTTATGTTCGCAATGTATTTGCTATAAAATATAGATCAGGAAGATACTGCATTGTCTACTGTAGCAGAACTATCTCATATCATTGTAAAGGCCGACAATGGAACAAGTAACAGTTTAAGATAACTACTACATGCTTCAGATCGTCATATTCTGAACACCGCTAAAATAATTCAGCGTTATCATCCAAAAAAAAATTCTGGATCAGATTACAAATATAATATTTCGGAGAAATTCTTTGGTCGGCAGCCACTTATAAGAGCTAAAAGAAATCACAACCATGTATTGACTTCCGATTCAATTAAGTGTAGATATGAACCTATGAGGCAGAGTCAAACGAATTCTTCAATAATATGCATTCTTTTGAGTTCCCTATGAGTTCAGGGCCATTGAAGTTAGTAAGCGTGGTCAAAGAAATGTTATCTATAGCAGTATCCCCATTGAAGTTAGTAAGCGTGGTAACAAAGAAATGTTACCAATGATGAGCTGAGATGTAGCTGCTCTATTCAGTACAGAAGCACACCAGATCAAATCAAGATTTGTTGAATTGTCTACAAACCTTTATGCAACGGAATGATGGATCCAGTTGCTGAATGAGTAGAACTCTAGATTGAGAATTTAGTGCCTGTAAATGATGTAACAGCATCAAATACAAAATCTCTCGTACTTGGCAGATAAGAATTAACTATCTGAATGTTTGTTACAAAAAAATTATTACCAAATATGAGTATATCCCCCAAAAATTGTATAAGAAATGAACAGAGTATCAATGTAAATGATGTAACAGCATCGAATACAAATCTCTCGTACTTGGCAGATATGAATAAACTATCTGAATGTTTGCTACAAGAAAATTATTACCAAATACGAGTATACCCCCGCATAATTATATCAATGTAAAAAGTGAACAGATTATCAATATAAACTCTCTAAATTTACAGTCTTACACGCATTCAACTTACAACAGAATTAAAACTTGACATCATTAGATTTATCTAGTACCAAATCGATTGCATCATTCTTGAGTTATCACCATCTTTTAAAAAAAATGGAACTGTACATCAATCTTGTTTAGACCAAATAAAGTTGTACAAAGATAGATGATAAAATAAGACCAAAAAAGGTAAATAGTTATATTATGTAGGAAAAAGAAAATGGTAAAATAAACCCCAACATGGAAAGTTTAATAAATAATTTTGTTTCATTTATGTTTTATTCGTAGATACAGAATATAAGGAAGGCCGGTCAATTTATCCACTTAAGTCTGCACTAAGTAGATACAGAATATAAGGAAGTATTTATCTAGACAAAAATTAACAATCTAATCTCACACTCTATGTATTTACAACAAATTGCATCAATAATCTACCCAACACATGCATAATCTAATCGACCAGTGAGTAATTGATATTAATGACTAATAAGCATAGCTAAAAACAAAAAGAGGTGAGTAGTGCCAGTGAATTTAAATAAGCATAAACCAATTAATATCGATGAAAAATTAAGCATAATGGAAGGAATTAATTTTTTCTAACGTCTCACCTCAAAGTTCAGTCCAGCAAGTATGGGCAAAGAAAGTTTGCAGCACAGAAGGCAACTTTGTTGGACAGCATTTGAAACTTGGTCAAGACATTCTTTTTTTTGCCTCTGCCTCGTTGTAGTGTAGATTCCCCTCCCCGATAGAGTAGGATTTCCTTACTTGTATGATGTCGATTGGTTATCCTTTTTTTTTTCACTTTCTGCTATTGGACAGTTTTAATCTTTTTTTTTCTTTTTTTCCAATTTTGCGTCCCTTAATATAACTTTTCTAATTATGGCCCCCTTATATTTCCATTCTGGTTCTGTCCCTCAGTACACCAATTTTTTCTGATGTCTGGTTTTGGATCCCATTGTGACTTTGAAGTGAGATAAAAACTGAACAGAGTGTGAAGAGAGGGAACTTACGAATGAAATCCCTCAACTCTTGAGTAGACCATCGCTGAGGGAGAGCAGCGAAGCAAGAGTGACAACTGATAACACGTAAACTTGGAAGGTAGAACTGCCCAATTTCATACTCATAAATTCACAAGTAAAGATCCCTAGAATCTAATTAATCAATCAAACCATGACAACAAAATATTATTAGTTTTATACTCCCTGTTACCTAATATAAACAATCTTTGCAAGTCTTTAACTTACCATGGTCAATAGCAAGATACTCTAAAAAAAAATCATCTTTTAATACTCTTTTTTTGGGTCAAAGTGCAAGCTTTTTGGGGTGGAGGGAGTATAACAGATGTAGATAAGTAATCAAAGTAAATAGCACGTAGATAAATTGAAAATCAAAACATATATAATACCCTGGAGCGAGGGGTCTCAAATGAGTTTCAGAGTCTGTCAGCGTTTGGAACTGGGGAAAAGGCGACACTCTCGGATAGTCTGTCAATGGAAGAATTGAGAGTCGAGAGGTAACTTGAAACAAGAGAAGAAGAAAAATTAGTATGATTAACAACAATGAATGATGACATTGAAAGATGATGAACACCACTTACCGCCCATGGTACTGTCGTCTGACAGCATGCATCGGGGCCATGCATCCATCTTTTATATAAATACACTTAGATATATTGTCGATTTCTTGAGTAATTGATAGTTCAAACTTCAAAGAGCTTTGGATTCTCTTTTTACTAGCACCATATCAATTAAAACTGAATCTGATGATGGTCTTCAAGTATACATTATCTTCACACTTCAAACAAACAATAACGATTAACATGATCCAATACCTCTAATATATAGGCACCCTCCCCAACGGGATAAGAAAGGGACGGATTGTACACATCCTGACTTCAAAGCAAGACCATCAATTAGTAAAAACAAAATTCTTTGTTTATCCAACTATAGTTCTTTTGAACAAAACTCACTCTGTAGTATAACTAAAAATACCAATACAACACCTACAAATATGAGAAAACAACCAATATGGCACAAACTGCCTTAAAAAAATGGGACTTCAGAGTTGAGTTCCTATGCATTCACTGAAAGAAACTAAAAGGACAACCGCCACCTGAAGCTATCAGCTTGCAGCAAGCCACCAACCGCGAGAAGACTCTTTGTTGCAGCTCGGAAACTAGTAATGTCTGCTCGATCTCATCAACCTTCTGAGATGTATAACACAACCAATAAGTAAGAAAGCACTAATAATTACTCAAAAAGTAAGAACTTCCACATATTTTGACCAATTACCTTAGCCGCAAGGGGGGTGCTGAAGGAAGGGAAAGGTTGAAAGTATTTTCAGGCTGTGGTTTCGTTAGGCGTAGCTAATGCACTTTCATCTGGAAGGAGATCAGAACCTTCTTGACTGTCATTTTTCTGTAAATCCAGTTCACCACTAGGGAAAACTTCTTCTTGCAGAGAGGGTGATATTTTCTTTACATGCAACCAAGTTTGTTGCCATAAACTGTCCTCTCTAATGGCATCGTTAGGAACAAGTATACCATTAGTCTTCATGACCAACAGAATATTCTTCAGGAGCTCGGGAACTAACTCGTGAATTTTCTCACATCGTTTCCCTCTGAATGTTAGTTTCATACAGCTATCCATGTAGCTCAGAGCCTTTAACCACAACTTACAGAATGATGGCAATTGACATAGATCCTGGAGTGCTTGTAAGAATGCTTTTGACAACAATTTCAAGGATAAGACAAACGTTCCTTCAATATTTCGATTCTTCTTGGGAGTATTCTGCTCAGACATTTCCAGTACATCATCAAGCAACGTAAAGATTACCATGTCAAAACATTGCAACCAAATGTCGTTTGGGATATGGATTTCCACCCCTGTCAAGGAATGTTGTAACATTAAAATTGCATGGTTCCTAACCTCCTCTCTTTGGTCCAAACATACTTTCCGTAGTCCCTGTACAAGTCGGAGCCACATCTCCCATATATCCTGAGACATCTTATCAGCGGCTTCCTGACCCTCCGCTTCCTTGGTTTTAAGAAACCATCTATTCAAACAGACAAGTGAACCAGCCATCAGGTCCAAGGATTTCACTGACCGATCAACATTCCCAACTCTAGATTCAGCAAATTGCCTTGCTGCATTAATGCAGAACACGTAGTTTGCTGGCAGTAAGTGGAGCCCATCAGACATGACAAATGATAAAGTCTCAAATCCAGCCTCAGATGCTTCAGGGTGACGAGCTGTGATCGAAAGAAGAGATATGATAGTACGCCATCCCGTATGAGATCTTATCTGCATGGCATTTGATTTCACAAGGTTCATAACTTCTTGAGTAATCTGCTCACAATATGCATCAGCTACCCGAGCATCAAGTTTCAACACTAGTTGTAAAGACTTGAGAAGTTCATCGGTCAGATTTTCTTTGTAAGGGAGTAGCCGCTGGCAAATCCGAATGAGGCCAAAAATAGCCTTTTCTACCAGAGCACAAGGCATTATTGTTGATTGTACAACATTGGCTATGTGCTCATACACACACTGCCATAGAAGCATGATCCTGTCCCTGTTATTCAGCGCAAATACAATCAGTAGCTCCAAACAAAAAACGGCGGACTCTTCATCTTCAAAAGAGTTCATTCCTTTCCGTGAACGATCAGCAGCCGCAACAAGAGATCTGACAAGCTGCAATAAAGAGTCAGCCTGCAGAAATTTGCTATCTGCAAATATACTGTCAATGTGACAATTTCGTATGGCCTGGAGAGCTCTCTGTCGAGCAGCAACATCTTCCTCGGTTGGTTCAGGTGCTGGTTCTTCTCTGTCGAAGTATAACAATTGGCTAAACCTTCCCATTAACCCAGAAGACTTGCGAGAGAGATTAGCTGAAAGAACATGAGTTGCTGCTGAAGAACTTGAAGCAGATTTACCAAGATCTTGATCAGGAGATGAATCCAAGTCACTGGCAGCATCTGTGGCAAGACGAGCGGGAAGAAGACCTAGCTTATGCATACTTAGAATGCAATCAAGGATGTTCTTCCATCCAGACCGTATATGATCTCCATACCGATTTGCTATGGTGAAAACAGCTTCAGTCGCCATTTTAGCTTTAGCATCATCACCAAAAGCGAGAACAAATTCCTCAAGGTAAGTTGGACTCAAGAGAGTTGTAAATTTACAAAGAGACACAACCAAATCATCTAATACATCATCAAAATTATAAGATGCTGAAACTTTGGCAATGGCTAAGAACCCATCTATACATGTTTGCAAAACGTTCTCCTGTTCCACATGATCAAAAACCACAGAGATAGCAGCAATTGTGGGACCAGATAAGATAGTAAACATATCATAATCAAGATATGATACATAACCAGAAGAAATGAAGGGGGTGACTTGCTTTGATCTGTGAACTAGACCAATCCAGTGACCCGGAGTTATAACTTGAACAACAACACCTTTATCTGGGGTCATGCGGATCTCATTTTCACAAATGGAGTGGAAAAGCTCGGTAAGGAGATCTCGTGGAAGATCATTTCCTCCATTTATCCTTCGATTGTTACGTATGAAATCTTCTAGGGTCATTTTCTTTTTCACCTGTGAATTATGTTGATCGGTGTTAAGCATAATAAGAGAATATGACAAAAGTAGTGCAGCATCCTTGTTAGCCAAGATATTTGGTGACTGCTCATAATATCTCTCGGCAAATGCCTCAAGCACCCGTTGAATTTTCTGCGACTCTCCAGGCAATCTAAAAGTTTCCAGGAAAATGCGCAGAGCAGTGTCCAAATTCATATTACTGAAGTCAAATGTCTGGGCAAACTCATGAAGCACTTCGATAGAAAACTCGTCATGACTTCCTAGATAGTCTCCTATAAGAGTCTTATCTATGCCAGCTGTGTATCTGAGGAGGCATGCAACACTCTGAGGATCAAGTTTCTCAGGCAACAAGCGTATTCCTTGAAGATATTCAAGACCCTTCTTTAGATCTCGGTTAAGATGATCAACACCAATAGCCAGCTTTCTCTTAATCAGTTTCATCTTGTGGACAAAGGGAATCCATTCACTAGAATCCGTATAGTCTGAGCATTTATCTGTCCAAAAGGGACTATACCGCTGAAGATCAAGTGAGATCTGCTCAGGAACTGATGAATCATGGCTTACTCTTTCAGCCATACCCTGTATCATAGCAATCAAACCATCTAGAGCAACTGTATTCATTGCAGACAGTGGGCTATTCACAGGAAACGTACTTTTCGACAATGAGTTAGTAACATCTTCAAATATGTTATTGCGCGAAATGTCGCAATCAAAGTTGGCAAACATCTCAGTCATAAATGTATGTTGCCTACAAAAATCCACTAGAGCCTCCAATGCAACTTCCTTCTGTTGGTAAGAAGCCCCATGCTTGCTTTGTGCAACTCTTAGTAACACGCCAGAGATGAATGCTTCAATCTGCAATTTGAGCTTTGAACGTAGATTATGATATAGATTGAGAACAATGCTACATACTGTTGACAAGATAAGGGGACTTATTGACAGGCCAAATCGCATAAGGTTCTGGAACAGATCCCCTTGTAGAATAGATAATAACTTCGGGTGTCTTTCGAAGGAGGACCCACCCAGTTCTATTGCAGAGTTGATAAGACCCAAGGCAAACAAAGGGACGTCTTCATCATATGCAATAGGATTTGATCTTGGACCAACTTCCATATGCTCCATAACATTCAGAAGAGAACAAAGAAAGTGAAAAATTTCCACCATGCATGGGATACCATATGGATCTGTCATAGAATCTGCTTCATTATCATTAACATTTCCAATTTCAGTAGTTTCTTCATTCACATTACTGTCGGAATTGACCTCCATAGTAACTTCATTGGACGAGGTCTTACTGCTCAACTCAGCATGGGAATACTTCTTGGCATCTTCTGGACTTTGAGTCAATGGACATGGCAACTCTTCAATGTTAGGCAGATGGGAAAAAATACATCTAACCAGTTCATGCATGGTGTGGCGAGCTATTCTCTGTAAAAGTTCGCCTTTTGAACTTGCTTGATGAACTATGCGGAAGCAAGTATTTACCATGTTGCATACATGACGATTACTTAAGGCAACAGAGGCCTTACATTTCATGCATGCTAAGAGAACTTGAAGAATCTTCATTAGTACTACTTCCTCAGATGCAGGATCGGTCACTTCAAATCGGCAGCTTGTCACAGCATCAATTATCAGATGCAATGGATTACTTAGGTTCGAAGAGTCCACATCAATAACATCTAGGGTCAACATCTTATAAACAGATGATAAAGCAACTCCTGTGATAGGTGCGCTTGTTTCATCAGACTGAATCACATCCAGAAATGGCTGCAAGTAGACAACAGGGTCCAAGTTACGCTGTTGATGCCATGTGAAGATCTCTTTTCTTAGTTTTTTGAAAGAATATATAAGAGCATGTTCTAATTGATCATCATCCACTCCATAATGTGCTCCCCATCGAACATTTCTCCTCATTACAGCCAAAACAGCCCCAATTTCTGAATTTATCATACATGCCAAGGTAGCCTTTGAAGTACAGGAACCCTCCTTTGAGGGAGTAAAAGAACCCCGGTGATTTAAATACTCCATAGTTTAGCTGTTTATTGAAGTCTTAGATCAGTGAAATCAGAGGAAACAGCTACCATGTGGCCACGATGATATCACTCGGTCTAATTCCTTCAGGGTTGAATACACACCAAAATAAGAGTCATACATATTCTTGATAAGCTTAAAAAGAGTCAGTTACATAATCTCAATAATTACGACAATAATACAGAGCAAATACACATAAATCCCATGAAGACTCGAAGAGCCAGATTACGAAAGAAAGGCATTAAATGATACAAAAGTTTTCAAATTACAGGAACATGGAACACTGAGTATGCAAAATTATCCTATGCATAATAAAGACTTCGATGAAGTCAGATAACGAGTAAAAACAAAATTAAATCACTTTTTCAAGAACACGACCATCATCAAGTCATCTTTGACAATACCTAATCTCACACAAAGAGAATTAAGAATTGAAACATATTCAATGTTGGAAATGTGAATAAGCTTCATACTACCTTGGGGAAAAAAATTAACTTGAGTACATTGGCAGATGAAATATTAATGTACTACAAATTATCAGTGGTACGATTCCAAGTATGCCACCATCAAGTTACAATAAGTGTAGTTTTCTCTAAGACCAACATCCAACTTCAAGGCCTAGCAGCCCCTGATCTAGTGGTGGAGTCGATTCAAATAGTTTCCATATCAAACCCGATATTTAATTATGATTTTTGATATTCGATTTAATTTCACATACAAATTTAAAGTATATTATTTGTGATTCAATATTAGACAATATATTCAATGACTATTCGATAGTCCATTTGTATCCGACATTTCACTCGAAATCGTCATTCAGATTCGACTTCTAAAAAGTTCCAAATTCAAAACTAATCATGCGAAACAAAATATACAAAAATTATGAAATAAAGGCATAGAAGGCGAAGGCAGATCTGATTTACTTATCGTGAAAGCTTTACTCTTTAGCATTAGTTGTATGGACCATTTCTGAGAACATAAACTATATAATCCATCCAACACATTTCTCCCTTCTATTACACCACTAACTATATGGAACACAAAATCTTTACAAGCCCAATTAAAGAAACAAGATTTCAGTGCAAATTCTTAAACGAAAACTCCGATTATCAACAATGTTGATTGAAACTAATTGAATTCATTATGAAATCCACAAAAATTTGAAGGCAATTAGGGGATTTACCCGATTTCACGATCCGAAAACGAGTGTGGTGTTGATCGCCCTCTGGCAAATTCTACTGAGAATCATGAAGTTGGAATTCATTAGCTTATAAATCATTCAAAATTAAGTTAGAATTTCCAAAAAAAATCACATTAATGCCTGATTTTACTAGCTATATATATAATCAATGGATCATTCGAAAATACGCATAAAATACATAAATCTGAAATTCAAAATGTGAAATTGAAGCATACCATTTGCATCCCTGCTCTTAAAAATCCAACCAAGATGAAAATGAAGGGAGGATCCGAAGGGGATATGCGGATCTGATTTACTCTTTATCAATTAGCATTAGGTTTTAGTTTCAGATGTATAAGCTATTGGGTAAGTTTTTACTTATTTTTGATCATATAACTTAGGATTAGTTTCTTTTTTATTTATTTTTATTGATTAATGTTATGATAATGGACTAACATGTTTTAATTGAGTTTTTGCGTTGACAAATGGCAACAAGAATCACATATGTATGTTTATAGTACATTAAATATGTTTCGAAATGTGTAGGTCAATCATGTATGTTTCAAAATAATCTTACTTGGTCTTGCGGGTTAATTTTTTTGAAGTGCATGTTGGTCAGCTATTTTAGATTCGAAACTGAGGTGTATTTTTTTTTTATTTTTTACCCAAAATATATTAAATAAAATGGCTGAAATAACCTTATTGACAAGTCACTTGCCCCTCACATGATATTATTAACGATAGATCGACAGAATAGGTGATGGACTGGACCATTTTAAAATATTGGTGGTTGACCAAAAAGTTTTGAAACATAGGTGATGGAGTGGAAACATTTGGTAAAACATAGGTGATTCTTGTGGCCATATGCCAAAAGTATTCTTAAGGAATATGGGTTGTTTAAGTCTCTTGAGCATCTCGTTGTTTTCGGGAAAGAGTTGATGGGGGAAATTCCTCCCGAGATTGGAAAGTGTTTAATGGAAGATAATGGGGTTTAGTTGAGATTAATGACAAATATAATACAGATGGATAAAATTAATCACGTGAAAAAAGTTAAAATGTCAACAATTCGCTGTTTGTGCATAAAAACATATGAGCAAGCAAAAATACACATTATACTGAACATGAGTGACCGAAAATATACAAAGTGATACTAGGATGATCGACTAGAGTCTTTTAGCAAACTTGAGTGATCTTTGATTCCATTTGCTCTTGAAAATATTCATTGAAAATAAAAAAACAAATTGAGAAACCTCTAAATTGAAAGAAAATAATCATATTTGTATGAGAATTTTTCTTCATGGAGCCGTGCGATATCAGGTGTTAGTGGTGGAAAATAGGTTAATAAGTAACTAAGGTTGAATAATGTTGATTAAACGTTGAATAATAGCGTAAATTTTGGGTTTGATGTTGTTGATTCTATGTTAGTTGTAGTGATCTTATGTTGCGTTTGATATGCAGGAATATTATTGAACCAAATTTGATTGTATTACTTAGTTTAGTAGGTAACGATATTTTTTAATTAGAAAAACTGTGTCATTTTTTGACTTTGAGACATTGAAAGCTGATCCTGGGCTAAGGAAACCAATTTCTGAATTTCATTCAGATGTTCAAGATGATGTGAGGAGATCTTATCTTGAAAAAGGGCCACATCAACCTCGCAATCATGAGTTTCCTTCTACTACCATCGGTAAGAGTCGTCGTTGATTTAACCCAGATTGGTATGATAAATATAGTGTTCGTTGGCTTGAGTATAGTATTCATGAAGATAAAACATATTGTTTGCCTTGTTATTTGTTTAAAAATGTATTTAGTTATGGTGATGAAACATTTGTAAATGTTGTTAAAGAATGGCATAGGCCTTCTAAGCTTGGAACTCATGCAGTGATTGTGGTAGTTCTCATAGGTTTGCATGCACAAGTGTTATGATCTTATGAACCCGAAGCAAAGTATTTGATATTCATTGATGAGACAAAAAAACAAAAGAATATTGATTATAGAGTTCGTATGACCACATCACTTACATGTACTATCGACATAGCGAATAATGACAACCATTTTTTCATTGCCACCACAATCACCGGATTCATCAATCAACACAGACTAAACATCATTCTCAATCTCTTTAAGAGTATGTGTAGTTACTTCAAAGGCACAAGCAACAACAAGGGACTTCTGAATCTTAGGAGAAATCATTAAATTATTTCCCAGAGCAGAATTTAAAATAGCAGCTATATCTTAGTTACTTTCACTCAAAGTTTCCAACAATTCACGGAATGGACCCTTATAAATAGAGTCTTCCGAATCATCACACCCTCGAGATGAAAAGCCACATTTTAAAAGATACTTACTAGCTAAAATGTGTTGTTACGAAACATTTTCTTGGTATCATACATGTCAAGGAAAAGATGTGCGATGTCACTTAAAAAGGCACTTGTTAATTTGTTGTTCGAGCATGGCTTGAGATTGTGTAGAATTAGAGGGCAAGGTTATGATGACCGAGCAACATGCAAGGCTGGTTGGGTGGGTTAAGATTGTACGATAGCTCTCAAAACGAGAATCTATCATCTTTCTATGTGCATTGTTTCGCTCATCAACTTCAGTTGGTCCTCTTTACTTGTGCTAGGAATCATCTGGTGTTGGTCTTTTATTGGTAAGGTTAATCACCTTGTTAGTTACATTCGCTCCTCTAACAAAAAATAGGAATTGCTTCGAGGCAAACAAGCAAAACACTATAAGGACTTGATTAAGGAAGGTAAAACAGATATTTGTAGTGGTCAGAATCAACAGACAAGTATAGCTCAAGCCGGTGAAACTCGTTGGGGTTGTTATTTCAAGACAATGAATAGGTTGAGGACTTTGTATGTTCCATTGATTGGGGTACTTTATGAAATATGGAATGATAGCTCATTTGCGAGATTCAGGGAAGTAGTACTTTTTTTGGGTTATATAGAATCATTTGATTTTATCTTCATGTTGCTCTTGTTGATAGATGTTTTAGGGGTCACACATGATTTGAATTTAACTTTACAAAAGCATGATCAATATCTCTTAAATGCTTTTCTCTAGTCAAAGTTGCCAAAAAAAGACTTCAAGAAATGAGGAATGAAGAGTGGGAAGCACTTCTATCAAAGGTTGCGGAAAATTGCATTAAAGTTAATTTGGATGTTCCAGATATGAATGCATCATACGTCCAAGGATATAAAGTTACGTGACAACCTTAAGTGTTTAAAACTTACATCATTACAAGAATGATTGTTTATCTAATATTATAGATTTGTAACTGCAAGAGCTTAATGCTAGAATTGATGAAGCAAATACTGAACTTTTGCAATGTGTTGAATGTTTGAGCCATCGATCATCATTTGCAGCTTTTGATGTGTATAAGTTGATGAAGATGGTTGAATGAGACCCGAAAGACTTTGAAGAAGAACTTGAAGTAGCGATTTGTAATCAACTTCAAAATTATATTAAAGTTATTCGATGCGATTCTGATTTCAAAGAGTTGCAAGGTCTTTCAGATCTTTCTGTGCAACTAGTGAAGACAAATAAGTGTTCAACTTTCAATATAGTGTATGAGCTCGTGAAGTTAGCTTTGCTTTTGCCGGTAGCAACTGCAAGTGTTGAACGTGTTTTACTATTATATGTCATGTGAAAAGTGACAAGTCTAGTCAGATGGGGATCAATGATTAAATGACCATCTTGTAACTTATCTCGAACAATGTGTACTTAGTGCTATTAGTAATAGTAATGATGTAATTATAACACATTTTCAAACATTTGATAAAAGATTTCCTTTGTAGACTTATGAATATTCTATCTTTAATGTAATATTTTGTCAGACTAATTTTATGTTATCCTTTTGATAATCTTTTTTTCACTTTGCACCATTAAAGTTGAACTCCTAGGTCCGTCCCTAGATTAGTATCATGTCCCGATCAAACCCGGACCATGTCCCAATCCATCATCCAATCTCAAATATACAACAAGATACTATAATGGTTTTTTAGCCGTTTGCCCCTTATATTATCGTTTAATTTTCTATGTGGTCCCTGAACTATCAGTTCTTTTCAGCTTGCCCCTAACTGCTTTTTTTTCAACTTTAAAGGACAAAATGACTATTATACCTTAGTATAAATCTAAAGTACAAGGACATATTTCACATAATTAAATTTAAACCCCACCCATTTCTTCTTCAACACATCCAACTCCGCCCCACCTCTAGCCATAAACTTTCAATAACATACCTACCCCACCCACCCTACCCCATAACCCACCCCTATCCCCTCCCCACCATACCCCATAACCAATGCATATGTTATGCCGATGCTCTTGTTCCTCTGTTTCCACCCAAGCTTCAATAGAAATGATGGTTTCTCCCTCAACATCAAACATCGATGATGACTCGATAATCCTGTCTGGAACTACGCTTGGGTGATGCTTTCTTCTTCAATAACCCCGTCTAAAACAATTAACAATAACAACAATTCACCAAATATAATACTTTGAAGTAAATTGAAAAAAAAAATCTAGAAATTGGGATCGGGTCGGGGGGTTGGGCGGATGCAGATCGGGTTTGAGGATGGGGTGTGTGTGGTAATCAACTCTAATCAAAATATAGAACTTCAATGTCTGATATGAGTACCTCAAGCACCTCATACATGTCAAGAATGTGAATCTACTTCTCTGGTTGATGGGATGTGTTATGGCTTCACCAAAATGTAGGAGCTGCAGAATTGAAGCTCTTGATGATTCAACAAAACAAAATGAACCAATTGACTCAAGGTCACCAAAAATCTCATCGGCCAAAAATTTATCATTGTCCAGATAAACACGTACAAATAATTTCATGGCTCGGATCCATTTCCTGATTCTGGTAGGGGCAGATCGGGTTCCTTTTTTTAGGTGGGGGTAGGGGGGTAGGATGGGGGAGGGGTAGGTATGTTATCAAAAGTTTAGAGGTAATAGTAAGGGGTGGGGTTTAATTTTAATTATGTGAAATATGCCCCATGTACTTTAGATTATTAATAGGGTATAACAGTCATTTAAAGTTGAAAAAATGCCATTAGGGAACAAGCTAAAAAGAACTGATAGTTCAAAGATCACGTAGAAAATTAAAGGCTTATTTTCATTTTGGACCCCGAACTATGACGAAAGTTTCAAATTGGACCCTAATACTATCCTAAGCCTCAAATTGCACCTTATACTACCGTTTGTCTCATTTTGCCCCCTCAAATGCCAAATTTAGATTAAAATTCATTTTGCAAGAAGGATAAATTCGGATTATCACATATATTAAACTTTTGGGCATTTTTTACAAAAAAAAAACTAAACTTGTAAACTAAAAATTGACCCCACCCCCTTCATCTTCTTTATCAACCCACCCCACCCCCCCCCTCGCCCCCCCCCCCCAACCCAACTGTAAACTCCTGCAAATCAAAAGACATAAGTGGAAGATGAGGCCAACCTTAATTTATAATCATTACAACATTAACCAAACAAAATAAGAAAAAACAAGAAAAACAAAGAAAATGCACTTGATCATCTGCAACTCACTTATCTCCAATTTGCAGCCAAAATAATGCAAACACTCTTCTTTTTCTACTCTCTTTCCTATCTTTTCTCCAATTATTACAATGAGTAATCACGAAACAGTATTTAAGCTTAAAATCTCATGGGTATAATAGATTTCTTGATTATTAAAATATAACAACCGATCTTTGACCAAAAAAGATGGTCGAACTCTCTAAATCAAATAATTATGCCATTTCTATAATTGGAAAAACAAAAAAACTATCCAATTTAGGCACATTACAAAATGCGAGTATAATAAAGCCATCTCTTTTGATGAATTTTGATTAGAGATTCTTTACTTGGATCTAAGTAATTTGCCTTTGTTTGACTAGTAGATGAGTTTCCCTGTTATGGTTGGTTGAGGCTCCAATTTCTTATCCGGAATGTCGTTAATGGTGATGTTGGGTCAGGTGGGGGGTGGGGGGTGAGGGGTGGGGGTGGGGTTGATTAAGAAGATGAAGGGGTTGCATCAATTTTTAATTTACAAGTTTAGTTTTTTGTAAAAAATGCCCCAAAAGTTTAATATATGTGATAATCCAAATTTACCCTTCTTGCAATATGAATTTTAATCTAAATTTGGCATTTGAGGGGGTAAAATGAAACAAACGGTAGTATAAGGTGCAATTTGAGGCTGAGGATAGTATTAGGGTCCAATATGAAACTTTCGTCATAGTTCAGGGTCCAAAATGAAAATAAGCCAAAATTAAACGATAAGTATAAGAAACAAACGGCTAAAAAGCCTACTATAATCTATTTTTGGTCGACATGAACAACATCTATCAATTTTTGGTCGACATGAACAATATCTATCGAACTCATGTACCAATATGGCAATGACAGATAACTGATTTCGTCATATGATAACACCACTTTTTCACTTCACTAGATTCAGACACTGCACTGTCAGCAAACTACAATCACCTATAATAATTTAATCATCAATTTCACATTTTCTTTTTTCAGTTTCCTCTACAAAATATCTACCATCAGGTTCTTCTTTATACCATTTGTTTTGGGATTTTTTTTTATTGTTGAACATAATTAATGGCCATAATTTAAGTTTGAAGCATCTTGTTGTATTTTTTTGATGGGGTTTTATTGTATAATTGTATGAATATGTCTATGATTGACAATAGTGTGTTCTTATTGATTGCATAAAAATTCAAGAATGGTTCTTTTGTCTTCGTTGGGGACCCTTTTTAGAGTGATAAAACTACTGGCAAAATCTGGTAGTTTTTGTTGGTATGAGTGAAAGAATGTCTAGTTTGATTTTCGATGATCAAAATTAACAACTTTACAGCCCTAAGTGAAACTTTCATCTTTGATTTGAATCGAAATTATATTGTTTATGGTAATGTACGTTTGAAGATACTATCTTTGGTTATACATCTTAATTTAATTTTGAAGCACATTTTCGTTGAATTATCTGATCAGGTTTAAGTGTATAACTGTAGGAGTATATGTATGATATATAATGTATTGTATTCTTATTGATTGCATAACATATCAGTTATGGGACACCTTTTAGAGGGATGAAACTACTAGCAATGCGTGATAGTTTTTCGTGGTATGAATAAAGAATGTGTAGTTTGATTCTCAATAATAAAAATTAAGAACTTTGGGGGCTATATTGAAACATGTATATTTGATTTGAATTGGAATTGTCATGGTAATAGTAAAATATGTTGAAGATGATATATTTGGATATGTATTTCACTATGTAGTCAACCATCGAAATTCAATACTGGACAATGTTTTTGGGATAAAGGGAGCATTTGTTTGAACTACCTTTTCCATTGAACTGTTGGCTTATGAATTAAGTTGAAAAATTGATTGAACTTTCACAATGGTGCAGCTTAACGAAGGAGAAATTTTGGTTTCGTAAGTTGGTGTATTGGGTTCTTCTATCTATATTAGGTTGAGTCGGTGAGCTGTTGGAGGCTGATAATAGTCGAGGGTTATGTAAAGTAGCTGGATTTAAGGATCTAGAGGATGCTTCTGTCCGCACTCCTAACTTCAGTTGGAATTAATTTTGGGCTATGTTTTCTGTACTTCACTCTGTTCTCCATACTGAAAAAGCAGCCGGGAAATATCTATGTTTATGCGCCACGCTTGGTTGCCGAAGGAAAAGCTGGGCAGGCAGATAGTTTTAACTTGGAAAGGTTGTTACCGTCTGTTAATTGGGTGAAGAGGGCATGGCAGGTTACCGAAGATGAACTGCTAACAAATGCAGGCTTTGATGCGGTCGTCTTGATGCGCATTATTATATTCAGGTCATTTGATATTTCTCTTCTTGGGAAAGATAAATTGTGAAATCAGTTGGACGAGTTTTTTTAGTTGTTGTTCTTGTTGTTGATGCCAATGTCGTCCATGTCATATGGAGTTAAAAAAAATTTATTTTCTCTGGCTCTTGGATATAATGGAATAAATTAAAATGGCTCAGGACACTACCTACGCTTCTTAGCTTCTGTGATTTGGGTCAATTCGGATAGAGTGTCCCTGTTACAGCAGGGGTAAGGCTGAGTATCATTTGCCCCCACCCACCCTGCTTACACGAGAGCCTCTTCAGAGGCACGAGGGCATATTTTTGTTCATGCGAATGCTTTATATTTCTCTTTTATGGATGTTAGCACTTTCACGTATTATCTCAATATTAGTTGAAAAGGGATCAGGTAATGTAATAACTTTCACAATAAGCATCACAAGTGTAGTGCGTTTTCAAAAAAATTGAAGTCTACATTTACTTCCTGATTACAACTGTGGCCTTCACTTTGCCCAGAACATGCTCCTACCTGCCTATGTACTCGTCTTACCCTTATTTTGCACTTTCCCTGCTCTAATGTTTGTTTTATCACAGTTTGCGAATTTTCAGTTTTGCGGCAGTTGTTGGGATCTTTGTTCTTCTTCCTTTAAACTACATGGGGAATCAGCTCACGTTTGATTTCATTGAATTGTCAACAAAATCTCTGGAGTCATTTAGTGTCTCCAATGTTGATGATGGATCAAGTAGGTATGTACGCTCTTGTCTAAATTTTTCTCTTAAGTTGCTCTCCAAATCCATTTAGATACGTGTCACTACGTTTTGACATTGTTATGCAGTTTATCCATCACCTATTCACTTTGAGTTAAGTGTTACAAAAAGTGACATCACCAAGTTCTATTGCAATTATTGTAAAAACTTGTACAACTAAGTTTTGAATCAATAGACTAAATAGTCATTCGCCATTGTGATTACATATGCTTAAAGCCTTGCACGGATTTTAATTTTCTCGTCGAATCCAGAGTGAAGCTCCTTATATGTCCCTTCCAGCTTCCTCGAGCCCTCTGAACTCTGAATCCAGAATTGCAGCTTGTCTGGCCAAGTTAAATTGTTAACAAAGTAACAAACAGACCAAAATACTTCTCATGTCACCTGTTACATAAAATCAATGTTCGTATTAACATGCCCATTTTTAATGAAAATAACCTTTTGAATTAAACTAATTTGAACTTGTTAGCAATGAGTTTTTGCCAATGTCTTTATTTGAGTTGTTTCGCAGTAGTACGACAGCTCGCAAGCCTATCCTTAAGTCAAGTCCTTAGTCCAGTAGACTTACTCACACCAACACCCTACCGCTTAGGGATCTTTCAAAGGACACTATCATATTACGACAACACCAACACCATGCCCGGTGCCTCTAAAGAGGCTTCCAGCTCCTTCCTAAGTTATGTAAGGGAGGGGACACTCTGTTGTCTACTTTAAACAACTGCTTAACGGGTGGTGCCAGAATCTTTTTCTTAATCATGGGACAAGTAAAATTATTAGGTGTCACTATCTTTTACTAGGCATTCTTAAGCGATTACTATAATTACTGAGACTACGACACAAATTATGTTTATACATAAAGTTATTTCCTTTCAACTGTCGAAGGTGTATAACTTAAATTATTCTATCAGGCGGGTGTGGATATATGTCTGAACACCCTACTGTGTAGGGATTTTTCGAAGGAGACTATTCATACTACTACAATACCAACATTATGCTCCAATGCCTCTAGAGAAGCTCAGGACTACTGCCTAAGTGGGGTAAAGGATACGTTAAGAAATGCTTAGCTTGTGGAGATAGATTTTTTTATTCATTGGCCAAGTAAAAAATTAGTTGTTCACTAATTTATGAGGCATTCTTAAGCTATTGCTATGATTACTGTGAGCCTAAGGCACAAATTGTGCGTATCCTTAGAACTACTTTCTTTCCATCTTATTCTATGCAGCTATGCCTTATTGATATTGAAATTTGGTATGTTGTCTATCCTTTTGTTGCTATTCGGAGTGTTTATGCTCAAGAAATATGAAGTTTCAGGGTATCCTGTGTTGTGTAAACGCTAGAATGTTTCCTGACTGATTATCCTGTGTTGTATAACCATCTTTAGGTTATGGATTCACTTTGGGGCAGTTTATGTTTTCACCGTGTTTGTCTGCTGTCTTCTCTACATAGTAAGTACTGCTATGCTCCTTTCAACGTTGGTATCTCTTAAAACTTTTGATGTATACAATTTCATTAAAATACTTGAAAGTATTTGTAATCTGCAGGAATATAAATCTCTTTCACTGAAAAGGATTGACTACTTCTTATCATCGAAGCCTGAACCTCATCAATTTACAGTCTTAGTTCGCGGCATACCCGTGTCTTCTGCTAGAAGCATCAGTGACACCGTAGATGGCTTCTTCTCAGAGTGTTATCCTTCGATGTATCTTTCACACTGTATTGTTCGCCGTACCAGCAAAATTAAAAGACTTGTTGTAAGCACTATTTGCGGCATCTTTATATAAGAGATGGCATTCTTTCTTCATTTTTCACTTGCTAATTGTTCTATGATAAAATGAATGTAAGTGCTTATGCCATTGATATTTTATTAACTTCCGTAGGATTCAAGGAATTGGATATGCGAGATAATATGCCTAAAGTTTTTTGAATTTAAGAGCGAACTCGCTCTTGCATAGAAGCCTGGTTTTAATACCAAACATTGGAGACTCTAAAAACCTCATGTTAAGACAGTGTTATACTTTTTTATTTTTTCTGATTGTATATTGTGGTTCCCAGAATGATGGAGACAAGGTGCTCAAAAAACTTACGCGTCTAAGATCATTAAACCAGAGTCAACAAATATTCTCCCGCTCTGGCTTTCTGGGACTTTTTGGGAAAAGAGTTAATATGGTGGATCACTATGAAAAGAAGCTCGAGGACATTGAAGAAACTGTCCGAACAGAGCAATCTTCAATGGTTGGAAAGGTAACCTTGTACTTCTTATTCTGCATCATGTATCATCCTACTCTCGATGTATTTTCTTAATCTAACATAATGATGTATGACCTTAATCTAACTAATACAACAATAACAAAGAATAACATACCCCAAGGGCTCTACATAGCTCCTGCCTTAGTGGGCTGGGTAGGGGTCAGATTGTTCGCAACCTTACTCCTGTGATAAAAGGGACGCTGTTCCGAAGTTGACCCAAGATCGAAGACTGTTTACTACTTCATAATAGATAAGAACTGTTGGTACAGTATTGAGTCATTGTGATTTATTCCATTAGATCCAAAAGCCAGAGAACATAAAATCTGACTCCATAACACATGAAAATCTTAAATTAACTTAATAGTCAAATAAAATTTTGGAAAATTGATTGAACATACGATTTTTTTTTTCAGTTCTGAGCTGTGGGATGGGGTCCATGTATCTCTCATCTTTATTAGTTGCCAAACACCCCAGTATCTATTAGTGATACTTCAAGTCTCTTTTAAAAGGACCGGTAAAAGCAACATAGACGCTGGAAGAGTTTGTCTTGTGTTGCTTGAGATGTATGTGTAGAGCTCTAAAAGTGCCTAGAGAAACCCACATGTAGAATAAATTTATTGGCTTTCAGCTATACTATAAACATGTTCACTGAGTTCATTTTTGTGAACGTTGTTTTACATTTTACTTCATCAATATTCATTTTTCTTCTGTCAGTTCCATTTGTTCGTCTGTTATCCCACACAAATCCTTAGCCAAATGAAAATGCATCTAGATGAGTGTATAAATTTCAGTCAGGTCAAAGAACTGCTGCCATGATGTTTATCTGCCTATACACGTTCACTCCACACATCGTTATCGTGAATTGATAGCGTCATATTCTTTGCAGCCTCAGCAATTCTGTGATTGGATATTTTGATAACGTCACATTCTTTGCCGCCTCAGCAATTCTGTGATTGAAGATTAAAATATCTTGTTCGACCTAAAGTAACATAATTTATTATCATCAAGAGTTGCTTATAGTTATAGAACTTTGCACAAGGTAGGAAGAAAACAATAGGAATCTGCACTAGACAAATCATTTGTAACTATCATGTATATCAAATGTCAATTTTCATGGCTGGGTTCTACTGAAGAATACATCCACTGTTTTTTCTTGAACAAATTAGCAAACAGCTGTTGTCCGATATAATAATTTTATTTTTCAGGAGGTTGCAGCTGCCTTTGTCTGTTTTAAGACGCGATTTACTACCGCAACAGCTTTACATATGCAACAAGCTGTCAATCCAACCGAGTGGGTTACAGAACCTGCTCCTCATCCCAAGGATGTATATTGGCCCTTCTTTTCGACATCTTTTATAAGAATGTGGATTTCCAGCCTTGTGGTTATCGTGGCCTGCATTTTGCTCACCATTATGTTTCTTATACCCGTCTTATTAGTTCAAGGACTTGCCAATTTAAAACAGTTAGAGATGTGGTTCCCTTTTCTGAAAGGCGTTTTAAGTATGTAAGTATATTTCTCCTGCAGTACATTGACATCATATTTGAATAGAGTGATTTTACATCAGATTTTATCTTCCATGTCCCTGATTTTGTGAATATTTAATTACTTCAATATTGGAAAAATATAATATAACCTTTTATCTTTTCAGAACTTTCGTTAGTCAAGTCATCACTGGCTATCTCCCAAGTTTTATTCTTCAACAGTTTCTGTCCTTCGTGCCACCTATAATGATCATGTTCTCCTCTATGCAAGGATATATAGCACTGAGTAAGATCCAGAAAAGTGCCTGTGTTAAAGTTTTGATTTTTACTATATGGAACATTTTCTTCGCCAATGTACTATCCGGATCAGCTCTCTACCGGGCGAACATAATTCTTGAACCCAAAAAGATTCCTGAAATATTAGCTGTAGCAGTTCCAGGGCAGGTATAACATGTATTATCAATCTTGTAAATATATCTTATAACATCTATATACATCCAAATTACAAAATACTCATCTATAAGTTTTAAGCCAACACTTGAAGAGTTCTTCTCGGAAGCCAAACCGAGACAGTTTTGTACTCTATGCAAATTTTCTATTCTTCCTGAACTATAATAGTCAAATCCTATGTGGAGTATGAACTTGATCTGACATTTATCTAAAACTTAACTTTTTCGTCCCATTGGCAGGCAAGTTTCTTCATTTCCTATGTTGTGACAAGTGGATGGACTAAAACTGCTGAAAATCTTTTTCGCACTAGTCCCATCATACTAAGTTATATCAAAAGGAAATTCTTTGGGTATTCAGCTGATGACTTTAAGGTGCCTTCAGTTCCTTACCACAGTGAGATTCCGAGGATGCTGTTATTCGGTCTTCTTGGAGTTACATACTTCTTTCTCGCACCACTGATATTGCCGTTTATAGTGATATACTACTGTATTGCGTATATTATATACCGTAATCAGGTAGGGTTTTTTATATTTGTTCATATTTCATGACATTCCATTTTGATGAATTTGTTTACTCGGCATAGTTTTTTTTCGTTTGATGCTTAAATATAACCATCAAGCACACATCTTCACCATTCATCCTTTGACTATTTAAATAGTCAGTGATAATTTTCCAGTGCTTCGTGTTGCAGTTAACCTTTGAATACTGTATTTCTTGTGACTGATTCTTCTTTCTGCATGATCGTTATGTGCAGCTTCTTAATCTTTATGCTCCGAAGTATGAAAGTGGGGGGAAATTCTGGCCTATAGTGCATGATTCAACAATATTTTCACTGATGCTCATGCACGTAATTGCTATTGGTATCTTTATGCTGAAGAAATTGCCATTAGCTTCCAGCTTGATAGTTCCTCTTCCAGTTATTACGTTTATATTCAACAACTACTGTCACAAACGATTCCTTCCTATGTTCAAGTCATATTCAGCTGAGGTATAATTTTATGATAAGCCATTTACTTCAGTTTATTTATACCTGCTATTTGAAGTCGTCGGCATATTGCGTTTGGGGAATGATGCTTGTACCCTTATTAATGTCTTGAGCAAATGGCTTCATTGATCACTCAAGTTTGTTAAAAAACATCAGTCGATCACCCTAGTATGAGTGTATACTTTCGATCACTCACGTTGGGTATTATTTATATTTTGGGTCACTCGCACAATTTGTAGGTACCACTCGCGATTTTTTGAATTTTGCAACTTTTTGGTAGGGGTAGTTTTGTCATTCTCCCATAATGTTGGTTGTGTAATGGAAGTTAATGAAAAGATGATGAGTGTTAGTTGATGTTAATGACAAAATTATTGGAGAATGACAAAAATACCCCTACCAAAATGTTAAAAATCGCGAGTTGTACCTAAAAAATGCGTGAGTGACCGAAAGTATACATAATACTCAACATGAGTGATCGAAAGTATACAAAGTCATACTAGGGTGATCGTCTGGTGTTTTTTAATAGGTGTGAGTGATCAATGAAGCCATTTACTCTAATGTCTTATTGTCTTTGCGTATAATTAACACTCCAACAGTGATATTGCACGTCAACTGATATTAACAATTATTGCAACTGCCATCTATAGCTTTTTTTGTGCCATTTAGTGAATATATAACCTGGAAATGATCATGGATAACTTACAAATTTCGTCTTAGTGTTTTTCTATGTCCCATGTTGTCAAAGAATTAATGTTATCTGGGTCTTAAATGTACCGAAAGAACTGAAATGGTTCATTACACTATCCTCGATTCTTATTAATTGTGAAGTAGTAGATAGTGTCTGCACTTCACTCTTGAGTCAACTCGGAAATAGCCTCCCTGTTATCACAGGGGCATGACTGCGTACTATCAGGGCCACCTTGGCCTGCTTAGGCAAGATACTCTTTAAAGGCATTAGGGCATGTTGATGTTGGTGTGTTTCATCTTAATGCATTTTGAAACATGTTCACTTCTTTAGAGTTTATGAATGTGTGCTAAAACTTGTTTGTTCACAGAGCTTGATTAAGAAAGATCTCAAAGAACAAGCTGACAGTACAATGACTGAATTTCATGAAAAGCTTCTATCAGCATATGAAGATCCCAACTTAATGCCTGTTCAGTATTCTGGCAACCACGAAAGTCTGAGTGCTCCCCTTCTTGGATCTGCTCAGGCTTGAAGCTGGATGATGCGTTACTGAAACGTTAACCAAGAGCTGCACCACATTTTGCTCGTGCAGTTGTGTGAAAGTGTATGTAGTAGCTGAGAGTAAGCTTTTGTATGTACATCTTGCTATTGACTTTTCATTTCATTATAACTCTTCGCGTGTTTAAGTGGGCGGGCTCTCAAAGGTAGTAACGCGAAGTATATTTTCAACCTGAGATCGTTTATCTAAAGTCATTTTTTTCCGTTATTGCATTGAAGTTTATTCGTTAGTCGACACACTTAGTGAGATAAGGCTTAGTTTGGTTTAGCTAAATCAGATTGTACTTGTATTACAGAATAATCCAGTTACTGAAGAAGCAAACTTTTTTTATTTTTTTGCCTCCATACGACATCTACTGTATCGACAGTAATTTTTCTATGAATCTTGTAAATAAATTCTCGTTTTCTGATTGATGATTAGATAGGCTGTGGTTATGTAACTGCTGATACTTGGTACATGGCTTCGTGGTTAAGGTACGCTTGCAGAACTTCACTAAGATACTTTCTGTAGTAGGCGTGTGTTTAATGATACAGCCTGAGCCCTGAGGTGCGTTTCTGTTAGGCGAAGGCGACCAGAGATACCATATTTGTGTAGAAGTAATCTGTGGTGTGCATTGTGCAATATGGTTATGCATGAAGAAATCCATTCCTCGAAAGAAGTTTTTACGCGATCCCTATCTACCAAACTTATGACTTCTGGTTCCAGCGAACGAACAATCATTGAGTCCTCCTCTTTTGATCTGATAGTAATTTGTCATTGTAGCTTGAAGGTGTTGGTATTTTCCTATATTATGAAGCAGTAACTGTTATGTGATAGTTCATATCTTTCGATCTCTAGTTGTTTTATTGGTTAGCTAAAGATTTCATGTTACATTTTTTGTGCAATTTTTTTCTTTTATTATTTATTTATTTTTCACATCTTTCAATCACTGTAACTTATGCAATGATATTAATATCAATTTCTACTCATTCCAAACAATTGCCATTTATATTTTTTGGTGAATGAGATGGGTTCCCAAGTTTTGTTTTAAATGTCGATTGTGTCTTTGAGTTTTTAAAATTATTATCTTGGATATTTTCACCAATAGGTTGAAAAATAAAATAAAATAAATAATTCATCTACCCTATATGTATAATGTTTCTCGAATTAATTGAATAAATGATTGTTTCAAATTACTAATAGTTTGATAATTACCTATATTATTTCTTAAGGTGGTTCGAACATATATATGTCTCGAACCGATCAAACGCAAAATTAGGGTTTGAGTCTCGATTAAAATGTCGAATTTAATTTTCGAATCAAACTTTGTCGAACCTTTTTTTTATGTAAATTAGCGATGAGGTGAGTATTGAACCCAGGACCTTCTGGTCACTAGCAATAACTTTTCCACTAGGCTATTCGATTAACTCTCACTTTGTCGAACCTTTTATACAATAGGGATCACTTAAAAGTCCACAATTCATTTACTAAATGCTAGATCTAGGCTCGGATTTTAATCTCTTATTAAAAGTACGTATATAAAGAAAAAACAAACCTACCAAGAAGGTTAATAAGTTACATGACTTGAAGTAACACCTACCACTATAGTTTTGCACTAATGGCTAAGTTAGTGTTAAATTCAATGTTTGAATTTGACCAAATGCCCACTTGGTAACTCAAAACCGATAATTATCATACGAGATGATTGTTGAAATGGTTCCAGTAAGTGGATGACCGTTGCAATTTGATCCCCGTAAGTTGGGCAGATGAGCGAATGGTCCCTGAAAGTGTGTAACAGGTGCGCATTTGGTCCCTAAAGTTAACAGATCCGTTAATTCTAAACATTTTTGTGGTTTTACGTAAATAAATGCTAAAATTGGGCAAAAAACTTAATTTTTAAGAATTTGGCTTGGCGACAAACTTAAAACTTCATTTTCCGTTCGTTAAAACTTCGATTTTGATGATTCAAAATGCGTTGGAAAGCTATTTTCATCATTTTTAAGAATATGAGTTCAAGCCCCAGTTTTATTAACATTAACATTTTCAAAACGTTTCTTTTGACAAAACATACACAACAACGTTGAATCACTTATCGTCTTTTTGTCAAAAATGATTTGAAAAATATCTCTCATATATAAGCTTCGACAAAGATTATTTAAAAGACTTTAAGCTATTATTGAAGGCTAAAATTTACTTTTGTATATGCTTTGCATCCATAGCCTGATATCTTTAACGTATTTAAATATCGTTAGTCTAAGTTTTACTTTGTTAGTCCAATTGATTAGTAAAAAAGAACGAACAATTTGAGATGCACGGAGTAATTTGAATGCGTGAAGATATAAAGTTGATGATAGAAGTTCTTCGTAGTTGCCGCCCGCTAACATTATTCCACATGCAAACACGTTTAGACATCGACTAAATTATCAACAATACAACAATCAACTCTTCAATCTCAACTCTTTTTATGTCTTCATATTTTCTTCCAATAATCAAATTCCATAATAAAAATAATACTCTCTCCGTTTCTAAATAATTTATACATGATTAAATTTTAAAAACTTTGATTAATAATTTCATTAAATTATAAAAAATAATATAGTCATATAATATCTTGTTAAATTCGTCTCAATATATATTTTTCAGCTATCAACTTTTTATAATTTTTTCATATGTAAAATACGAGATATTTATGTTTGAAATCGTGTTTTGTTTATCATAAAAAGTCAAAATATACAAATCATTTAGGGAAGTGGTAGTAATATTATAACATAAATAAAATAAAAAAAAGTTTTATCATATGATTAGTTCCTAAATACTCCAATAATAACTCCCCTCATTTTTTCTTTTTCAAACTTCATTATATCTTTATTTTATTTATTTCCAATTCATCCATTTATTTGTCTTCTGCCTTCTGTATCTATCTGTCAGGCTATTAATGTTAGTCCAACTATTTAAATACCAACAATTATGAAGTAGTTAAATGATTAAAAACAATTATATTTATTTCTTTTTCAGTTGTCCCTTTAATCTAAACTTTTGTTTTATAATATCGTCATTTTAACAATAAATTAAATTTTTTAATATTGTTTTTGACTACAATTACTCCAATTTTATTTTATTTATTATATGTAAATGTCTAAAACAAGCTAAGTATTAAATATATATAGGTGACTTTAGAGATTTTTCAATCTCTCTCTCTCTGTTATCTCCTTTGCTGTTTTCCTTTTCATGAAGAGGGAGAGAGGTAGATATTAAGCTAAAGAGAGGTCAACATTTGATGGTTGTCATCTTTTTTTTCTGCAGGTTCTATTAATTTTCTCTGTTTTCTTAAAAGTAAAGAAAAATGGTTTATTTGGGTTGTTTTGTTTTTGAATAAAGTTATGATCTTTATTGTACATTTATATTTCATATTCGATGGTATGTTTGGTCTATCAATTCTTGATTTTTTGATAGATAGCAATGTGGAACAACTTGTTTGCAGCTTTTATTTGGTCGAAATATCATTTTTGGGAATTGCTTCGAACATCACTCACGTTTATAGAATAATCCACTTAGATCACCCGTGTAACGGAAGTAGTAGTTTGGGTCATTTATTGAACATGAGTGATCGATATAAGATGATAGCGAAGGAGCGTGATCTAAGTAGATTATTTATTAAACATAAGTGATGTTCAAAGTCTTTCAGCATATTCATTTTTATCAATCTGCAGTTTATGAACCTTTGTGTTAGTTCTATGGTCTCTCTGACACACTGACAACCTCAGCCTTTATCCCATTTTGTATTTGGTAAAGATAGGTACATTACCTTTAACTAGATAGATGGTAAGATGTTATTAGTTCACTGAACTTGAAATGTATAATTGAGATGGAGAAACTTAGTTTACTACTCAGCATATTATAGTTTTTTTATGGTACCCTAAGAGCATAAAGCTCTTTAAGATTCTTCAGCTTTCTTGTTTTTTGACACTTTTTGCTTCATTTGCTGCAATCCATTTGGCCTCATTCTCCCCCTTTTGAGTTATCTGTGATTTACTTTATCTTAGACTATTGTTTAATGGATTTTTGCGTTTGTTTCGTTGTTTGTGAACAAGGTCATGTTCTTTCCACTTTGTTTTCTGTGTGTATGTGCGCGGCAATCTGAAAACGCAAACTATGACATGGAAAGAGGATGTTGATATCACATGAGGATGTTTGTTCTCAGTTTCTATCTTATTTCATAGTCTGACATTATGCTAAAGTATCTTTTATTATTTGTTTTCCTCTTTTAATTAGAAACTAGTCTCATCGATTTCAAAGCCTTTTCGCCTGTATAAATTGAACTGGACTAAGTTGGTCTTCTATATACTGAAACTATATTGTTGTCCTTGTCTGCAGGTTCTACTGAGATGTGAAACGGAAGTCTGTTCACTTTAGATATATTGAAGAGCTCGTTAAAACTTAAGGTTCAGTAATGGGTGGCTGTGTATCAGTACCATTTCAAAATATCGACGTACATGGGAAACACAAACGTCACAGGGTGAGGAAACACCGAGGAAAGAGTTCAAAGCATGCAAAAGGTTTATCAGATGGAAACAAGAAAAGAAATAGTAATGCTGGTGCTAGGGTAACTGATTTTGCTCTAAGTGAGTTTGTACACAGATCGACCACATGCGGTAATGCTGAAGTTTCTAGCTCAACATTCCATCTCAGTCAGGTGCAATGGCACCACATCCAAAATGATCCCGATGGTATGCCCTTTCTAGTAGTCATGCCTACCATTCTTAGAAGGAAGAGTCCGTCTTTCAAGTTAGTTGTTATAATCAAAAGTTCTCTTGTAGACCAAGATTGGTATAATCTGTTGATAGAAGTGTAGTTAGCTAAAATTATTCATACTATATGCTATATGTGCATGAACCTTGTCTCACCGAAGCTTTGTTCGTGATTGACTGCTCAATACTAGAAGAAAGCAGTATTACATACTTGTTTTCTTCTGAAATTTTTAAAGAGAGAAAACCTTGAATTAAGCAGGGGTGTCCAATAATTCTACAAGTCATCCCTGGGGAGTAAAATGAAAGCTCGTATATAAAGAGGATAGTCAAATATATATATGCAGGAGTCAGGTTTTGAAGCTGTTAAGATTTCTCTGTTTCACCTTAATATTAATTTGACGCTGTTCCAAAAATTTTTGCTGTACTTTTTTCTTTTTCTTATCTGTGGACTGAAGCAAGGGTGGCTCGGAGTTTTTTAGATCTAATATGATAGTACTTGAACAACACAAAAAATTGATGCAGCAAGCGGTGGTAATACACATATTATGAAACTTGAGAGTCACCTGTTGAACTGAAAGCTTGCAGTATGTTGACTTATATTGATAAATTTTGTACTAAAAATGTTGTCAATAGTTGCAATACATCTAACTTTTGTGGGCAATTTTATGTTCATAAATGTTGCTACCGTATGATATTAAATGTTTAAATTTGGTGGATGACATGGATATTAAAAGCTTAGCAGAAACTTTGTAAGTGTTCTGATTTCGAATCCTGGCACCACCATTTATTGAAATTAAGTGACACTGAACCTGTTGACTGCAGTGCTTGGCCAAGAAGATGCCTGGTTCGACACATTAAGCATACTGGAGTCTGATTCTGAAGAGTACTTCGACAGTGTTCATGGAGGTAACAGATATTAGCTGATAACTTATATGTGGCGAGGATCTAAGATATAGTAATTTAGATGAACATGCGATAGATCTCCATTAAATGTAGTTTCAAGTGTGAGAGAATTAATAGATCTTTGCAATCAATTTGAATGAAAGACAGATACTCATGTCGGTAAAACATCTCGTGTCCAGATTTGTTTGGGAAACTTATTTTCCGGTTATTTCTGTTCCCTTCATTGTAGTCTTTTTTACGCTGAATCAAGTAGAGAAAGCAGTCATTATGTGAATCAATGATGTATCCTCAGTAAAGGAAAGCATATCTTTTACTAGAAATGTTGTTTCATATAGCAGATTGCTTTAGCGCATGTTTAAAGAGTTCAAAATTTGATCTAATTATTATAATATCCTTCAGATTTCTTACCTACCATTTCAAGCGGGCAAGTGCTTCAATATGAGACCTCATCATGTTATGTCGATAACAAGTGTAAGTACCAAGAATACCATGAAACATATATGAAAATGGATAGCAACAAAATGGAGGTCCAAAGGAAAGACGGAGTGAAAGACGAAAATCAATTTGCGGTTCGTAGAACCCAAGGATATGATCTTCCATACTTGATGAAGAATGAAGAGCTTGGAATGAAGAAGAAGAAGAAGTTAGACCGGGGTTATTTCAGCTTCAGTGGTGTAAAAAGTGACAAGCCTTCAGAAAATGTACTGAAAAATGTGTTCCCCCGATTGGTGTCTTCTCTAAGTTTTAATGATAAGATCAGCAATGCATTGAGTTTGCATCCCCAATCTCTGAGAAAGAAAACAGCAGTTATTAGGCTTTCTATGAAGAGAACATCTGTTGATGGAGAAGAGGAAACCGATTTTGGTAAGTAGACCATGACCTTTCTTTTAATAACTTTGCATATCACCTGAGAGAATTTTGTTCAATCACTCATCATATCTTGCTCGAAGTACTTTTGTTACTATATATCAACTAGAGCAAATGACTTCATTGATCACTCACGTTTGTTAAAAAACACTAGTCGATCATCCTAGTATGACTTCGTATACTTTTCATCACTCATGTTGGGTATTATGTATACTGTTGGCCACTCACACATTTTTTTGGTACAACTCTTAATTTTTCGAAATTTTTAACATTTTGGTAAGGGTATTTTAGTCATTCGCCCATAATTTTTTAACTTCATTAACTAACTTTCATTAACTTCCATTACACTCTACATTTCCATGACAAAATTATGAGAGAATGACTAAAATACGCTTACCAAAATGTTAAAAGTTTCGAAAAAATCAAGAGTTGTACTAAAAAAACGTGTGAGTGACCAAAAGTATACAGAATACCCAACATGAGTGATCAAAAGTATACAAAGTCATACTAGGGTGATCAACTAATATTTTTTAACAAACGTGAGTGATCGATGAAGCCATTTTTTAGTTACGACTACTATTCATGCAGCTACCTCAAAGAGATTCCTATATCGCCCTAGAGCAGCGCAGCTGATTCCATACTCAGAAGGGAAACCAACTCCAGGAACATGGTCTGCAATTGAACCATCAATTTTTACCCTCCGTGGAGAAACATTTTTTAAGTACGTTAGTAACTTTCTGGGAATTTTTTATTGTGGTCAGTATATATCTTCATTTGTCATAATATAAATGTAGTCAATTGTCTAATATATATTGAAATTGCAGAGACAAGAAGAAAAGCCCTGCTCCAAACCATTGCCCTTATACTCCAATAGGCGTTGATCTGTTTGTCTACCCAAGAAAGGTTAACCATATAGCTCAGCACCTTGAACTTCCAAGTCTTAAAGGAGGTGGGAAAATTCCTCCTCTCCTCATAGTCAACATTCAGGTTTCACTTTGTTTTCCACTATTTTCTTATAATACCGAGTATTATATATAACTAATATAAGTGATTCTTTTTAATTACTCACAACCGATCTCTGTGCAGTTGCCAACATATCCCGCTCCAATGTTTGTTGGTGATGGTGACGGGGAAGGCTTAAGTCTTGTTTTGTACTTTAAGCTTTCTGAGAATTATGAGAAGGAAATTTCTACACAGTTTCAGGACAGCATTCAGGTTATCGAAACTAACCTACTCTCCCTCAATCTCTGTATGTATGTGAAATTGTGAACAAATCTTATTCCATTTAGATCGTTTGACGTGTTCTTGTCTTCTCAAGTTACCCTCTTCCCTTGCGCAATTTATCTCCAGTAGAAACATGTGACTGATCATCTGACTTGCAGCTAGTCTATTTACGTCTTGTCACAAAAAACGTAGTTGGTTACTTCGTCTATCGTTCATCGATTTTAGTGCTCATGGAAAACAATGATCTTTGGTGCAGAAATTGATGAAAGATGATGTTGAAAAAGTCAAAGGATTTACGAGGGAGTCAAACGTACCTTTCAGAGATAGGTTGAAGATCATGGTTGGAGCAGTTAATCCTGATGATATTGTTTCAAATGCTACTGAAAGGAAGCTGTTAAATGCGTACAATGAGAAACCTGTTCTTTCCCGTCCCCAGCACGAATTTTATGAGGTGCAACTCCTTCTCCCCCCCTGTAATTCATGCTATCATCTCATTCTATTACGCCTTCTGTCGACCAAAATTTTCATCCTATAATAGACCTCTATAGGATTCCGATTAATTATGAACGAAGTGTCAACTTATCCATGAAGTGTGCAACTTCCATTTATTCATATCAAAATAACTTTATGATAGGTTATTGTTGATAGTCTTTTCTTATGAAATACACCGTTAGATATCACTGCCATAGTTGAGGATATTTCATATGAAGCGTGATTTTGTGTTATATGCGTAGAAGATTAGTATTTTCATGTTGGAATTCATTATGGATGCAGGGTGATAACTACTTCGAGATTGATCTTGACATTCATCGGTTCAGTTACATAGCTCGAAAGGGGCTTGATGCTTTTCGGGAGCGTGTAAAAAATGGAATACTTGATCTGGGCCTGACAATTCAAGTAATTGTTTTTCATTAATTTAGTTCTTTTTCAGTACATTCAATTCTCTTCATCTAAATATATTACAAGCATGAGAAGTTTCAATTCTAAACGGTTTACTTCTTAAACATATAGGCTCAAAAACCAGAGGAGCTTCCCGAACGAGTGCTTTGCTGTGCCAGACTAAACAAGATCGATTTCATTAACCACGGCCAGATACCCACAATCATGAGGACTGGCGATGATTAATCTTACTGTGTTCTCTCGGCCTTCTTGGTAACATCGATATCATTTGTAGAGAAATCCTGTGGTGGATATAAAGGGTATTCATAGTATGCACATGAATACCCAACGTCGCTAAAAACGCTTAGCTTAAGTCCATGAATTTCCACCGCATGAAACATGTGTTCGAATGCACGGATTTCCTTTTGCTTTTCTCATTTGTTTCTACCATACCAGTTTTATCGTCCCTCACAACCCGGCTCAAGATTCGTTATCGTAAATATAGTGTATCATTTGTTCAATTGATCTTTGTTTTATTTGAATGTTCAGTTGAGATTTGAAAGACTCCAATTCATGTTTATTACTTTATTTTGTTATAACTTAGCTAACCTGCATTACAATTAAAATAAAATGAAAAGCATGTGGATATATAAAAAATTCAAGACTAACAATCAAATTGAGCAAAGAAAATATGAATATAATAGTATTATAATTTACAAATAAGGGATATAAATATTCCTAACTAACGGTTAGAATTAGACCCATTAAACTAACGGTGGGTGGGTTTACAATGCAAAAAACTATGTTAAATTATATTAGAAATAAATTAAACACTAATTGGAACGGGATTAATTAACTTAACAATAATACTAAAAATACATATATTATTATTATTATTATTATTATTTATTTGGTTACTCTTAAATTTGGTTCGATGAAAAAGAAGTCAAAATTTGAACTTAAAGCTTTTAAACGAAAGGTACATGTGCATGAGTAAATATAAAGCTTTATTTTAAAGTAATTGACTGTGAAAAAACCCCCCGATAAAATTTTGTGATTAAAATATAACTCAAAAACATAAATAAATAAATAAATAAATAATGAGGATATTATGAGGAATAAATACATTGAAAACAACAACAAAATTACAAATCAAGTCTTTGACTTAATTATACGTACAAATGCACTTCTCTCAATTTTCTAATAACTCCCTACAAAAGTTTTAGAATTCGTTGGCAATTGACATAGCTAATAATTTGAAAATGATTATACTCAGAAACGATACATGCACTGGATAGCTCCACTAAGATAGTGTCTTTTTAAAGCGCTATCTAAACTGGTACTTGGATAGTTCTTTTTGATATTTTGAAATTAAAGAAAAAAAACGAAATTAAAAAAAATACTTAGATAGCGCTCAATATTTTAAGCGCTATCCAATGTAAATCTTAGGTAGCTCTTTAAAAAACACTATTGAAAAAAGAGTTACGTCAACTACAATAGCTCTTTTAGAGGGCTACAATAGCGCCTCAACAGAGCTATGCAACATAACACTTAAATAGCGCTTCAGAAGCGCTATCCCATGTATAACTACCATAGCTCTTCATAAGCGCTATCTAAGTGGGTACTTGGATAGCGCTTTTGTGTAGCTATCTAAGTTTTTTTTTTTTTTTTTTGATAATTCACACATTATATATATATCAATAACAAATAGTGCAAACATTGTCTGATCTATAATTCACATATTGGCTACATCTTTGCTAACTTTGAAAATTAGATGTAACACTTGGTTTGCTATGTAGAAGTACATCAAAAGTAGCTAATGGAGAAGTGCGTATGTAGATATTCATCGGATGTGGCAAGTGAGTGTCCAAAAAAGTGGTCCAGTCCGTGTGCGAGAAGATCTTTTGCATCGATCTAATTAGAACCTGTGAGATAAAAAGATCAAAAACAAGATACATAGATGTGATTGGTTCTTCTGTTGGGGTTATTTTGGTTAAGAAGATGCCAAATATAATGGCTTGTAATATGTATATGGGATACTGTATAGGTTGTAGTACGTTGCTAGTTTGAATATGAATTATATTTGTGAAGATGATATGAGTAGTATTGATCATTCCTTTGATGTATATATGTATGGTAGGTGAGTGTTTTAGTTCGAATGAGATTGTATATGTGTCTTTACTTTTGTGTATGGAATGAGATGAAGAGATTTGTTGAAGATTATGGTGGTTGTGGGTAAGGTTATCATTACTATATTTGTTTATCTTATGGATTCTGTTCCATTGAGCTAGTGTAGCATTTCGAATGGCTAGGAGTTCAGGTATATGAAATATAGTCGCATGATATATTATTTTATTTCTGTATAGCCAGATGCTCCACAAGTTACTAAAGAGTATATGTGTTATCGGAGTGCATCTGTGGTAAGTTCTAGTAGTATGTTTAATTGAGGAAGTTATGATCTCGGTGAGATTGGTGTGAGGTGAGTGAAAGTTAAAAGAGTTGAAAGTGGACCATAGTAATGTGAGTTTTGGGCATAATCGAAAGAGGTGATTGATCTCCTCTTGGTTATGGCCACACATTACACAAGTGGTAGAGATTTGCTTATGTGTTTTGTTAGCTATGTTTGTAGTTAATGGAAGCCGGTTGTGTAAGATTTTCCAAATGAATAACTTAATCTTGTGTGGTAATTTCATTTTCCATAGGTGTTTCCATGTGTGTTTGGGTATGAGTGAATAATTTTTTGGTGCTTTTAGGGGAGCTGTGTATTGTTGTCGAAGATGGTTATAGAAATTTTTGGTTGAGGGATTTGTTAGTTTGTTGTTTGGTTTCCAATTTATGTCTACATTGTTGTCTGAGATAGGTTGTGTGATGATTTGGTTTGTTACATCTGTGGGGAAGATTTGATTTAGTAAGGATATATTCCAAGATTTATATGGAGTAGTAAGTTCTGATATATATATGTGAGTTGGTATTGGAGGCAAGTATTGGTGGAGGCCTACAGGAAGCCAATGATCCCGCCAAATGTGTGTTTGTTGGAGGTTATGTATGTTGAGGTTAACTTGTGGTTTGAGAATTAGGAAACTCTTGACTAAGCTTTTCCACGAGTAAGAAGTACGATATGTTTTATATGTATTAGGTAATTTGGTGGTTGGGAAGTATTTAGGTTTTAAAGTGTTATAAGCTAAGGAATGGGGATTGCTGAGTATATTCCAACAAGTTTTAGCTAGTAATGCAGTGTTAAAATGATGTAAATCTTTAATGCCTAAACCTTCTTGATGCATTGGTAATTTTAGAAATTCGAGGTTGATCCAGTGTAACTTGGTTTGGGTGTTATGATTCCATAAGAAATCTGAGAATATTTTTTCTATTCGAGTGATGATGTTGAGGGGGAAAGCATAAATGGACATGGGATAAATGAGAATACTTGTAAGTATGGATTGAATAAGAGTTATCTTGCCAGCTTGATTTAAGAATTTGGTGTGCCATGAGTGTATGGTGGAGGTAATTTTTGAGATGTAATTTTCAAAAATTTGTTTCTTGTTGGTTTGGATATCTAAGGAAATTCCTAAGTGTTTTTCAAAATGTTGATGTTCAGTGAATGGTAAGGAATGAAGTGTTTTTGCTCTTTGTAGGGGGGATGTGTTAGGGCTAAACACAATTTGGGATTTGTCCATATTGAGTTGTTGTCCAGAGAAATGACAGTATGTTTTAAGTATTGATGTAAATGTTGTAATTGATAATTTATTGAGTTTCAGGAAGAAGTAACTATCATCTGCAAAGAGTAAGTGTGTGATTTGTGGGCTATTTCTTGAGATTTTAATTCCTGTGAGTTGTTTGTTTTGTTGTGAATGAAGAAGATTGGCAGAAAGGGCTTCTGTACATAGGGAAAATAAAATTGGGGATAAAGGATCCCCTTGTCTAAGTCCACAAGAAGGTTTGAATGGAGTGGTTATATGACCATTTATAATAAGTGAATATTGTATGGTAGTCATGCATGTAGTGATGATAGAGATCCAATTTGGAGGAAAATTTAATTTTTTTAAAGTTTGGATAACAAAAGACCAAGAAATTCTGTCAAAAGCTTTACTCATATCTACTTTTAGAGCAGCTAAACCAAATTTCTTAGATTGACATGTTCGGATACAGTTAGTTATTTCCTGGGCTAGGATGATATTTTCTTTAATCGATCGACCATATATAAAGCCATTTTGATGCTTAGTTATAAGTGAGGATAAAAAAGGTTTGAGTCTATTGACCAAAATTTTAGTATTTAACTTATATAATACGTTACAAAGACTTATTGGCCTAAAATCTTTAAGATTTGAGGGGTTGGGTTTTTTAGGAATTAGAGTTATAAAAGTAGAATTAGTTTCTTTTAAAAAGTTTCCATTATTAAGAAAATCTAGTGTTGTGTTAATTATCTCTGGACCTAGTGTATCCCAATTATCTTGGAAAAACTTAGCTTGCAATCCGTCTGGACCAGGAGATTTAGTAGGGCTCATTTGAAAAAGGGAAGTTTTAACTTCTTCAATGGTAAAAGGAAGAGATAAGTGATATTTTTGTGACTCTGTGAGTTGGGAGGTAATAAGGTCAATAGGATTATTAGTTAGAGAGTGTGGATCTAGAGGTGTAGGTGGAGGTGGGTTATAAAGGTTAGAAAAGTAAGTCTGGCAGTGCCTATGAATACCTAATTCATTAGTAATTAAGTTATTATGTTCGTCTAGTAGCTCCAAAATATTATTAGATTTGCATCTTTGATTTACATAAGCATGATAAAAGTGGGTATTAATATCTCCATTTTCCAACCAATTTATGCCTGAGCGTTGTTGCCAATAAATTTGTTCACAAGTTAATAAATCATTTAATTGGGTTCGAAGATGAAGTTCCATTGATGCGTGGGAAGGGTTATTCGGTGAATTTTGATATTTAGATAATAAGGCTTGGATATTTTTAATTTGAGTATGTAAATTACCAAATCTATTCACATTCCAGAGTTTGATATTGTTTTTAAATTTTTTTAGTTTATTATGGAAATTATATGCAATAGAGCAATTGGGGGTATTTTCTTGGAGGCTGTGATGGAGTATAAGGTGGAATTCCGGGTAGTGATATAAGTAGAATTCTAGTTTAAATGAACTATTTCTTTTAGGTAAGTAAGACTTAGTGGATAATATTAAAGGTCCATGGTCAGAGCCTTGTATGGGTAATGATTTAGTAAAGCAGTGGGGGAAATGAGTTTGCCATACGTCATTAATAAAACATCTATCTAATTTTTCATAGATAATCTTATTTTTACGATTTCCAGTCCATGAAAATTTATTACCAGTGTGTTTAATATCATGAAGATGTAAAGCATATAAAAATTGTAAAAGAAAATTACTACCAGATATATAACGCGTAGGATGCGGATATTTATCATGAGAAAATAAAATCTGATTAAAATCACCTATTAGGTTTAAAGGATAATTAATGTAAGGTATTAGGGTATTTTGAATATGGTTCCAAGTTGATAGTCTATGTGTAGCTATCTAAGTACATGCCCTTAGATAGCGCCCTTTCTGTAGCTATGTTAACTACCATAGCGCGAGCTTAGATAGCTCAAAAAAGCGCTATGTAAAACAAAAACTAAGCATCATTTAAGCCCATTTCTGTAGTAGTGATGTTACCTTTGTATGTATTGACACATATTTTCTTTTATAATGGATACCATCAAGCCTCATTAGCTATTCATCTAATTTGTGTTGGACAAATATCGAATTAACGTAATAACTTGCAAATTGTTTACATATATTTTTCTTTGGAATATACATGATACACCTTAGTGAAATATTTGTGATTATATTTTTTTTCTATGATCTAATCAAATGATTTCATACTTTAAATTTCACTCTCTTTTTCCTTGTCCAATTTTTAAGTTGGATGGTTTCTTTTAGTTCAACAATAATGTTAATATATAGGCTATTCAGCCGGTTGCTCCTTGAACTATCGTTATATTTTTAGGTGATTATTTAACTATCAATTATTTTTTGAGGTGTCTCCTTGATCCCCCTTCTCAAAAAAGACTAACAAAAAATCCCAATATCAAACCTGTACTAACAAACCCCAATTTTTATATCACCAAAACCCTAATTTTTAAATCCTAATAAAACTCTAATAATACCCCAAAACTCTAACAATAAAGTACAGTGACATAATTAAAATATGAAGTGTAAAAGTTATTGATATTAATATTCAATAAATGTTAGTTTTATTTTTATGTATGGCTTGATTTTTGTAACTTGTGATCCGTAGGTTGACGCAATAGCCTGCAAGACTTGGATTGATACAACAATTGAAAATCACGTCAACAAGGTAATTATACCAAGAAAATTTTTGTAGAGAAAACCGTGCTCCTGATCTTACGACAACCATAAGATCACCTACTTTCCGACTTAATCATGTTGCAGTCTATATATAAATAAGGTTGAACTATAGAAGAGATGATGTGGAAAACTCTTTTTCGACTTTTCATGCATTATGGCTACCAGCAAAATAAATTAGATGCAACAATACGCTATTTAAATGTCGAAAAGATACATGATTGACATTATAAATCCAATAGGTCTATCGTCTTTCAGTAAAATATAATAAACGAAGCCAGTTTTTCCCTAACCTACATAATGATAGAATTCCAAGAATTTGATGTCTATTTTGAGGGTTGTCTATTTGATTTGATAGTTATAGTTTAGTCTCATATAATTACACCGAGTCAAACAATATGTATTGTGTACTAGTAATTAGCTATTTTAATATTATTATTTATTGTGCTAATTAGGTTATTAGTTAACTCTATTGTACACTATATATTGTAATATTGTAAATAATATAATTCAACGAATCATTATATTGTAGGAATTAATGATCCTTGAATTATATTATATTATTCATAATGTTACAATATATAGAGTACAACAGAGTTAACTACTAAGGTGAAATTGCAAGCATGGAATATCATACAAAAGGAATGAATGTGTTCTTTGCCATGATGGACTTGAAACGGAGCACCATCTCTTCTTCCGTTGCTTGTTCTCAAAGGCTATTTGGCGTAAGTTGTTACAGTATTTGGGAGATTAAAGTGCTCCTCATGAGTGGAATGATGTCCTTGAATGGGTTATTAGGAAGGGGACAGGACGATCATTCACTAGTCGATTGCGAAGGTTGTGTATCTCCACTGCTGATTATCAGATTTGGAGTGTTAGGAATCGGGTCATCTTCGAGTCTGCCCAGCCAGATAATAGTCGTGCTGTAGCTAAATGTATATGTGCTATAAGAAGTTGTGTAAATGGGTGGGAGGGGTCAGGGGTAGTTCGAAACAAAACAAATTGGTCAATGTGTGTAGATTGGGGTTTTAACATGACTATTTTTAAGTCATGATAGCATGTATTTGTACCTGTTTTTTTGTCTATTAATACAATTTCCGTTAAAAAAAAATTACTAGTACACTTACATATATATATTGTTTAACACACTGTTACAGATTCGTCTTCAAAAGTGGCATGATTGATGCAATATGATGATCAACATTTATGCCATTTTCAACAACAAATGTGCAACTACATTGCCACATAATCCGAACAAATCGACAATTACCTCTCTATTTGACATCCAAATCAACTTTTGCATGCTTCTCCTTCATCTTCAAGAGAGCTAAAACCAGGAGGAGGAGAAAATTTCAACATTGTTTCATAGGTGGTCTCCAACATAAGATGCTCATCATTATTTCCAAGAAGCAAGGGACTAGGGCTAGAATCATCATCATCATCCATTGGCTCTCCTTTTATTGCAAGATTTGTATAAATAGGACATCTCCTCAAAGTTATGTGTTCAAACATACGTTTAGTTGAACGAACATGATAAATCTTGGAGCAATAATTACATTTTCCTCCATCTTTTTCAATCTTCGAAAAATGATTCCATATATCATATTTGAGCATTCTCTTTTGAGTAGGAGTTGAAGCATTCCTCCTCAATGGGGGCTGTCTTGTAATTTCATCATTTAGATGAACATAATTTGGGCATTTTCCCATAATTAAGTGTTCACGCATATTTCTTGTTGAACTAACATGATATGTCTTAGAGCAATAATTACATTGACCTCTTCTCGACCATTTGTTTCCCTTTTTTATCCTTGTAAAATAGTTCCATATTGGAGATTTCGATCGACTATTTCTCACTTGTCCATCATTGTCACCAGCTACAACAAGGCTCAAATGGTTTGCCTCTATTACCTACCAACATATAAGAATCACAATTTATTTTCTCATTGTTAATGCCAATTAATTTTTTAATTATTTAAGGGAAATATTGCAGATCTGGTCCTATATGTAGTGGGACGCGCAGTTGCATTTTAGTCTCATACAGTTATAACGTTGCAAATTAGTTATGAAATGGCACAAGCGTTGTTACATAGTCCCCGAAAGTAAGAAATGTTGCAATATGGTCCCTCAAAAAAATAAAGACTAATATGCAACGATTGTCACTATCGGGAGTAATCTGAAATAGCATAACTATCTTGGACCAAATTGCCACTTCTTCCCACTATCAAAGACTAAAGTGCAACTTATTCTCACTATCTGAGACCAAATCCACAATTACAACACATACATATTCTTCATTTTTATCATAATAATATCAAATCAGGTTCTTCAGCTTTTCATATTTAAATCTTCAGACGGAATCTAATTTGTTTACTCAAATACTCTCATGCCCTTGTATATATACCTAATGCTTCGTCATATTTCGTATTTAATTATGATTTTAAAATGTCAAATCTTTTAATAAATAATACATTATATAACTAAATTAACAAAAATAAAATCAATCAACTTAACAGGAATTAGAAATTATTGTGTTGATATTTTAAAAAATAACTAATTCTTTTATGTTTTATTGTTTTGAAGTAAAATCATTGTTTTTTTTTATAAAAACAAATATATTTATTATACATTCAATATTAAAAAAAATCAAATGGCTGTAAATTATTTTCATTAACAAAAATTCGATTAAACGTACAAAGAGTAAAAGGGATCCACGGACTTTTACGATATTTACGATAAAAAAAAAAAATAGGAGGGGGGAGTGATACTGAAAATTTAGGGGTCCAATTGATATTTACGATAATTTCTTTTCGTTCAAGTACATAAGTATTTTGTATATGGTTATTACTTTTAACCAAAATACTTTAATTACAAAATTAGATTATGATGGGTACATACAAGACAATTTTGTTTAACTAATCTTTGCACAAATAATTCTTTGAAGCATGTAAAGATTTATCTAACATCTCTAAATATATATTAATTCATGATATATATATATAAATAATTGAAAATAGAGTATAAAGATTATAAATATACCTCAAGAGGAGATGGAATTGGATTCAATTTTTGAGTTGACAATTGTTGATTAAACTCCTCATATTCACCATCTAGCTTGATTATCCTTGATTGAATTTCTCTAAATTCATTCAATATTGAATCAAGTGGAGAATTGTTTTGAGGTTCACCATCTATTTTTTTATTGAGTTCAAGCTCAATAAAGCTCTCCATAAGAAACTTTTTGGCCAAGTCCAATTGATTTTTCAAATCATTCCAATCCTCCATAGCTGTTGCCATTGATTTCATAAATTTACTACCACTAGCTTCAAGACTCCCAAATGTATAAGATAACTTTTCTATCATGGAATTCATTTTTTTTTTTTTTTTGCAAATTTTTTATGTAATGTGAAGTTTGAGAAGATGATTAATTATATAGAGATGTATGAAGAGGTTGAGAGGATGGTAGTTGTAAAGTGAAATGTAAATTTGGACAATAATCGTGTAAAATAATTAATGATTTGACATTTTTAGTAAAATATCTGTATATTATTACTTAATATAAGATAAATAATATTATTTACTCCAAACAATATTAATTTTGTTTCTTTATGTATGCATTGACTTAGATATGGATGAGGTAAGGTGCAAATCGAATTGTTGAGTTGTAATATGGTTGGAACTTATTATTTTCTTCTATTTTAGATAGATTATTGTATTTAAGTTGATAGTATATATTATGTTCTTCTATGGTGTAATTGACAAATATATTTTTTTATACCCCTTTAAGATAAGATTTAGGTTACTATATAATTTGAAAATTTGATGAATATCTAGTCACATTTATTTTTTGTTTGATTCTCGTATTCTTTTATTTTTAGTAAATTTAATTCATCGATTATTCATTATATTTTTTATTTTAATATTAACGTTAAATTATGGACCAGATAAAAAATGTAACATATACAACTTTGAACAATTTGTTAAGGATTTGTTCATACAGGACTATGCAATGAGATGTGAATATCGGTTCAATAGATTATATTGTGCTTGAAGTTATTTGGTTATTCACATTACTTGCGAGTATATGGTTTTCGTTAATTTGTTGACTTAACAGATATATGTATCAACCAAACGGTACTTTAGATTTATAAAATAATCAAACCTAGTAAATAACTAATAAATAGATGATAAACATTTAATTGAAATATTTTTCCTCACTTAACCATATACACACATATATATACATATATATATATATATATCAATTACTTCAATAAGCTTAATTACATTCAAAATGTGTGTTTAAGTGCTTGTTTAGATAGTTACAAGTTAAATCAAATAAATAATCTATCAAGTCTTTATATTCAACCACTGCTTTTGTACATTATGACACTGTATGATTTGTTCTGTTGTGAGATTATCAGTAAGTAGGGAAAATAGCATCCAAGATCACTCAATTTAAATTTTAGTTTGATCATTTTTATTATTAGATTTTATGGATTGGCTTCAGAAACCACGATAATTCTTTCCAACACGTTTTGTCCCATTCGCTTGTTTACTCTGAAAATTTCAAGGGGGTCAATCATCTCGAAAGTGAGCTTTCGAAAAGAAAATGCATTTTAATGGTATGAGTAATATAATCAAATCGCCATATCAACCTATCAATTATCCACTTTGGGTCATTAGGTTTGATGGACTAGACTCACAAACTATTTAGAGTCCTTCCAACACGTTTTATACACTTCAGGCAAGCACGCTTAAAATTGAAATTCTTATGACTTGAACATACCAAAAAAAGATGTATGTTGCTGATATGAGTAGTATCGATCAAATAATATCAAATCTATCAAATTACCCACCTTGTTTTAATATCTTACAACTAGCATCAATTGTAAAGGTCAAAGTTGGTCACTTCATGTATTTTAGGAATAAAATCGAACTTTATTGAATTTTTTGAGATATTTTTGTTTTTTATAAATAATGAAATAAAACATAAAGAGTTAACATTTGTAGAAATTTTCATTAATTAGACTTGCACCACAAATACATGAGAAGAGAGAATACACTTCATTAATTAGACATCATCTTAAAATCAATTAGTTTTTACTGGAGCATCTCCCTAGTTTATTAAGTACAATCTTGTGCTCATTTCGAGCAATCTTTACACCCCACATGTGAAGTCCATTTTAAATCACAAACTGAGGATAATTTTCCTTCCCCAATTGGCATATACAATATAATTTTTCAAAAATCACAGTTTGGGGTTAATAACGAGGCACTTTAATTGCTTCTATGGCTCAACTTCTAAACTAGCATATTAGGCATAGTTTCTTTTGAATACCAAAGTCACTTAACCTGATATCAGATACCATATAAAAATTTTAAAATGATTTTAAATTCTGATTTGATCGCCAGAACTGAAATGAAGAAACAAATGAAAAAAAAGGAACTCTTTATTGAATTGAAATTTGATTTATATATTGTGAGTTTATTGAAGATGAAACTAATAGATATGGTGATGTCTGGCCTTCTATTTAGAGGAAAATACAAAAAGAGAATTCAATCGAAAACGACATGAAAAATGCTCCAGAATCGAGCTTGAGAAGCCGTTTTCTATTGGAAGTTAGTTGGCTAACTAACCAATTGATTTATTATCCCCTTCGAGCTACTAAGCATTCGTTACATGGATAAGTTGCTGAGCAATATGAAAGTACCAGTTGGAGTGAGCATGTGAACTGCACGTGATATTCCTTAAACTTGTTTCCTCAATTCGATTAAGCCAAACCTAATCCACCAAATACAATTAATCAACCAATTAAGCAATAATCACACAATTTCATCCTTCATATGGAGTATTTTTTAACGTCCCCATCATCTTCCCCAACCACCTTAACGGGGCGGATCCAGAAGTTCAATATTGGTGATGCAAAGTTTGAAAAAAAATTTACCAAAAAGATAACATAAAATTAGTTTAACAAAATAGTACATTGATATAAAGTTTTTTATGTTTACAAAGAAAAACTTGTATCAAATTTTTGAAAATTTGCTAGAATTACATACATTATTGATAGTATTAAAGACATCTGACTCAAGATAAGTTACAAGACGACCATTTAACTATTGATTGTCCATCTTACTAGACTTATCACTTTTCACATGATTCATTAATGAAAAAATACGTTCAACCCTTACAATTGCTACCGGCATAAGCAAAGCTAACTTCACGAGCTTATACATACTGAACGTTGTAGTCTTATTTTGTACAATTAATTAAAAAGGTTTTCAACTAATCAATTTCTAATTACCCAATTAATCAACCTACAAAAAGTATCCAATTATTTAATCAAATAACCAAATAATAATTATTTAACCAATTAATTAATCAGTTAGTCAAACTAAGTCATTAGTCAATTAAACATGAACAAAAATAGGTCATTAATTGAATTTAAAATGTACAAATTAAAAATAAGTTAGAAATTAAATTCATAATTTAGAATTCATAATGTAATTAAATTGAAAAAATAATATAAATTAAACAAGGAGAACTGAGGATATGGGGGGAGCAAAGGAGGGAGTTATTTAATCAGAAGGGTCACGGTTCATTAATAATACAATTCATTATTAATGTTCATTAATCAACCTAAACAGTTATGTTTAGTTTGAAGATGGTACACATTACTAAAATATACTCCTTCCGTTCTCTTTTAGTTGTCCTTCTAAACATTTGCACATAGATTAAGAAAAAAATTAAAGATAGCCAAAATGTACATTGGAAATGTAAAATGACAATTAATTAAAACTTATGATTGTTTGGTTAATAAATTCATAGTAAAAAGTAATCAAAAGGCACAATGAAAATATAAATTCGTAATTAATTATGTTAGAAAGACTATTATTTATAAACAAAAATTTAAGGTTAGAACAACAAGTAAAAGAGAACAGAGAGAGTATCATTCTAAGATGGTACAATATAAAAGATTCAAAAGAAATGTACCAAAATGATATTATACACTGATTTAGTTTGTATACCAAAATTTGTTAAACTTAGTACAAATTATTTAAACTCGAAAAATAAGCTTAGAGATTGATATTAATGAATTTTTTTTGACAAAATGGCACGTATAATGTACCAAATAAGAAGAAAATATAACTTAAATAGGTACAATATACTTTTTTATAATTAATGAACCATTAATGAACAAAAAGCTTAATGAACGGAAACTTTCCACTTATTTAATTATCAAAGCAATTAGTACTTTACTACTTTTTAACCTCTAATAATATATGTTGAATACTTTTAAATAAATAAAAAATTACCTTTTAACTTATAACAAAAAGTTTTAAAAAAAAATTAAAAAAAATAGTGGTACATACAACCGTACAACTGCACCACCAGTCCATATATATACGTCCGCCACTCCACCTCATCCCACCCCAATCCTTCCCCAGGAGATGACATTTAACATTGATAATTATATGTGTTTATAAAACTATAATTCGTGATTTCTTTTTGTTAAAATCTAAGTACGCCTCGATTCTATATATAAAGAGAATTGGGGCTTGGTTTTCGAGTGAATTGCATAAATGATCTCCAATAGTGTAATCAAGTTGCAGTTTAGTCTCCAATAGTGCCACCGTGACAGTTTAGTTCCCAAAAGTGGCCAAAAGTTGCAGATTAGTCCCCACGTTAACTATTTCGTTAACTTTTAACATCAACACGCGATGAGAGATTAAATATGAGACAAAAAATGATTTTTAGAAGACATATATAAACTCATTTTTGTGTTAGAAATTAATGAAGTTTTGCATTTCATCAGCTTCATAATGAATTTTCACGAGACACCAAAAATGAGTTTAAGTCTTAAAAATTCATTTTTTTGGTCCAAATTTGACTCTCATCGCGTGATGGTGTTAAAAGTTAACGAAATAGTTAACGCGGGGACTGATATACAACTTTTTGGCCACTTTCGGGGAGTAAACTGAAACGATACCACTATTGGGGACTAAACTACAACTTGATAACATTATTGAGAACTATTTGTGTAATTCGCTCCTTGGTTTTCAATCGTGTAAAGATATACAAAGTCAACAAACCTCACATATTTTGTTGTCCATTTTGATTTCCAAATTCAATTATAAATTCACGTAGTTAATTTGAAGTGATTGAATTTCCAAATTACTAGGCTTCTCAGTTCAGAAAATTGGCTACAAGTAATTATGTGACGTAACACAACTGAGACTTTTTCGAACTCGATAGTAATATTGTTATGCTTGACATTGGGGTGAAATATATTCAGTCCGTCTAAGGTGGGGTGAGATGATTTCGAGATGATAAAAAAAGAGTGTTAGTTAACACTATTATTTTTGTTTTATTTTATTAATTATGAAATGACAATATATAGTATACAAGGAAAATGTATGTTCAACCTTTGAGTGCGAATTATACTATTGAAAAATCAATTATCAATTTAGATTTAAAAAATTAGAGTTTAAGAAGGGACACTTCCATTTTAAGGATTTTATAGTCTTCGATGTAATTGGGCTTTTAATTATTTTTCACTGAGAAGGTAAGGAACATGATATTCAAATAGGGGTGTACACCATCTTTGACTATCAGTTACATCTTATTCATCGTTTTGATAATTGTAATTTTATATTGTTAAATTCATATTCAATAATTTTTTTATAATATTATCTTCTTATGTTTAGAAATCTTTTTACAAATAGTTAAAGTTTATATATTTATTGAAATACAGGTAAATATTTTTTTGAAATAAAATAAGTTGTTGAAGATTTAAAATAAAAGTAGACAATCTTTATGTGAATGATGAAGTAAATATATGTCAATTTATGTAAAATATACTATTTTCATTCAGAATAATTGACGTTTGACTTTTTCTAAACTGAACTTTGACCACTAATACTAATTATTTATTCTCTAAACTGAACTTTGACCATTAATACTAATTATTTATTCTAAAACATATAAAGTTACGTAGTTGGATTTACCCTTTCAAGTACTTTCATATTTTTTTAAAAAAAATTTAATAATATATTTAAAGAATAATTGAATGTCAAACATTTGCTTCAATATGTTAGAAAGACAATTATTTTGAATTGGAGGGACTATATTACATAATTAATAAGGGTGTGAGTCAATCGAATAATCTAATGGAAAAGACTCTTGCTAATGACCAAAAGGTCCTGGGTTTGAAATTCACATCATCGCTAATTTACAAAAAAAAGATACTCCAGGGTGTAATATTATGAGTATCTAATATCTAATTAATATTCATTTCTTCTTTTATGTAAGAGTTGGCGATAGTCTATTATTAATGAGGTGGGGAACACAGTAAATTATGAGTTCATTAACAGTTTGTCAATCTGCCATGAGCCATTTTAGGAAATGTATATGTATATTTATTAAAGGGTTAAAGGACATATTCTACATATATTTATCATCTTATCGTACGAACCAAGAGCCAATTGGTAACCCTATTTCGGGTTCGGGTGGGCTATTCGGCCACTAACCTAATATCCTTCCTCAAACTCATGGTAATTTTATAGAATTTTCATGAGTTTGCAATACAACATTAATAAATAGTAAAAAAGAAAACATAATTGGATCAAGTCAGATCCATGATCAGTGCGTATCGGAATCGCCAGAATACGCATGTTGTCAATCCATAACTGTCAGGAACGCCATTTTTTCGAACCTGTCAGATCAGTGCGTGTCGAATTCGCCAGACTACGTATAATTCGCTAATTAATAATGTCAGGAACGCCATTCTTTTCGAACATGTCAGATCTATTCAAAATTCCACTTCAACTCGAAGTAGAATAAATAGATTTCTCTTTTTTTCGATGGGATACTCCCCTTTATTCATAATCCTATCTCCCTCATTCAAACTCATGATAAGTTGTTTATATTTTCATGAGCTTGCAGCAATAATAACGAGTAAACAAAATAACTTTCAAATAAAACAAAAAATTCTAGAAATATATTTATAAAAATTATATAAAAATCAACAAAATCCCGCCGGTTAGTATCACGTAGTAGAAAACTCACCGGCAGCGCAGCGGAATTCGTATTTAAGCCTTAAGAATCGATAGGCTCTTATACCATGTAGAAATATAGAGGGAGATATTTTATTGATAATAATTGTTGTGTGAATACAATATAGAACAATATAGGTAAAATACTAATCATAACGCTATTTCGGACCCGTGGTTGTGGGCTATTCGGCCACTAACCTAACATTTTGAAATAAAAATATTGTTTTCCATAACAACAAGTATATTTATTATACATTTAATAGTTTTTTTTATAATAATTTTCAAATAGATGTAAATTATTTTATTAACAACAATTGGATTAAACATACCAAGTTAAAAACATTAAATTCTATAAACATGTAAAATAATAAATGATTTGACAGTTTTAGTAAAATATCTAATATTGTTTATTACGATCCGTATAAGAGTACGAATATTAATTACTCCAAACAATATATAATTTTATTTTATTTATGTATCCATTGACTTAAGAGTTTTTCTTAGAATTTAATTTAATGGAGTTAGGAAAACTTAACTTTAAATCTGGATCCTTAGATTTTGGTGGTTATTATAGTAATTTTGTTAAGTGATTATAGGGATTAGATATTGGTGATTATTGTAGTAATTGTTCATAGATTAGTAAAACCTAACTGTTATTATAGATATTAATGAGGTAAGGTGCAAATCGAATTGTTGAGTTCTAATATGATTGGAACTCATCTCTTCATGTATTTTAGAGTGATTATTGTATTTAAATTGATATATATTATGTTCTTGTATGATTTAAGTGACAAATATATTCTTTTATACCCATTTTAGTTTTAGGTTACTATTTAATTTGAAAATTTGATGACTATTTGGTCTAATTTATTTTATGTTTGATTCTTATATTTTTTAATTTCAATTAAATTAATTCATCAGTTATTTTTCACTGAGAAGTGAGAAGGTAAGGAACATGCATATTCAAATAGGGGTGTGTACGATTCGATGAGGATTTTGACTGATATTTTTATTCCTAGTGTCCGTATTTGATCATCAGTTACATCTTATTCATTGTTTTGAAAATTGAAATTTTATATCGTTGAGTTTATCTTCAATAATAATTTCATATTATTTTCTTATATTTAGTAATGTTGTTAAAATTAGATAAATTTTATATATTTATTATAGTACAAGTAAAATGTTTTTTGAAATAAAATAAGTTATTAAAGATTTAAAATGAAAGTAGACAATCTTTATGTGAATGATGAAGTAAATATATGTCATAAAATATATTTCCTCTAATTCAAAACAATTGATATTTGACTTTTTTAAAATGATCTTTGACCATTAATACTCATTTATTCTAAACCATATAAAATTTATGTAGTTGGGTTTATCTTTTAAGTACTTTCATAATATTTTTTAAAAATTTGTTAATAATATATTTAAAGAATAATTGAAGGTCAAACATTTATTTTTATATGTTAGAAACATAATTATTTCGAATTAGAGGGAATATATTACATAATTAATAAGGGTGTGAGTCAATCGAATAGTCTAGTAAAAAAAGCTCTTGCTAGTGACCAGAAGGTCCTGGGTTCGAAACTCACCTCATCGCTAATTTACAAAAAAGAAAAAGAAAAACAAGGGTGTAATATTATGAGTATCTAATATCTAATTAATATTCATTTCTTCTTTTATGTAAGAGTTGGCGATAGTCTATATTAATGAGGTGGGGTACACAGTAAATTATGAGTTCATTAACAGTTTGTCAATTTGCCATGAGCCATTTTAGGAAATGTATATGTATAGTTATTAAAGGGTTAAAGGACATATTCTACATATATTTATCAACGTACCATCTTATCGGACTAATCAAGAGCAAATTGCTGAAATAGTCCTTGAAAATGTGGTCAGGTTGTCTTTTGATCTCCGAAAGTACAAAAGTTGCAAATCAGTTCACGATATTGGCCAACGGTTGCAGATTGGTCCAAAATTTAACGACGCTGTTAAAAGTTAACGGCCCACGCGCCTCGTTAGTTACATGTGTTGTTAATAAGTTAGAACGGTAATAATAAAATTAGCTTAGGAGTGAACTACAATCGCGATTGGGGCGTTAAAAATTAACACCTTAACTAAATTTTGGACCAATCTGCAAGCATTGGCCAATATCGTGGACTAAGTTACAAGTTTTGTTCTTTCGATGACCAAAAGGCAACCTAAACCCACTTTTAAGGACCATTTCAGCAATTTGCTCTACGAACCAACATGTTCAATATGTGTCAATCGATCATACATCTATAAAAAAATGGCATTGTCACATTTGGTCATTCCTCATAATGAATGTTAATTTTGACTTTATAAGGCATATTCATAAGGGTAAAGTTGTCCAAACATATATTTAAGATACTTTTTCAATTCCAATAAAATATTGGGGGTAAATATTTATGTTTGGATCTATTTCAAAAGAAAAATGCAAGATCAATATTATGAATATAATAATGATAAATATGTCAAAATCAATATTATCTCAAAAATATGATTGGGCAATTCTACTCTTGTGAATTTGCCTTAAAATGTTAAATTTAACATACGTTAATTAGTTCAATCAAGATCTCATGGTATACTCCTCTTCCCACCAAGCCCCCCTGTTGAGTTGTGAAGCCAATTTCGCAGGAGATCGGAGGTTAGGTCGGTACTTGGGAAGTTCCGACCATCATCCGGAATCAGGTACGTCGGCACTTGGGTCGGAACTTGGTCGGTACTTGACAAGTCCCTAAGTCAGCTACGAGAAGGGTCGGTACTTGGGTCGGAACTTGACCAAGTACAGATCACGGCAGATTCAGCAAGGGTTTCGGCGGATTTGAGCTGTTTTGAGCTTCTGAAGGACTTCACCTAGCGTTTATCTTTTATTATAAATATAGGGCATTAGCCTAGGGTTCTTGTATTATATAGTATCACACAATATTAGACATAGAGTAGTAGAGAAACACTCTGTAATCAATCTTGTTCTTCATTAATAAGATCTGCAGCAGCAACAGGACGTAATCACTCACATTGAGGGCGAACCTGTATAAACCTTGGTGTCGTTCACTTTTCGTATTTTATTTTCATAATTGTCATATGGGTTTCTTGGGGGTTGGGAGAATTGGATTCCGCATTAATTCTCAACACCCCCTTCTCCTCGGTCCAAAATGTAAAACTGTTAACAACAGTTTATTGAGCAAGAAAGGACTCATTAAACCGAGATCACTAACTAATAGGAGTACTAATCTAATAGAATAGAAAATACTAATATTAAAGAAAACGTATATAGTTCCATCCAGCAAAACAAGAGGTAACTTAACATCCCAAGCTAGATGAATAATTTTAGCCAAAATACTAAAGAACATTATATGTCGTCTGGAGCTAACGATATTAAATTCTACGGCTCTTGGATATAATGAAATAAAACTTCGAAAATTGGGTCCTATTAGTCAAGTTGCATCACTAGAACTGAACTCATTTTTTCTCTCAATTCAAAATTCTGTTTTCAACCCCTGAGTTTCAACCCTTTCACCAAACAAGAGTTAAAATTTGACATGAAAATGAAGGTCAAACAACCAAGCTTCTTGAATGCAATAAAAATACCATCTCAAAAAATTTATGTTCAGAATCTTGATAATTGAACTTTAATTTTCAAACTCGAATACTCGTATATATATGGTATAATATTCGGTGAGTAGTACGCTTAATCTATTTACAACATCAACACTAAAACTCGTCAAATTCGCTCTTAGTTCAATTCGGAAAGAGACTCTCTCTTATTCACATGACTAATTTGTGTACTATCTAATTCAATTCCCTTATCCTGCTTAGGCGGGAGTCTTTTCATAGGAGTTGAGTTATTTTGTTGTTGTTCCTCTAACATTGAGACTTATCAATGTGCCTCAATGACTCGGAATGGCAGGGGTAACATGTCATATAGTACTAGTATGCATCCGACCCTTGTGATAATAGGGGAGCTCGGATAGTGTCAAATACTATTGCCTACTTCCCCTATGTAGTGCAACGAAGTAATTCAAATCCAAGTACGAGTAAATAAATCTATAAAATTTATTATTAATTTTGATCATTGAAAAATCGCACAGTCGAATCATGTATAGTAGATCTAAGAAGAGGAACTTACATAGCCAATCTCCATTATAGAAATGAATGTCCTTTGCCCAAACAGTGTAGTTAACAGTTGGACTCCAACCCATCTTTGAACCAACAATGTACCTCACTGTTGAAACCTCTTGTACCATAAAAAACATCATCGTTAAACAACCTGAAATGAAAAACATCTTCCTCAAACCATCCATTTTTCTCAACCAAACAATTCTTTTCTTGTTCTTTCTTTGTTGGGTGGTGCTAAAATGGTTATTGCTAAGTTGTGAATAGTGTTAGACTGTTATCAATTTGTTGTTGTTTATAGATATAGCTGTTAGGAATTTGCTGTTTTTGTAATTGGCTGAGTGGTCCAAAGATATACACTGAAATAGAAAATTAGAAGGGGTGAAATGACTATTTTGTCTGTAATTGAAATTATCTTCTAAAAATATATTCCTCTGTTTCACTATACTTGATTGTTTGGATAAAAAGTATTTTATTAAGGAACGGGAAGAGTTTACTAATATGTCCTTACAAAGTAACAAATACTCCATTTTGAAGTACTATTACTTTATTGAAGGGGTAAAAAGGAGAAAATAACCTTAAAATGACATTGGAACTATAAACAATCAAGTATTTTGACAAGTTAAAAAATTTCTAAACAATCAAGTATAGTGAAACAGAGGGAGTATTTCGGAAAACGGGTGACGTATGTCGTGTTGTGAATGCACAAAGTAAAACCCTCGGTACGGCCCGAAATACTGGACACGACAACCCGGCCGAAAGCTTAGCTAGCGGATGCGAGTATCACTTCTTACTCAATTTTGTTCGAGTATACCTGAATCCACTAAATTAAATATCCAATAAAAAATTTATGAAATATATAACATATATAAAATATATTAATACATTTATTTGGATTACTGATGTACATAACAAGTAATTCCATACTCGCTCGCTACTTGAGCGAAAATACTCTACTCAAAATAAACTTAAAGGTTAATCGAGTTGTAGTTGAGTATACTTTTTAAAGCGATGCATGAGTAATCTGCTCGAAATTCTCTACCTAAAACCAACCAGAAGGTTAATCGAGATTGCCTCGAGTATAAATTCTCACTTGATACCCAAAACAATTGGTAATTACATAACTGGATAAAGAGCCTATTTGGTCGGTAACCCGATACCCACTTGAACGACAACTCTCATTTAAAACCTATGTAAGGGGTACAACTGTCATTCACTTTCGACAACACTGTTTTGTTTTGTTTTGTGGATGTCAACTTATATGAGTTGTCTTTCTATTTCAGAGTATTTGGTAGTATTTGTTAAGTTGTTTTAGCATGATGTTGTCTTGCCCTTTTTGTACTGTGGTGTGACCGTTGAAAGTAGATAAATCTGTGTTGACTGAAGTTAGATGAGTATTTTAGGCTTTTTGACCGTAAATTATCTACTAGTTCTTTTTCATGTACTTTAGTCTTGTGCGAAATGTTTTTGAACTCAATTTTGCATTGTCTTTTTTGCATCTAGTCACTTGAACTATTTTCAACTCGCCAAATCAGTACTTATAATATCTTTTTTAGCAAATAGACACCTGAGCATAAAAATGGCACATAAAATTTGTTTTTCAGCATTTTTCAACATGTTAATTTCAGAGTAATCCTTAACCCAGGAGCACGTTAGTCATATTGAAAATATGACTTTTTGAAGGGAAAATTGAAAAAAAGTTCAAGTGTCATTCCAAAAAAACATTTTAGATGCCGATGTTCCGTGTTCGGGAAAAGTTCAGTTAGAATACTATTGTTATCTCGAAAGTCTATAAAACTAGAAACGATAATTCCAATAATATTTTTCAACTAAATATAGATTCAATTAAACATCATAAATTACAAACAAAAACATTAGAATCATTTACTGGACTATTGTAAAATTGTAAGATAAAATTAAAATTCAACTACTGCCCACAAATTAAGATACGAGACATTGTCCATTTGGCCCCAAATCTTATCTCAATTTTCTAGGCCTATTATTGTATTAATCCAATCCACTCGAAAATCAATCTCCTCATTTTGCAGCTACCAAATCAAACAAAACTAGAGCCCAGGACGTGGTTGAGCGCATCAGACATGGCTGGTCTAGCGACCCTCGCGTTACAAAAGGCTCCTAGGATCAAGAACAACAAGACAAGAATTTCTCCTGTAATAATTGATATTCAGCAACAACTAAAGAAATATTCAGAAAATTATTATAAAATGGGGGCTGGGACTTTTAATAATCAGAAAAGTTGTGGGCTTGCATTTTCGAGATCGGGTCTATGAGCGTATTTTTCCTCCAATAACAATGAGGACTCGAAGGCGGCTTAGGCTCTCCTTGTCATGTCGCTAAAAATTGAAGATGATAAAGTTGAGAGATGAAAAAGAATATGAAAAGGAGTTGGGTTAATAATTGTTAGAATGTTTTGAAATTTGAAGAAATGGGCAAATGGCATCTAGGTCCTTAGTTTTATGTTAAATGTCAATTAGGTCCCTGAGTTTTTTATATTACCACTTTAGGTCCTGAGTTTTATCTTATATGTCAATAGTGTCATCTGACATTAAATTAAATAAATTATTGACCATTATACCCCTCTTTATAAATAACTCAACATTAATTAATTTTTAGCTAATAAAAATAATTTATTTTTGTTCATAATTTAATTATTAAAATTTAATCAATAATATCAAAATTAAATTGATAATTATGAAAAATAAAAAGTATATATATTAACATAAACTATCCAATTTGAATATATAAAATTATATATAATATAATTATTTAAAATTGCTAAGCTATCACATTATTTTTTTATTATACAAATTTAATTAAGTATTAATAGTATATGGGGTATTAAGGTAATTGAGCCACTCAAAATTGATGCAAGGACCTAAAATGATAATATAAAAATCTCAAGGACCCAATTAACATTAAAGATAAAACTCAGGGACCCATATGTCATTCACCCGTTTCAAATATTTCCACGAATGGTATATTTACCAACAACAACAAATCTGGTCAAAAGGAAAATACAGATTTCAGAAATGTGTTGCTTTTGTGATAGTCAAAACGGAGACATACTTCATGTGCTTAATAATTGCATTTTTACAAAGGAAGTGTGTTTTCATCTAGGCATTAGCAGAGACACAACAAATTATACCAACTTTCAAGATCTATTTGAAAGGTACAGGAAAAAGCTTCCTCCTGATTTATTTAAGAGATGGATTATATGCTTGTGGGACACATGGCATCAAAGGAATCGAAAGATTCAAGGTGAAAATATAAGAACTCCAAAAGAAATTGTATGTTTTGGAACCTTTTACCTGGAAACCTTCGATTCAGCCCCTAATCTCCTTAAATCCATCCAGCCTCCAAGAATCTGAACAAGCAGCTCGCCATTTTCGACTTTCACGGCTGCTAGAAAGTTTATGCTTAATTGGTAGTGGTGTTAGGTTTAATGAAGTTAAGGTGTAGTAGCTATAGTCCAGGGTTTTCTACCTGAGACTTTAACTGATGATAGGATTGGGCCGAACTCTTAATCCATGTTGGATTTAAGAATTTATTTGAGATTTTGTTGGTTATTTTATCATCAGCTGGACTCTGGTCCATAGTTATATAGGTTTGTAATTATTATTTTTTTCATTTCTTTGATGAAATTCATCGCTTATTACCAAAAAAAAAAAGTTAATTCCTATTTTGACCAAAATCTTTTATTCTTTTCTCAATCAATCATCTCTTCATCTTTCCTCAATTAATCATCACATCCAACAAAACAAAACCTCCTTAAATCCTCTCTGTATATAAATAAAATAAAAATTCCCCTTTTTTGAGTTTTCTTTGAACCCAGCAAAGAAAATGAGTTTTCAGGATCTGGAATCGGGTCGGGCAAATGGGTTGAGGAGCAATAGGGGTTTGATGAATGGGACGCAAGGCGTAGTATCGGGTATATTCCAGATCACCACTGCTGTTGGGACGTTTCAACGACTTGTTAATACCCTTGGAACTCCCAAAGATACCCCTGAGCTTCGCGAAAAGCTGTAACTTTCTTTGACTTTGATCGTTTTATTTTTTTTAAAAAATTAGTTGTTTGAAATAGTTGTATTCTGAATTTTGGGTTTTAAATTGTTTAATTTGGGGTTTAGTGTGTTGAATTTTAGGTTTTGTGTTGAATTTTGGGTTTTGTATATTGAATTTTGGGTTTGGTGTGTTGAATTTTGGGTTTTGTGAGTTGAATTCTGTGTTTTCTATGTTGCAGTGTTGGTTTTGTGTGTTGAATTTTGGGTTTTAGGGCTCTTTTGGGGGGATTTTATTGGTAATTTGTAGAATATTTAGAGGAATTACTTAGTTTGCGATGTATGAAGTGAATTTTGTAATGTTGGGTTTAGCTAATTTGGATCTTATTTTTGTTGAGTTGGCTTACTTGTAATGTATCATCATGCTGTGAATTTTTGCCGTTTTGTTTCACTGGATGGTTCAGGGAATGTTATACGGAGTAATTTGGTTATCACATTTGCTTGGTTGACTTGTCCTTCTGCCGCATCGTAATCCTAAAACTTAAGATAATTTGGTTGTTTTATTAGGTTCGTCAGGTAATGTTAGATGGAGTAATTTATTTGACATATTGGTTTGATTAAATTGTCGATTTGCTTCATCATTATCCAAAGACTTGAAGATAATTTGTAGTAAGTGAATAAGAAAAAAATGTATCTAGAGGACAAATATTTTGGAGTTTTGGTAGTGTGGTGTCTGACGGGTGCTATGACATGATTGGGTGTAAGTTTGAGAATGATGTCTGCAGGAATGAGCTTACACTCGGTTTTATGGCACGAGGAAATTCTTGCATGATGATCTCATGGGTTTTAGTTAGACCACATCTATCATAAAAGTACAAATCAGTTATCTTTTTGGATAGTAACTTGTTTTAATGCAATGCTAAATTAATGTTGATGTTGCTAATTGATATTTGAAAGTGGGGTTAGTACTTTAGTATGAGATTATCTTAGAAAATAATTGATATCTAAATATTTTGTAAAAGATTTATTTGTGCAATTGCCACTACCAGCAGTACCACAGAACTTGTAGAGACATTGTGTCAATTACAATTGACAATGTAGAATCTTGACGTATGTAACTTCGAAGTATAAGATTCAAATGTCAAGAAGCCTTAATGAACAAGATAAATGCAATGTGTCACCATATAGATTTGTACTTGAAGACATTATTTTAGCCTGACCCTAGGAAATCCTAGTAGTGCTCTTTGGATCAATGACCTACTTATATTGTAAATAAATTCAGATTAGTCTGCTGCTCTCTTTTCGACATGTTACTTGAACAAAACAGGTGAAGTGAGCTACGGAAGGAGCTTGCGGTTCAAGCTACAGGCAAAATGAGCAATATTGAAACCTAGGATAGCAGGAGTCACTTGGTCAATGTATAATGAGAAGTATGATATTTGTGGTGCTTATTTGATACACTTTTTAGTAATCGTTTAAGTTAAGTCCACTATGGACTATTAGCGAATGAATGTATGCTCACATTAACAATTTGTTGTGACATTTTATTTACCATTTGTGGTTTTTGTATAATTGTTCGTTTTTTCTTTTGATTTCACCGGTATGGTAGTCTGATGCGATTATGGTTGCTACAATTATATGCGAAAAACAAGGTTGATGTGTAATGAGAAGTACGATAATTGTCGTGCTTATTTGATACACTTTTTAGTCATCGTTTAAGCACTATGGACTATTAGCAAATGAATGTATGCTCACGTTAACAATTTGTTCTGGCATTTTAGTATAATTGTTTGTTTTTTCTTTTAGTTTCACCCTTATGGTAGTCTGATGCAATTGTGGTTGCTACAATTATAGGCGAAAAACAAGGTTGCATATTGGGCAACTGGTAAAAGATACTTCAGCCAAACTTAAGCAAGCTAGTGAAACTGACCATCATACTGAAGTCAGTGTAAGTAGTTGATATTTATGTTTCTTCTACCTCTCCCTTCTGTTGACTGTATTTAAGTTTTGTGATATTATATTCCTTTATTTTCATCAAGCATTCAATTTAATTCAGTCTATCTGCCTGATTGGAAAGCAAGGTGTGATTGTAACTTTTTTTATCAGATACATACAAGTTACTGCAATTGACCCTTAAGTCCTTAACACATTGCTTTCTGTATTTCATGCCACTACATCCTATTATTTATCTGCTAAACACTTTCGGTTGTATACGTACTCTGCTAGTAATCGTTTATCAATGGATTGATGGATGATTTAATTGAAAACTTATATGTTTGTCACATGGCTCTTCCCTTCTATTCTTTTTAACTTACTAAAAGGACATTAAAAACTGGTTGCTACTTAAAATAATCCGTGTAGATGAAGATAAGTTAAAGCTTGGCACTTAATAAGCTTTGCATAATGCACTTCATCTATTTCTATTTCTTTCTGTTACTGATGATTGACGGTTCTTTGACCTCTAGACTAGCAAGAAAATAACGGATGCCAAACTTGCTAAAGAATTTGAAGCCGTCTTGAAAGAGTTTCAGAAGGCTCAGAGGCTTGCAGCAGAAAGGGAGACAGTTTATAAGCCTTTTGTTCCGCAATCAAGTCTTCCCCCCAGGCAATGCTTAGTGAACTCTAGAACATTAATGGCTGTGCAATTTGTCTGATATATACTCCTAGAAGTGTTGCTTTCTGTTTAATTCCCGTTTTGTAACTTACATTTTAACAGTGAGGAAGATGTTAGATCAGAGAAGAACCTAGAAGAGCATGCAGTTCTAATTGAATCTAGAAGGTATTATCTGCTTGCTGCTACCTCCTGTGATCTTTAGAAATGCAGTATAACATTTGTTTGGCCTTTTACCTTGCTTGAATCTGTGGACATTCTTCCAAATATCACTTGAGCCTCTGCGCTCATGCTCATGAGACTGAGACTTCTGCATATTTGAAACTTCATGATGAAGACTCTATGGCACACTATTATTCACAAATTATGTTTCGTGCTATATCTTTTTTTATTCATTTTCATATGTCAAAAAAGATTTTACTCCCATTTCTTCCTGCAGACAGCAAGTCTTGTTGTTGGACAATGAAATTTCTTTCAACGAGGCAATTATAGAGGAAAGGGATCAGGGTATTCAAGAAATCTCGCAGCAAATTGGTGAAGTGAATGAAATTTTCAAAGATTTGGCCGTATTGGTTCATGAGCAGGGAACTATGATTGGTAAATTCACTGTTACTCTTCTTTGGTATATGTTTCTAGATCAAGACATTATTGAAATAAGGAATCTGCATTTTCCAGATGACATCGGTTCTCATATCGAGAATTCTCACGCTGCTACAGCCCAGGGAAGAGCTCAACTTGCTAAAGCAGCCAAAACACAAAGATCAAATTCATCATTGGTAATTGTGTACTAAGATCTAACTTATAATAATCCAACTATTTTTAAAGGAGCCATCTTTTTCATTGTATGATCACTTATTAGAGAGTTGACTGAGTGTGCATACTGACACCATTTGCTGTTCGTATATTATTTTTAAATCGTAGACAAGGTATGCAGTGCTCTTATGCTTATTTCCTTGTAGTTTGTTTCGCATTCCTGTCAACTTTAATCTTTAAATTGCTAATTTTCTTAGTTCATTTATAACTCCATATCCTCTTACCATTCTAGGATTGAAGATACTGGGTGTAGTTGGAGAGTCTGATTTTAAATTTATTTTGATTTATTGTGCTGATGCTTACAATGGTTTCTAGAATAAGCTTGATCTGCTTGTGCCTTATGTTTGCTAACTATCATCATCATTTTCTCAGACTTGCTTACTCCTGGTCATATTTGGCATCGTTCTTCTAATCGTCTTCATTGTGCTTGCTGCATGATAACCAAGTGTTGAAATGGTGGAAGGTAATCTGTTCTCGAGAGAACCTTTAGAAGAGGGTTTTTGAAGGTGCTGTCAAATGCTTAATGGCTCCATAAAGTGCGCTTATCGTGTCCCATTGACTCCAGAATAATTGTATTGTTTATTTTTTTCGTTGGTTTCCAGGATGGGAATATTTTGTGTATATAAACACTTGGATGTTAAGGTTTATATGTGATGTGGTTAAAGATTGTTTTTCTCAGTAATTTGCCTATCAAGCGGACATCTTCAGTCTGTCAAAATTCGATGAAGTACATGCCAAGCTTGGTTCCAAAATGTTCCTTTTAACTAGAAGGCTTCTATTTAATGGATTCTGGTGGATATAGTTTAGACTTTCGAGTGATGACGAATGTATATGGTTGAGGAGATGGTCATCTCTAAATGACATTTGGTGACAGATACTTTGGTTTTAATAACTTTTGTTTCATGTGGCAAATATTTTAGCACATAATATTTGTGTTATAGCTTCTAAGATATGCGTACATCATCTTAATTTGGCTTTTTGTGTTTTTACAATTTTAATCATGTATTTAATGAACTGTTGGAATGTTGAAAAATATGTTTCTTTTATCATGAATTTTGTTGGTTTTATAACAGTAACATAATACTCTAGCAATTTGTTAATTACATCAAGCAGAAGCAAATACATCAAGCAGAAGCGTTTGATGAGAGCTTTCAGCAACATATCATTTGGTAAGTGTTAGCTAATCATTTCCAGCATCTTCATCAATCTCTGGCTTCACAAAGAATTCAATATAGGCTATTCGGCTCGGTTGCTGATAGCTAGTAGTATCTATGTGAGGGTGGGGGAGAGATGGTCTTGCTACTGAAAATAGATGCTGAACTTTGAGCATTCCACCTCTGCCAATAGACAACTTGCTTCCTCGGTTTTCTCTAATGATACTGGCGGGGATCTTTGAAGTCGTTGCACAAAGGAATTTGTACTTGTATCTGGCGCAGAACACTATTATGTAAACAAACTACATGAATGAAATCTATACATTCCATCAAATATTAATACTGATACAAACCTGTGAGATACTCGCCGATCACAATTAAATGAAAGCAAAACGCCGGAGTTAGAATAGTACATCAAGTCAATCTGCAGGAAAGATAAACTAATAAGCGCAGATAAAGAATACGAAAGCTGAAATCGCGAAAACTAATTATTTAATAAGGTCAACCATACCTGTAGGTCACCATGACCTTCGCCTTTAAATGTAACAGACGGAGGAGATGGTTGTAAGTTTATAAGATTGCTTGATCCAGGCCATTCAAGATCATCAATAGCTTACTTAAAAGCTGCAGACTACAGATGAAAATGTCAAGGGGACTAATGCTAGTCACTTGGTGATAATAGAAGCAGCTATTAATATTCCAACAACAAGAAATTTAATTTTGCAAGACATTTCAGAAGAAGCTGCCCAAGTAAGAACTTAAAATATACTTCAATTTCTTATCACTAAAGAAAGAAAAAATATGCACAGATTGCAGAAAAACTCCGTATGTATTTAGCAAGACATTGCATTGGACCATCATGACTATTATATGCAAGTTCATCGATTTCTGTTGCATTTTTCTGGAGCACTTGTACCTTTCAAACCATGGAAACAAGGTGCTGGTTATGTCCGTGAGTCGTGTAGATAGCATAATGGCCACAACATTATATTATTAACTTGTTAAGGAAGTGTGACATCCAATTAGTAACTACAAAAGTCACATCAGCATAATTCCTTTTACGCATCTTTTATGCGAAACTAAAAGAGGCTTAACCTTAACAGTGAAATTTAGAGGATTTCCAGCAGGCTCGAAGTTATAGTCCCATGACACTGTCTCAGGTATCCTTGTTCTGATCTCCGCATAAATGCATGAATGTGAAGAATCAATAGACCTAGAAAAATGATGAGTATATTTTGAGTTAAAAATTTCAGTACTGAGGTAGATTACATGTATTAGCAACCAAAATTTGTTGAGATTACATGTATTAGCAAACAAAATTTTGTTTAACAATAGTATATGCAAGTTTTTCTCATATCTAGTTGCCATGCTTTTTAAAATCAAATCTAAGTTATCGGGAAACTTTGCAGTTTCTGAAGGCATTAGGCTTATGCAGCTGCAGCGGGTTTGAATCTTATTTTGATTAACAGATAGATTAGAAAAATGAATATTTAGGCAAAAACATTTATACTATATACAAACAAAGTAACATTCGAACAGCTCAACAATTAGGGTAGGATTGCCCTTCCTATCCGAACTATGCTTACTCGACTCATGATACAAGCAAGAAATATATATTACAGGCAACCGAGCACGTATCAGAGTTCAGGATACATCAATTATGCATCCAATTTAGTATACGCACAACATTTTTTATTTATAATTTCCCGGTATCATAACTGTTACTACTTGAGCAACTGTAATAGTACCATCAACTCAAATCAGGAGCACATTTCGAATGACAACAAAAATTTATAGTCATCTAGGCAAAATCAAGAGCAAACAGTACATATATCACTCACTTGAGGAGAAGTTGCATATCCGGCCCGGGATACTGAATCTCAATTGAACTGGAACGTGATGGTACACAAAATATATTGAGGCAATCAACAAACAGCCCTAAGCTTACCCCGAATCGCGGTCTCCCTTGGGCGCCATATTCATACTTAACAAATAACTGTAATTACCCAAACATTTAATTTAATTTATATGAAAAATTACTCACAAAATGAACGATATATTACCTCCATCAAGAAATAAAGTAGTTCGATTTTTCTTTAATAAAATTAACAAAATGTGACCTTAATTGGGACGCGTAATTAATCAATACCTCTCGTTTAAGATAAACTTTGGCTTGGAGACAACTTGATTCTTCAACAATTAAAACTATACCGTGCTCCGATATTTCGATAACCGCGTCCTAAATGTGAGTACGGAATCAATCAATCAATTTATTATGTTAAATTGTTAATAGTAAAGCACTAGTTGAGTCGACTATTGGAATTGAAAATTGAACTGAAGGAAGCAGTTTAAATTACCTGGTGGCGCTTCCAGCGTACTGCGGTGAGGGCGTCGACGACGCCTTGAACGTTGTCGAGCTGGCATGAGGTCTGCTGAGATTGACGAAGACCTCATTTTGGTTTGTTTATTTCCCGCCAACAGAAAGAGAAGGAACTAATACAGTATATTCACATATTGGTCTCTCCAAGTATTTCCCTCCTCTATTTAGTTATTACTTTTTATATATATAGGCACCTCTAGGGCTGTAAACGAGCCGAATAATACCGAACATCGGAAGATTCTAGTTCGGCTCTATCGTCCTCGAGTCGAACTGTAAACGAGCCGAATAATGGCCGAACATCAAAATGAGAAGCTCGGCTCTAATTCTGTCAGGCGAATTCGAGCCGAACTCTTGCCGAACTGGCCGAATAATTTGGTTTGAAGGTGATGAAACAAAATTAAATTCGACTAAATTTGCTAAATCTACCAAAGAAAATAAAAGTAAAACTAAAGTATATATCTTTACCTCAAAATTCAACCAAATATGCTAGATCTATCAAAGAAATGGATGATTAATCGATCTCATACAAATCTATATTACAATATTATTACATAACTTCACATGGTGAGTCGAGCCGAGCTTTTTGCGAACCGTTTGCGAATCGAGCCAAATATTGATTTCAAGATTTGGCTCTACGTTTGCTATTCCGAATCGAGCAACGAACCAAACTTTTTCGAGCCAAATACCCCGAGCCGAGTCGAGCTTCCAGGTTCATTTACAGCCCTAGGCACCTCAACTCTCATTATCTTTCAAATCACCATCTAAAATATTTCTTTTATTCTAAACTCTAAAACATGATAAATTCACAAAAACGTAAATAAACAAATGTTTCTGGTGTCATTTTCAGGGTGTAAGTACTTATTTGATAAAAAAAACTTTAAATAATGATTTGAAAGGATGAGGAGATCTAGTTCAAGTGTCTATGTGAAAAGAGAGCCTTTAGTTATTTATCGAGCTCAAACCAAAGAATTTGGTTGAATTATACACACTCCCAAGTAGTGTTTCTTAAGAATAAAAGTATTATTACACTCCCCCTTATTTATAAGTGTAATAGTTGTAGAACGTTTATTGAGAGGTAAAATAGCATTTTGATTCTTTAAAAAGTATTTTCTGGGCGTGTGTTGGATTTTGATTTTACGACTCGCCTCTTTTTTATTCATTTTTCGGTTAAGTGTCTGACAAAGCCACGAACAAAAACTTTTGACTAAGGTGTTATTGAACAGGAAAGAATGGTTGGCTTACGACACAAAGTCAGTAAAGGATTTGCGAGTAATTTAGTTTACAATAATAAATTTATTTTATTAAAATGAAGGGATGTGTGACCAGTTATGGTGGAGGTGAAAAAGGCAATTTCTCTTTCCTTTTTGGGTTGTGCTTTCATTGCCCTATTGCACATCTAATTCTTTTAAGGACTCATTATTTCAAGAAGGATGTGGATGGATAGTAAAAATTAAAAGGGTAACTTAATCTTTTTACAGGGATTGTAATGAGCAATAAATAAATAAAAGTTCAAGTATAAATTGAAAGAAGAAGTTAGCCGGTGATATTTAGCCAATTTTCTCCAGGCATGGTGCTATTATTCTAAGGTTCATGGCACTATTGTTCTTTGATTAGTGACCCCAAAATGGGGTGCAACTATCATTGCCCACTTATATTTCAGTCGTTGAATTGATTAGAATATTCATTTAAGAAAAAAAAATGGAGGGGTAACATTTGACATATTAGTTTATAGCAAGACTCTGAAAATTTCACATGTATATTTACGTATATTCTTTTGTAACAGAGATAATAGTCGTTTCTTGTCAAATACACTTTGGGTGAACTAGATACTCATGTATCTACCGATACCCACTCTCTATCTACAAAAGATATGGACCTTTGAGTTCTTTGGTTTTAGTTTTTTACTCATAAACAATCTTCTTCAATAGTCTTCTCCAAATCCCAAAAAATATCTTGACTTTCTTGAATTTTTATTTATTTTATGGTTTTGGAATAATCTTTGTGGACCTTTCTATTATACCTTCAAACTCTTGTTTTTTTCTATCGCAAAATCAAATTAACAACTTCAATCCACCCTTAAACCATACAAATTAAGGATATAAAAAGTTAACTTTATCAACATATTATTTGGCAACCTCAAAATATTAAAAAAATAGTTAACTATTATCCCGTCCGTTTTTTAACATATTATTTGGAAATAATCTACTTTATTAAGAATATAAAAATATTACTCTTCTACCCTCATATATTTGGAGTTAATAATAAGATGGACTCAAAACCGATGTCTTGAAAGTTGGGAAGTCAAACTTTTATTGAGGATAGCAACGAAATCGGGGAAAGTGTACAAGAAAGACAGTTTTTATACCTTTTATATTAGTGTTTTCAAAAAATATATGAAAAACATATTGAAAATGATAAACACTATAATAAAAAATAATAATAATAATAATAATAATAATAATAATAATAAAAACCCCGCAAGAGTTCTAAACTAAGCAAGACTTTAAAAGACAGAGGAAGTATGTAATTATTATAAAATGTAACAACTAAAAATCACACTTCATACGAGTTAATCGAATAGCCTAATGGAAAAGGCTCTTGCTAGTGATCAAAAGGTCCTCGGTTCGAAACTCACATCTATCGCTAATTTACAAAAGTATATATATATATCTATTTATAAAATGTTAATTGTATTGTTTATTTGATTTTGTCTGAATACATATTAAAAAATGTTGTTTCATTTTTTCAAGAAAGATATTTTATTTTATTGATTTTGTATTATTAATAAATTTTAATATTTTCTCAAATAAAGTCAATAATTTTCTTGAGCTAAAAATAAATTAAAAAATATTGAAGTATAAATATAAGAATATTATAGCCAATATGATATTTGATTATATGTTATAGGACCTATCTGACAATTAAGTTAAAACTCAGGGACCTAAAGTGGTAATTCGAAAAACTGAGGGACCTATCTGACATTAAGGTAAAAACTGAGGGACCTCAATGTCATTCACCCTCCCTAAATTTAAGATTCATTTATTTTTTCACAAACTTAAAAAAAAATCAAAATCTTCTAACATTTCAATTTTTTCCTCCAATAATTTATCTCACAAATGGATCTTAGTTTAGAGATTTTCTAAAAAGGAAAATGGATATAAATTAAGTGATGGAAGGAGTATTTAATAGGGTTGGTTAAAGATTGAGGATGGGTTAGTGGATTTAGTTAGGTTGTAAGGCGCCTTGACTAATTTGTCTTTATGAGAAAAGTTAAAATGCTGAAAAATTGAAAAACACGAATGTGTCATTTTTATGCTTAGGTGCTTATTTTCTAAAAAGAATACTACAGGTGCTTATTTGGCGAGATGAGAGTAGTTTACGTGCCTAGATGCAAAAAAGCCTTTTGCATTATTAAAATTACGTTTTAAAGTGAAATGACTATATTACTCCTACCACCATTTTCTCTCCAACCGAACGCACCTCAATTTTCATCATCAGAGGTTCAGCACTGCTTGGTATATGATTTACGACCTTCATAGTGGTTCGTGTACTGAACTACCAATGCTCATTCTTACATTAAGTTTGTTTCTTACGTTTGTAAAGTTATGTTCTTCTATTAATTTTAAATAAAACATATCCAATTCAAGAATGTCCTCAAGTTTCATTACATAATTTAAGAAAAAACAACTTGTAATTACCCATTTACACAATTGTTATTTTCTTATGACTTTTGTGTAGTTTGAGTAGTTACGGCTGATACACACTGTACATATTGCAAGAGGAAGAAGAGGGCAAGAATTGGGAAGGTTGGAGTGTTCGAGCGGGATAGGTTGGAGAAAAAAAGGTGGTACGAAAATATAATCATTTCATTGTAAAACACAATTTTAATAACAAAATTAAATCCAGAAACATCCCAAGCGACACTAGTAGTTTAGGGGCACATAAAAAATAAACTGATAGTTCATGTGTCAAGTGGCCAATAAGCCAACAAGAATTTAAAGGGCAAATTTAATTATTAATTTTATTTTTATCAAAAGTGCCCCAAAAAATTAAATAATGTTTTTTACAAGTTTACCCTTTTTCTAAAATAACATTACATTAGTTGAGAAAACAATATGAGAATTTAGAGGCTAATTTAAAACTTTCGTCTTTGCTCAAGGGGCAATAGGAAAATAAGCTTTATTTAACAACATTTCAGTCTAGCCTTCTCAATAGATATTCAACCTGAACTGCTTTTGTTAATGGCATGATCCAATCAGCATACAATTCACCAACTAGGGTAGGATTTATTTTGTACACAGGTTGGTGTGCATCACCACTTATGTGTACTGACACATCTTGGGCATGAGTCATAGCTTTCATAACAACTCTCTGTTGGATTGCCTCTTCGACGGCCGGGAAAGTCAGCAAGATCATAAGTTGTTCCTTGTCCTGTATAGTTGAGCGAAATGAATGAGAAACGTCGGTTTTCTAGCATTCGATATACTTGCGAATTTTACTAGAACCAATACGATATGTCGATATCTAATCATCTATAAAAGGGAGCCTACCTGAGCTCTGATTGCTGCACTAAAAACATCTGACAAGGCTCGATACTTTGCCTCTGCTACAAATTTTCCATAGTGTATCCTTTTAGACAGGACCTGCAGGACAAATTGTAGCTATCCTTATAGAGACATTGTGGCACATTTTAACATTCCAAAATACAATGGAATTTTGACTCCTACACTACAAATAAATGTGAATGTAATATCTATACGTTGTGATGTAAACGTTATCGAATTTTGGAAAAAATCCAAATAGAGTCAAGTTTGTTGGGATTGATAGAATAATACTCCTCCTTATAATAACAATCAAAGAAAGATCGCTTGGTATATCCATCCGTAAGACCTAAAACTGATGAACGAATCGGAGGTCAATCTTTTCAGTTGTAACCAAAGAAACTTTTACATTTTTACCTAACATACCAAAGTGGTCCGGGCACAAAATACATACAAATTAAAGAATAATATTTTGAAAATATTACTTCTTGAAAAATGGAACAATGTATTTCTTGATGTTCGATCTTTTGACTATGTGGAAACTAATTAATCAAATGGATACCTGTAAGCAATTTGTGTCACTAACAGCAGCTGATCCACAGTTTCCATCGTTGCCCTTCTTAACCAATCTGGGTAAAAGATTATCGAAGTACATATCCCATACTTTTTTGTTGATATTTATTGATTCAGCACTAGGATGCAGGACCTGTATCAGTGGAATGGTCAATATATAGTTAGTTGCTGCTAGGGTCTTTTGGCTCTCAATAACAAGCATGCCCACAAAAAACAAGATATATCGATTTCATACATCAGTGCGGACTAAAATTAATTATGATGTTATATCTAGAAATAGACCACATGTGCCATTTGTGATAAATCCACGTTCTAAAAACATATGTTACATAGGATAGCATCTAGCGATAAAAGAGTTATCACTCCATCTGACTTTCATCCAAACGTTTTCATTTTGACAAAATTCCAGGAGATATCTTGTGTGGTGATTGAACGTAGGACAATATGAAGACAATAGTGGTTAATAGGTACCATTACGAGTCTGTATGATCTAACACATTTGTCAATGAATGGAGCTTCTGAATCTAATGTATTAAGCTTTGAAAGCTCAGTTTTACATCATCAAATGTCTTACCCGTGGATACTGAAGAGGTGGTAACATAGGTTTTGATAAGTCATTTGGAAAGAAAGGATGCTCATCAGGAGACTCGAATCTTCCAACCTTCAACGACAAGAACATAACAATGTTAAATACTATTTACTTTTAATGCTGACATAGTTCATCAGACGTTGCTCTGCATACCGTAGCATGGAGCTTTTCAGTTCCTCTGACCATGTATTCAACTAAAGAACCATTGAATCCATTCATGGAAAAAGCCTTAGGGTCATATGCATCTTCGTTGTAACAAAACTGAGCTCTCTCAACAAGACCAAAGATAATGCTATCCTCCTGTCGAATTAAGCTACTCCGGATACTATTTAAAGTATAGAACTTCGTTTCGTCTATCCTTCCTTTTTCATCTATTTCTCCTTCTTCATCCATACTACAAGCGAAAAAAATAAAAATAAACTTCATAAACCGTCACTTCTTCGTTGTCCAAAATAACTAATGAGTTACATTAATAAAAAATTGCCAAATATATCAGGAGAAGAATTGGCTTCATTATAAGTGTTTCAAAATTGAAAAAATTTAATAAACAAGTAAAAATGATATCTTAATATTCAAAAAAATGTTATATTTTGAGTTATTACATCAACTATTTGCACACAATTTATCAAACATCTATTAAGCGAACAATTTATCGCAAAGAATCAAAGAAACAATTTATAACAAAAAATGAACTAAGTTTTCTTCCGCAAAAAAAATTAATGATGCCCATGCATAGGTCTCATATATCTTAATACTATGTTCTTGTTATTTTTCGTACTAGAATTAATAAGTAGTTGATGATCAAAAGTTTCGATACATAAAATCGAAAACATTAATTAAGAGAAATTGTAACAAAGTATAACATTGAATACCCTAATACCATGCAACCAAATCAATAAATTAAATTTTGATTTCCCCATTTCATAACTAATCCAATCTAAATAACAACAACAAAAAGCAATCTTGAAACAGAAAAGCTCACTCTTAATCACAATATCAAAATGTAAACGCTAAACCAGTCTAGTAGCCACGAGATATTACTCCCGACAAGGTCACATGATAGAGTCCTTATTAACAACTAAAAAAACAAAAAAGGTTCACCATAAAAATGCAAAGCATAAAAGAGTGAATACCCAAATCCAGGAGCTGTTGAAGAAGCTTGAATTGCCTTCAGGGTAAGCTTTGTTTTCACAGAATTATGCTTGAAGAAGTCAAAGTTGGGGTTTTTATAAAAAAATGTGAACATGGTTTTGGATTTTGATGAATTTGGAAAATCTTTGGGGTTGATTGTAGATGGATTTGGGAACTTTAACATATTTGCCTCCATTGAAATCTTGAAATGGTTCAGAAAAGGGAGGCGAGGAGCAGTGAATTTTTCTTTTTTTTTTATCGATTATCGATGAGGTGAGATTTTGATGAGGTCACCAACGGGAGTACTGAATTAGATATAGAAGGAAGAGTGAGCGAATGCAGAATTAAATATGGATGATCTAGATTTAGCATTATGGACTTGGACCCCTTGACTACATGATAAATTTATAAATTGAATAGTTAATACTCGCTCCGTTTCTAAAAGATTGTCATATTTTGATTTTTGTTGGTTAAACATAATAAAATTTGATCATGAATTCTCGTTAAACGATAAGAAATAATATAGTCTTGTAGGACCTTGTTATATTCGTCTCAATATATATTTTTGAAATATCAATTTTTTATAATTTTTTTGCATGTATAGTAATAGATATTTACGTTTTAAATCTTGTTTTGTTGACTACCAAAAATCAAAATGTGACAATCTTTTAGGGACGGAGGGAGTAATTTATTCTTGTAGGATAATGGAGTAATAATTTATTCTTTTTGGATAACTATTAGTAAAATTAGTAATGATCATCTAGGAAATTAGTTGATTGTATAAGTTCCAAAAATCTTTTTGAGCTCATTTTTCCCCCATTTTTGCCTCCAATATTTATTTTTGTTTTTAATAATTACTTAATATGTATATTATAATTGGATTTGCTTTTAATTACCTAATCTCTTAATAACTTTGACTAGATGATCAAATACTAAAAAATAGAGGGATTATTTTTTTAATACTTACAATATCATTAATTAATCTTGATAAGAACAAAATATCTTCTTGTTTGTTTTCATAACATCAAATGTAATTGTATTTTCTATGATCACTATTAGTTAAAAAAATTGCTGTGTAATAGAATTTGAGCCACATTTATATCACTTAATTATTAGGCTTGTAAACCAAAATCATATAATTATCTAACCCGACTTGGTTGCAACCAATATTTCACTATAAATATTAAGTTGGAGAAGCCTACTAAACAGTGAACACATGTGAATTTATTTCCCTTCTCATTCTTTCATTCTTCATATAACATATATTAATGAGAACTCCAACCCCTTATTAGATGGGGTGAAAGGATTTTTAATAGAAACTCATCAAATGTCGATAGTTCAATAGCTTTGAAATAGTCAAGTAATTAACATATTTTTTAAAAGGTTAATGGCAGAGATGATGACCTATGTTTGTCAAATGTTATCAGTTGATCACCTATGATTTAAACCGGTTTAGTCGATCACCTATGTTTTAAAACGTTCTAGTCGATCACCCAATCTATAACTCCACCGTTAAGTTTTGCATGCGACTAACACGTGACTTGCATTAAGGGTATTTCGGTCATTTACTAAATGTATTTTAAGGATAAAAATGGAATAATCATTCTCTAATTTCTCGACAAGAAAGTTTCAGCCAATTGTGAAGTTAGGATGATTGACTAAAATACCCTTCCTTAATTGTCATGTGACAACCACGTGACCAACATAACTGAAGTTGGATGGAAATTTTAACGGAGTGACCAAGTGAAATACAATTTAAAACATAGGTAATCGACTGGAACGTTTTAAATTACAGGTAATCGACTGAAAACATTTGACGAACATAGGTGACATCCCTGCCATTAACCCTTTTCTAAATTATCTACCCCATTAAGAAACTCATCGATCATACCAATTCATTTTTTTTTTTTATCAATTATGGAAAATTTCATACCAGCAAACTAAATAATACTTACATAAAACTAATTCCAAAAAATTCCTAACCCCGCCCTACATATAGCTGATTGCAGGCTTACAAATTTATGCAATATCCTATAAAATTGTTCGAGTTTTGACTAATCGCCTCAAACCAATCTTTAACTCATATAATCTCCCCTATTATAATGGCTTCATTCATAACTAATCAATCCAAGATAACATTATACTCTCTCCATCTCTTTTTGTAAGAATTGTAAATATCTCTAATTCTACTTATATAAAACTTATAAAAGATGATATTTTCAAAATATAGATTGAAACGATTCTAACAACATCTCATATGACTATTTAATTTATTATCAACTAATGAGAATTCATGGTCAAATTTATCAAATTTTGACTCCAAAAATAAAAACGTAGTCTAACCTCTATAAAAAAAGGGTTTAGGGAGTCTTAGCAGAAGAAGTAACAAATTTTGTCCGCACTTCTAATACAACAAAACGGGGTCTAGCGGCTATCAAAATCGATAAAGGCATTTGATCGTATTTCATGGTCTTTCCTGCTTAATATATAACAAAAGCTAAATTTCTCACCTAAATAGATTAACATCATTTCGACGTGCATTACAATCGTCAGATATTCGGTAGTAGTTAATAGTCACATGACATTACCGTATAAAGTAACATTAGTCTTCAACAAAGTGATCCTTTATCGCCCTTTGTTTTTTCAATGTATACCAAAGCTCTATTTACCTCCTTACAATAAGAACAACTTAATAAATGCCTAAAAGGGGTAAACCTTACTCGAGATAGCCACCAAACAACTCACTTTTCATTTGCTGATGACCGCTACTATTTTATTAAACTATATAAAAAATTCGTTTCAATTTTCACATCTACAATTCACGACTATTGTTTGGACTCTGGACAACATATCAATTTTAACAAATCTAATACTATCTCTAGTCCCAAAACAAGCCAAAGTATTAAAAAAAAAAAAGCCATGATATATACTCCCTCCGTTTCTTTTTATTTGATTGTTTGAGGAAAAAGTACTTTATTAAGAGATTGTGAAAAATTACATTGGGATTGTAAAAAAGTGTATTGGAATTGTAAAAAGGTGCATTGGAATTGTAAAAAATTGTATTGGGATTGTAAACAATCAAATAAAAAGAAACATGGAGAAAATGCTCAAACAATCAAATAAAAAGAAACGGAGGGAGTATAAATTAAATATCCGCTCTTACTTGTCTCAATAATACCCCAATCGAGCCTCGGGTACAGGTTAAGTGTTAAAGAGCTTGGGGTAAGTAGCATCATGCAATGCCTCTTCTGCAACGGGTGAGTTCGAATTTCGTACGAGGCAGAATCTGTTGTGGAAAAGGTTGACGGACAACCTCAAGTCCCCTCACCATTTGACACACATCCCGCAATTTACCTCATGACGCTTCCCCATGGCAGGGGTGACGAAATCCGATATGGTACGTTTGGATTGGGGGGTAAATCTAGATTTGGGTAAACATTTAAAATTAACTTAGGTTAGGGGAATGTAGGTGACTCTAGGTGAAATTATTATAACTCATATTTGGATACCATTACCCTTCACCATGTGAAAGAATATAATTTGTAACTTAAAAAATAGTATTCTAAAATTATAAACTATTACACTGACATTTATATCTTTCTACTTATTTTTACACAAAACACCTTGTTTTTATTTGCAATAAAGAAACAGATGATATTTCTGTTACCTCCATTTTTTATTCCCTTATCATTTATATCCTTCTGTAACCCGGATTAAATTGAAAAGAATAAAATGTGATTTTTCTATTACCTTAAAGGTCAAGCTGGAAAGAATGAGCTGGCAAGAAGCAATACGCAAGGAAGATAAGAGGTAATTGTTTACGTTAATGAGGGAGGGCATTTTTTGGAGGCAAATAATATTAATAGAGAGAAATATTATTGGTGAGTATTTTAATCTGATATGATAATAATAATAATAGATTAATTCATTAACTTAGCATTACCACCTATTTGGGGGTGAATGAATTGAGAGGGAATGAAAGTGAATGAGTTAACCTATATTAACCTGGATTCACTTATATTAACGTTAAACTTCTTTTTTTGGTTCCAAATGAGATAAATAATACATTTCACCTATGTTCACCTCAATCTAAACGAACCATTAACATTATGGTGTGTTTGGATTGGGGAGAACAAGGGGATTGAAGGGGAATTTAAAAAAAAATTGTGTTTGGGAACCAAGCTGAAATCTAGGTAAGATAATTCATTACCACTGATTCACCCCATTACCACTAATTCTCCTCAAATTTTTTACCATCCAAATCGAAGGAGAATTATGGAGAATCACCTTTTTAATTATATTTTCCTCCATCCCCTAATTCTCCTAAATTATAATTATGGTATACAAATAACAATAAAATATATTTTTCCTAATCTCCACTAATTCTGTTTCCCTACAATAATTTTAAGGAATTCTCCTCCCACTAATTCACCCAATTTAAACGGACCATTGAAATTGTGATTCAACTTTTTTTAATAACCCAACCGATAACTGTCATCTACTCATCGCAACTGAAAACATCTTCAAAATTCTCACTCATCCTCCCACACGAACCTTATCTATCTTCCTCAAAAAATTCAGACAAAAACCTTAACAATCACATGCACAAAAATGCAAATTCAGACCCCAATTCGTGTCCCCTCATGGTTTTCCACACGCAGACGTTTGGAACAAAAGCTCACAGACCTCCATAAATGCACAGACTTGAACCAAGTGAAGCAACTCCATGCCCTTATCTACAGATATAATCTTCATGATGATTTTTTCATTGTCCCCAAATTGATGTCAGCTTTCTCCATTTGTGGTAAAATTAATTTAGTTGTTAATGTTTTTAGCCAAATCAAGAACCCAAATGTGCATTTGTATAATGCATTGATTAAGGCATATGTGAAGAGTTCTGATAGTAGAAAGGCTTTAAGTGTTTTTGTTGGAATGCAAAAAGATGGGGTTTTTGGTGATAATTATACTTACCCTTTTTTGCTAAAGGGGTTTTCTGGTGAACTGAAGTTTAGTTTTGTGAGAATGGTACATGCCCATGTTGAAAAATTTGGTCTTTATGCTGATATTTTTGTGCCCAATGCTTTGATTGATGCTTATTGTAAGTGTGGGGTGGTGGGTGTTGTTGAAGCTAGGAGGCTGTTTGATGTGGTTGAGAATAAAGATGTTGTTTCTTGGAATACTATGATTAGGGGGTTGTTGAAGGTTGGGGAGATTGGAGAGGCAAGAAAGATGTTCGATAAAATGGATGAGAAAGATATGTATAGTTGGAATTCGATGTTAGATGGGTATGCTAAGGCAGGGAAGATGGATGTCGCGTTTGAGTTGTTTGAACGAATGTCTTTGAGAAATGTTGTTTCATGGTCCACGATGGTGATGGGGTATTGTAAAGTGGGTGATATTGAGATGGCGAGAATGTTGTTTGATAGGATGCCAGTGAAGAATTTGGTTTCCTGGACGATAATTATAGCCGCCTATGCAGAGAAGGGGATTGCAAAAGAAGCGATTGGGTTGTTCAAGAGGATGGAGCAGGAAGACTTGAGGCTAGATAATGGGTCTATTCTTAGTATCTTGACCTCATGTGCAGAGTCTGGGATGCTTAGTTTAGGGAAGAGAGTTCACGGATCTATAGAGATGATGGGGTACGAGTGTAGTGTTGAAGTGAGCAATGCGTTGATTGATATGTACGCGAAATGTGGGAATCTGAGTCAAGCCTTGAGAGTTTTTGAGGGTATGATGATCAGAGATTTGGTATCTTGGAATGTCATGATCCATGGGTTGGCGGTGCATGGACAAGGAGAGAAGGCACTCCATCTTTTTTCGAAAATGATGCAAGAAGGGATATTACCTGATACAGTGACTTTTGTTGGTGTCCTGTGTGCTTGTTGTCATGCCGGTCTGCTTGATGAAGGAGTTCACTACTTTTATACCATGGAGAGAGAATTTGGTGTTCTTCCGGGAATTGAACATTATGGATGTGTAATCGACTTGCTTGGGCGCAGGGGTCGTCTTCAAGAAGCAGTTAGCCTAATAGATGAAATGCCTTTCGAACCCAATGTTAAAATTTGGGGTGCTCTTTTAGCCGCTTGTCGTAAGCATAATGCAGTAGGGCTTGCAGAAGAAGTGCGGCGCCACATACTTAAGTTAGAATCAACAGACGCAGGGAATTTCTCTACGTTGTCAAATATTTTTGCTGCTGCAGGAGATTGGGATATTGTTTCTAGCTCTAGACTGAGTATGAAGAGAACAGGCAACCAAAAGCCATCGGGGGTGAGCTCAATTATGCTGGATGATGGTAGTTATGACTTTTCAGTAATGGATATGTCTCATCCTAATTCTGAAAACATATACCAGATGGTTGGTGATTTGAGTCGTCACCTTAAACAACGTACTCCATTTCCGAATGCTGTTTGATAAGACTTTCTTGCAGATCAGATATATGCTACGAGAAACCAGATAATTGATCACACTGCAACCAATTTACTTTTCTGTGAATAGAAAAGGGAGCCCTTCTAATGCTCCATACATTACACGTACATCTGAAATGCTGCCATTTTATCAGTGAATGAATATACTAATACTGCAAAGTCTAACATACTTCAAAGTGGAATTCTTGGACTGTTCTCAGATTGATCATTCTTCTATGGAGGCACCAACTAAAAGGGGCTTCATCTAGGTCCCAACAATCGAGGAACTAACGATAGCACGGGGAACAGTGGTGTGTTTGAAAAAAGTGATGAGAGGTGTGTATTATGTGGAACCATGGAGAATTTTGGGTGTGCTGCTGAAATGGTGAAGAGAAATGTGGTTGAATTGAATGAATTTAGATTCGATAGCATGCATGGGAGAAAGAGCAACCAAGTCATGAGGAGATGGAATCGAAAGCATGGTGCTTAACTAATTCCTTAAGTCTTTAAAATCTAGGCTCGATGAATGAGTTGCAGGTTATTCGATTGTTGCTACATGTTCTGCAATTGTCATTGGATATTTTGGTGGTTTCACTACTAGTAATCTTGAAACCGGAAAGATTCACGTTTTGTACATACTTATTGAACATACTTCCACTGTCCTTATTTTCACGGAAGCAATGTACGTTTTGTGTGGTTGGTGTTTCAGTGTTTGTACATGTGTTTTTAATCCCATGAACGAACATGTGAGCCATGTACATTCGCATCGTGAATATAGTTTTCACCACCAAAAGGTTACTGATAGACCTTAACTTTCTCCTCTTCCCACTTTGATATGTGGATGACCATGAATAAAGCTTACGGTACTCTATGACCTCTAAATACTGCAAATTGATGAGCTAATCAGAGAGTGAAATTAGTACTCCCTCCATCCCTAAATGATTGTCGCATTTTGACTTTTGGTGGTCAATAAAACACGATTTAAAACGTAAATATCTATTATTCTACATGTGAAAAAATTATAAAAGGTTGATATTTCAAAACTATATATTGAGACGAATATAACAAGGTCTCACAAGGCTATATTATTTCTTATCGTTTAATGAGAATTCATGATCAAATTTTATTATGTTTGACCAACAAAAGTCAAAATGTGACAATCTTTTAGGGACGGAGGTAGTAATAATTAAGTCAAGAATAGAAATGAAGTAGCTTTTTAGACCAATTGATATCTTTTTCATTCTATATTTGACATGAGGATTAATTTGAGAAGGCTCTTGCAAATACTCTAGCGAAACAAAATAGGTTTCAAAGCATATGAGATGAACCAATCTAAAGGTAGATAACAAACAAGAAATAAAATGTCAAATAAAGTCGTCCAGTTATTATTCCAACACACAACAAAATTTAATCGCACAACAAAATTTTTGTCAATTTCTTCACAAAATATTCTAAATGGAGAGTAGTTAGTCAAATATTGATATTTACTCCATGACCCCAAAATTACAAAACAAACAACAAAATCCAGTTTGGAGCATGTGCTTGTAACTCTCCATTTATACAAGCATCATAAAAGTTTTTAATGCCCACACGGCATAGCTCAAATGGTAAGGGCTTCATTATAAGAGTGTGCTTCTTCATAAGTGTGTGGGTTCGATCCACGGCAGGTGCATGAGTAACTCTGCATTTGTTCAAGGGAGGATCTGCTTGTGGGTGGTTACCCAGCCTACCTTGGGCACTCTTGAGGTGGAGTACTGAGCCGCTACAGGCACATCCCGAATTCACCTTCTCTGTTGGGCGATGGGCTAGCCAAACGGGGGCGCCTTAAATGAGCATATCATTTATAAAAGTTTTTAATGAATAATAAATTATCAAAGATGAATTTGAGTTTCTTTTACGAGATTGTTACCTTAATGATTGATGACTGATCGATGGTTACAGACGAATATAATTAAAGAAAAGTAATGATCACAGAACATCGAATGACCTAGAAAAAAAAAGATTAATGATCAAATCTTCACCTCAATCTTCAAAAACGTTAATTATGTTAGATCGGAACTCGGAAGTCGTACTAAATTATAATTTTATATTTTCAATATATTTTTTGTTTACATTTTCGATTGAAATTATCAATCATCTAATGGTACAGTGACGATTAATTTTAATTTTATATTTTTAATATAATTTTTTACTAGTACCTCTTTTTTAATTTATGAGAAATTGTTAAAACGACAATTAAAAAAATAATTTCAATTATGTAACCACAAATCAAATGGAAGTTGAGAGAATCTACAGAAGTACAACTGCTCACTGTTCTCTCCATTCATATCTTTCACTCCCTCATGACACATGTCACATTAAGAACAGATCAGAATTCACAGCTAAGCCGTAAGCCATTTTTCGGAATTTTGATCACAGGAAACATAACTAACTTCCTCAAAAACATCGAACTCATTTTATCATTACTCCGTACAATTTACAAACCCCACGAAAAAACCTCATGGAAGAAGAACATATCAAGAACCAAAAGCCCTTCGACATAACCATCCTCGGAGCCTCCGGTTTCACCGGAAAATACGTAATCCGGGAAGCCCTCAAATTCATCAACACCCCCAACTCCCCTCTCACTTCCCTCGCTCTAGCTGGCCGAAACCCATCAAAGCTTACCCGATCCCTCTTATGGGCCACCCGACCCGACTCCTCTCGACCCGAGACCACTCCGGGTGTGACCATACTCACTGCGGATACATCCGACCAGGAGTCACTTCTGCGGCTAGCTTCACAGTCGAAGGTGATACTGAATTGTGTGGGACCCTTTCGGCTCTACGGGGAGGGGGTGGTGGCGGCGTGTGTTGAGATGGGGTGTGACTACTTGGACATTTGTGGCGAGCCTGAGTTTATGGAGAAGATGGAGGCTTTGTATGATGTGAAAGCGGGTGAAAAGGGTAGTTTGGTGATTTCAGCTTGTGGGTTTGACTCCATTCCGGCTGAGATGGGGTTGATGTTTAATTCCAGGCAGTGGGGGGAGAACTCGGTTGTCAATAGGGTGGATGCGTATTTGAGCCTCGAGTCGAGGAAGAGTATTGTTGGGAATATTGGGACTTATGAGTCTGCGGTTTTGGGTGTTGCTAATGCAGGTAAGTTGGTGGAGTTGAGGCGGTCTAGGCCTAGATTGTCTCGTCCTGTGGTAAGTAAAGCGTTTGTTTTTGTTTCAATTTCTTGATTTGATGTGTTTGTAGGCATAATTGAGTACGAATCATTAGTTCAGTGATCGTTGTTTTTGTAGGCATAATTGAGTATAAATCATTAGTTCATTATTGCTGTTTTTGTTGGCATAATAAGTATGCTTCATTAGTTGAATATGGTTGCTTGTTATTATGGAAGAAATTTGGAGTTTTTTTTCTTTGGGTAGTTTAACAATGAAGACGAATTCAGGAACTGAAACGTGGAAAATCTAGTAACATGAATTGTGAGATTAATGCTGGGAAACTAGTATAGTTGATGAGGTCTAGGCCTAGATTGCATCGACTGTGGTCAATAAAGCATTGATCCGTGGTTCTATCTATTGATTTCTTGTGTATGTGTTCAGAAGTGTGTGTGGTTTATTGGCCATTATCATTGTTTGTTATCTTCGAAGTAGTGAGATTCAGAGGACTTTTTTGTGATGCTGTCTGTACAGGTGTTCTTGATTTTATCCTAGCATAATTTCTTAACTGTGTTAGCAGTTTTCGGTTAATTTGTAGTTTGTCCTACACTTTCATTTTATTGTGGACTTGAAAGTGTGGTGAAGTTGTGTTTCCCGCTACATGTTCTCTTGAAATTACAACACCATAAGTCTATAATCGTGTTAGCAGTTGTTTGTTAATTGTAGTTTATCTTCAAATATAGATCTCCATATTCAAACTGTGGTTTCTTGAGATATATTTCTGTAATTTCTGCTATTCTAGAATTGGATTAAGCAGAGTAATTAGCTTTGAATATGTTTTTGGGTGTTGAATTTTGATGCATTGTGTTATATGTGGCGTTTATTGATTGTGTTTCAGATTCCTGGCCCTCGATCGCCTAAAGGTCCAGCAATTGAACACCAGAAGGAGATTGGCTTATGGGCTATAAAACTACCATCCGCAGATGCTATTGTAGTCCGGAGAACTTTAGCCAAACTAACTGAACATCCCCATGGAATTCCTGGAGTTAATGAAACGGCTGAACACGTTGAGAAGAGGGAGGCTTTCTGGTCAACTGTAAAGCCGGCACATTTTGGAGTGAAGATAAGCTCAAAATCATTGCTCGGAGTTTTTAGGTTCATCACGGTGGGTGCATTCATTGGAATCTTTGGCAGATTTTCCATTGGAAGGTGGTTGCTTCTGAAGTTCCCATCTATCTTCAGCCTCGGGTGGTTTAGAAAGAAGGGTCCAACCGAAGAGGAAGTAGAAAGTGCTTCTTTCAAGATGTGGTTCTTAGGGCACGGCTACAGCGATGCCAGCCTTGCTTCGCAGGGGCAGAAACCTGACACGAAAATTGTAACGAGAGTTACAGGACCTGAGATTGGTTATCTGACTACTCCAATTGTTCTGGTTCAGTGTGCTCTCATTCTGTTGAGCCAACGCGAGAACCTGCCAAAAGGGGGCGTCTTCCCCCCTGGGATCATATTTGGCCCTACTGATCTTCAAGAGCGAATGCAACAGAATGGAATATCGTTTGATGTTATTTCGCGGAATGCCGCGACTTCGTAGATGGTTTCAATTTCTGCAGTCCTTATCCCGAAGTTACCAAAGTGGAGCACAATCAGATAGACTCGAAGAAAGATGAAAATTTCATTTGAAAGTTTAGCTAGTCTGTGGTTTCTTTAAGAAAATCTTGTGCATTGCTCTTTATATTGTAATTGGTTCTTCTACCATAGTAGCTCAAAGGGTTTCTTAACTTAATTTAAAATCTGCTACTCAGTCCACGCCCCCCCCTCCCCAGTAGTGTGATTTTTTGTATCAAGCAATGTTTGTTGTTAGAGTCCAACCCGGATGTCAACCTGCCAGTAGGGCGTTGATCGAGTCGGGCTCTTTTTTGTCGAGTATCGAGCGTATTGGGTAACGTGATCACTTTAAACGAATCTCGTTTCACTTTATATCACTTTAAACGAATCTCGTTTCACTTTATATCACCTTAAACGAATCTCGTTCCAACCAAGTATCGAATGAATGAACTTTATCAATTACATGGTTCTTCCGGTATTAAGTACTACTCCCTCAATTTCAATGTAATAGCCATTTTGTGAGTTCGTGTCAAATTTTGATCATAAATTTTTTTCATTAATTCGAGAAATATGACATTAATATCATCGAATACGTTTTCTAAAATAGTTTCATAATGTTATATTTTTTATAATTTTCTATAATGTATACATAATGATTAAAGTTGTATTTCGAAAATTGTGAAGTCAATTAAAATGAAATGAAGAAAGTATTGTCTACCTGAGTTCAAACTCGATAGATACTCCAGCTATTAACCGAGTCAGGTTTTATAAATTGAGTATTAAGCAGAACCTAGTTACCCGAGCTGCTAACAGCCTAAGAAATAAGAATGGTGGGGGAGGGGGGTTAAAACATAAAATTTCACTCCAAAAAATACTAAAGTATTTGGGCGAGTGTATAAAGGCTGAGTTGTTTTACACACTCAACCAGTAACCTTTTTAGGAGTGAAATGGCAATTATGACCTTTGATGTGGGCCTCGGCCCCACCTAAATACGTATATCTTAAATGCATTACGTATATATTAAATGCATAAACGTATATCTTAAATACGTTACGTATATGTACATTAAATGCATAAGCCCACGAGAAGGACGGACATGATCCGTAATTTAGCCCATACTTTCTAGGGTTTGTGGCAGCACCAATTAAAGCTGGACATGTGTCCACAAGAAGCAAAACCCTAGGGTCTCACTTCATTATAAATAGGACAGCTCAGTCACCCTAAGAGGTATTCTGTTCCCACTCCTTATTATTCTTTTCTCAGACATCTTTGACTGACTTGATCGTCGGAGTGTCTGTGGCCAAACCCTGGCCACACTTTCAGGTCAATGGCTCCGAGAAAAACAAATACTTCCAAGGCTGGCCCTTCAAAGCAACCTTCCAAACACCCTATGGAGGATAGGGTGGCAACTAGAGCCATCACACAACAACAATCCCGTTTGGATCTCCGTAGTCAACTAAATCAACGAAGGGACGGAGATCCATCTGCCAGGCAGTCAAACTCAGATCGGGATGGAGATCCAAGGAGAGACCATTCTCCCAGGAAATCTCCTTCACGAAGGCGTGAGGATTATCACGGCAAATCAATGGCGCCGTCTGTGGGGAATAGAACAAATTTGCCGCCTCGCTCTCACAAAAGCCAAGATGAAGGACATCACCGTGATTCGGCAATTTCTCGCCTAAACTTGGGGGCAGAAATTGAGCGTGAAGTACAACGCCGTGTCGAGTTAGCTTTGCGCACCGCACAAGCTGTCCCGCCACCACCAACGGCCGCACACGCTCGCCCCAACACGGTTATTGATCTAGACGAAGGAGGGGCTACCCATCTTCCCCAAACAGCCCCCCCACCGGGCCCGACAACTGCCCCTCCCCCTGATCCAGCGTATCTCCAACTCATGAAAGACATGGAGCTTCTCAAACAGCAAATGTCTACCATGAATGCATCACGAACCCCCGCTATTGTCGCCCACACGCAGATGCCATTTTCTGACCGACTCAAGGCCAAAGTACCTCCCCCTGGCTTCGTGCTGCCCCAATTCACTCAATACGATGGCACCAGCGATCCACAAAAACATCTCAAAGGCTTTCTTACCCAGATGACTATGGCCACGAGTGAACCAGATTTCTACGCCAAGGCCTTTGCCAACAGCCTCAAAGGTAAAGCCCTAGACTGGTATATGGAGCTTCCTCCTAAGTCGCTGGACACGTACGAACAAACTGCCGCGGCATTTTTGAGCAAATTCGGCGCAGCTATCCGCGAGGAATTAGATGAAAAATCCCTGATGGAGTTAGAACAGGGCAAAAACGAGTCGCTTCGCGCTTTCCATAAGCGCTACAATGACCTCCTTCTCAATATCCCCAAGTGCGATTCAAAAACAGCCTACATGGCATTCTTCCGCGCCTTACGCTATGGGGCGTTAAAAAAGAACCTCCTCTTGGAAAAAACACTATCCAAGGACGCGCTAACGGCTCGTGTCCGCCAATTTATTGAAATGGAGGAACTAAAGACAAGGGAGAAGAAGGATGGCAAACGCGACCTCCGGCAAACATTAACCGCGAAAGACCCAGGCACGTCCAAACCCAAAGTTTGGGAACGCATCCAACGGGACCGGGGGTCCACCTTCACCGACAGCTACAAACGGCGAGCTTACTCCCCTATCAAGTCGGAGCACTCTCCCGTGGCCAAATTCATTGAGCGCACACCTCTTACAAAATCTATCGCCGAGATTTTCACAGCGATAGAGGATAAGAGCTTGTTGCCCAAGCCCAAGCGTCTGAGCACGGCACCCAGTAAACGCGACCAAAATAAGTATTGTGAGTACCACCGGGAACATGGCCATGACACTGATGATTGTCGCGTCCTAAAAGCCGAGATTGAACATCTTATTCGCCGTGGCCACTTACGCGAATACGTCCACCAAGATCGCTCAAAACGCGACGCCAACGATTACAAGCATTCGTCCACTACAAGAGATAGCTCCCCTCCCCCTCAACGCCGACGGATCGAAACTATCTCTGGGGGCATGGCAGGTGGCGGAGATTCGCGAAATGCCCGTAGAAAATATGCCCGGCGAGAAGTACATTGTACTTATCAAGTAAAGGCGGCCAGGGCCGAGCCAATCACCTTCCACGATTCAGAGCTAGAAGGGATCGAGCTACCACATGATGACCCGTTGGTCATCATGCCAATCATAGCCAATACAGAGGTCCAACGGATGTTGGTAGATACGGGAAGCTCCGTGGATGTTTTATACTTGCGTACGTTGGATGAACTACAGCTGCCCAGGTCAATAATACAACCCATCCGGACACCCCTAAATGGTTTCACCGGACATTCGATATACCCTCTAGGGGTGGCAGATCTTGACGTAACTTTGGGGACCGGGGCACTGACCTCTACTGTACGGATTTCTTTTACTATAGTCGATCTCCATGACCCCTCGTACAACGGGATTATTGGGAGACCTTCGTTAAACGAATTCAGAGCTGTAGTTTCCCCTGTGCACTTAAAACTCAAGTTTCCTACCCCCCAAGGAACGGGAGAAATGGTGGGAAAGCAAAAAAGTGCAAGGAAATGCTATTTGTCCTCAGTACCTGCGACCCATGAGGAAGAAACCCAAGTACCAGCATCTAAAAGGACAAAAGGTATGCAAAAAATGGACATTCAAACCGTCCAGAAGACAGAGGACAATTCCCCTCGAGAAAGGGAGAGTCGAAAGAAGGCCGCCCCTCACGAAGAGATAGAGGAAGTTATGTTCAATAAAGATGTCCCTGCAAAAACATTCCGTATTGGAACATGTTTAGAGGCGACACATCGGGACAAACTTATTATACTGATAAGAAGTTTCCAAGATATCTTCGCTTGGACGCCTGAGGATATGCCCGGCGTAGATGTTAGCCTGGCGAAACATCGATTACACCTTGATCCTCAGTATCGTCCTATTAAGCAGAAGAAGAGGACATTTAGCGATGAGAAAAGCGTGGCTATACGACGAGAGGTTACCGCTTTATTAGAAGCCCGGGCTATACGGGAACTCAAGTTCCCACAATGGATTGCGAATGTCGTTTTGGTGAAAAAACCTAATGGAAGTTGGCGGATGTGCACAGATTTCACTGATTTAAATAAAGCGTGCCCTAAAGATTTCTACCCCTTACCATGCTTGAACAGGTTAGTGGATGGAAGCGCGGGACACGAGATATTCGATTTCATGGACGCCTCACGGGGCTATCATCAGATACGCATGGAAGAAACAGATGCCGCCAAAACCGCGTTTATCACTGAATACGGGCTTTACTGTTGGACCGTAATGCCCTTTGGATTAAAAAATGCCGGAGCCACGTATCAACGGATGGTAAATCAGATATTTGCGAAGCAGATAGGGCGCAATATGGAGATATACGTGGACGATATGTTGGTCAAAAGTAAAAAAAGAAGTGATCACTTGGTAAACCTCAAAGAAGCTTTTGACAAGTTAAGGGAAACAAAGCTAAGGCTAAATCCGGAAAAATGTTCTTTTGGGGTCACGTCCGGCAAGTTCCTTGGATATATGATCAGCCAGCGGGGGATTGAACCTAACCCCGATAAAATTGAAGCTCTGATAAATATGAGGACCCCAGAAAGTTACAAAGATGTGCAAAAGTTGACAGGATGCCTCGCTGCTTTAAGCCGATTCATTTCCCGATCAGGAGAACGCAACTTGCCCTTCTTTAGGTTGTTGCGTCAAGCAAGGCCTTCAGAAGGTAAGTTCCGATGGGATGAGAGTAGCGCGAAAGCTTTTGAAGAACTCAAGCAATACTTAGGGTCTCCTCAGCTTCTCACACGACCCGAACCTTCTGAAACGTTATTACTTTATTTAGCCGTGTCGGAAGGAGCGGTGAGTGGGGTATTACTACGAGAAGTGGATAAAATACAAAGGCCCATATACTATGTCAGCCATGTATTAAGAGGACCCGAAGAACGCTACCCGGTCATAGATAAATTCGTCTTAGCCCTCATCATAGCTGCTCGTAAATTAAAGATCTATTTCGAAGCGCATCCCATCCAAGTGGTAACAGATCAACCCTTAAAACGAGTCTTAGCGCGCCCGGCCTTGTCCGGAAGATTAACAACATGGGCTTTGGAACTTAGCGAGTTCGAACTCTCATATGTGGGACGGACAAGTATCAAGGCGCAGGCCCTGGCTGATTTCGTTAACGAGTGCTCACTACCTACGGATGCGTCTGCTGAAACCTCCACACACGAAAGCTTCCCACGGTGGAACATATACGTAGATGGGGCTCGAAACGAAAAGGGTAGCGGCGCAGGAATAATTATTAAGGGGCCTGACGGGGAGTGCGCAGAATATGCTCTCCGCTTCAATTTCACTACCACCAATAATGAAGCTGAATACGAAGGACTCATCGCGGGCATGCAAATAGCCAAGGATTTAGGGCTCACCTATATACGCATCATGGCCGATTCTAAGCTAATAATAGACCAAGTCACCCATCAGGCTGACACAGTTAAGGACTCATTAGTTCAATACAAGACTATGGTGGATCAATTGAGCAAGGCATTTGCATCGGTCGAGTTTCAACATATACCACGAGCCCAGAATTCCGAGGCGGATTACCTCTCGCAATTGGCAACAGTGTTGTTCCACGACTTACCTCCTGAGGCCAAGGTTGAGATTCGAGAGGCCCCGGCGTATAAAATGTCACAGGTCACGTCTTTATCCGATATCGAGGTAGATTGGAAAACACCTCTTGTCCAATACCTGGCGAACGACGTTCTACCCACGGATAAAAACCTGGCGGGGAAAATCCAGCAACGCAGCCTACGTTTCTACATGTTAAACGGAGAGTTATATAGGAAAACTCACGAAGGACCGTTACTATACTGTGTAGCCCAAGTAGATGTTCCCCTAATTCTTAAGGAAGTACATGAAGGATGGTGTGGGAGTCATATTGGGGGCAAGTCTTTGGCCCTTAAGATAACACGGATAGGATATTATTGGCCGACACTCTTGGCAGATGCTTGCGAATATGTGAAGAGATGCGATGTTTGTCAAAAACACAGTCCCGTGTCACGAGTCCCAGCCACAAACATGGCACCAGTGGTTAGCCCTATTCCTTTCGCTAAGTGGGGCATCGATATAGTGGGAAAGCTTCCCAAGGCTAAAGGAAACCTCGAATATATTTTAGTTGCTGTTGATTATTTCAGCAAGTGGGTGGAAGCTATTCCCTTATCCCGTATCCGCGGAGAGGAGGTGGTCCAATTCTTATGGAAAAACATAGTGACCAGGTATGGCATACCTCGTATCCTCATATCTGATAATGGTACACAGTTTGAAGGACGCATCGTTGGTGATTTTTGCGAAAAATACGGTATCGAGCAGCGCTTCGCCCCGGTCTACTATCCCCAAGCCAACGGACAGGTGGAAGTCATGAACCGGGTTATAATGAATGGTATTTGTAAGAACCTCATTCAGGCAGAATCCGCGGATGGAGCTTGGGTGGACGAATTGCCAGTAGTATTATGGTCAATCAGGACTTCGGTTAATCATGCCACGGGATCCACCCCCTTTAATCTGGTGTACGGAGTTGAAGCCGTTCTTCCAGCAGAAGTAGGAATCCCTACACATAGACAACGAGGGTTCGAGGAGGATACGAATTCTGAACGTCTAAGGGAACAATCCCATTTCATAGACGAAAGTCGAGACCGGGCAGCCTGCCAACTCCTAAAATTCAAAAACCAGATGGCAAAAACATATAACCGGAGAGTCAAAGGAAGACAGTTGTCGGTAGGAGACTTGGTATTGAGACTATTTTCCATCAGCCATCCGCAGCAGGTCAACAAACTCAGCCCTAAATGGGAAGGGCCCTATCGTGTGAAGCGGATCTTAGGACCAGGGACATACGAGTTAGAAGATATGGATGGACGAGCCATACCTCGAACCTGGCACATCACCAAGCTGCGTCTTTATTTCAGCTAAAAGTCACTTTTATAGTTATATGATATTTCCGAATAGTTATATACTTTTACGTACTTCTTTCGTTAATAAAGTCTATTCTTAAATCCTCAATCTTAGTTACAGGCACCACCCTCGTATTTCAAGATACGAGAGAGCCTTACTCAAAGATTCGTGCGAAATATAGCGCCAATAAAATTCAACCAAAAGGAACACATCCATTTGCTCATACGCAAAGAGAAGTTCCTTCTCAAGTCTACATCATCTAAATGACACACTTTTCGAAAAAACGTCGCAAAGAACATATCCCTCGCATTTATTAGCGACCGGATGTTCAACATTACGGACACACTTTCGTATTTAGCGATACGCAAAAGTCCTAGTGCCGTGGTGACGACATACTCCCATAAGTAGACGTATGTGGAAGTCTCACCACAAAATATCAATATTCTGTCCACAAGTTTTCATACTTAAGATATGAAAATTTATATGATAAGAATATCTTAATTCTATTCACAACCTTCGTACCCCACGATACGAAGAGGTTCACAATAGAATTAACTTCTCGTTCACTACCTTCGATTCGAAGCGTACACAATGAGAAGCGTATCAACTTCCTATTCATTACTTCCGTACCTGTAATACGAAAAGTACACAATAGCAAGTACCCTTTTAGCCAGTGATTGTGAACTTCATTGATCTAGTTTCAATAAAATTCACAAGGGGGCAGATGGCATATACAGAGTCGAACAAAAATAAAACACTATAGAGCATCACCAAGTTTAATCAAAGTTAAGGTAAATGTTTTAAGCGGGCAAAATACCAGAATGTCAGATAATACGGAAAGATGATAAAAATATTCATTACAAAAGATCATTTCATAAACGCTTGGCCGCTTCATCAAACCAATCAGGGTTCAACTGGAAGGAAGCACGGAACTCATCTAGCTTGGCCGGGAGCACAGGGATTTCTTCAGCGAAAGTCTTGATAAGACGCATCAGAGACTCGGCCACATCCACCGCCGAAGTCGGGACATGCTCAAGACGAGAAATTAAACCTCGAGGAACGGGTAGAAGAGGAATATCCGGGTGCATTCCTCCCTTTATTAGAAACCATTTATCGTGCCACCTCTTGTCCTGGACTTTGTTCGGCCTAGCAGAAATGGTGGCCCCAGATGCCTTCGCAGAAAATGTTAACAGAGAATTTGTCCGATGTACTATCGAGTAATTCTCCTTAAACAAGGCCACCGTCGGATCTATTTGGACCCGACGGCAACCAACTTGGAAAATGGTCAGAAGAAGCCAAGAATTGGGGTGTATTTGACAGGGGGCAACCGGCAAAGCTAAGAGAAGGTTTTCTACAAATTTAGAGAAGGGCAGACGCATTCCTAGGGCGAAACTTTCTACATAAATAGGCGTCCACCCTTCAGGATAAGAGGATAATGTATCCGCATCAGAGGCGGCACTCCTTTCAACAAAGTCAGGAATTGAAAAATATGTACGCAAACCAGGAAGATGGGAGTCGTATACAGTTACGGGTCGAGAACTTCGTATGTACATAGGGGAAGAGTTTGGATCTTTACCTCGGGCCGCCCCACTGGAGGTCCCGACTTCCTCTGTAGAGGCAGAGGATCTCCCCGTAGGAGGATGTTCCTCCATCGCCCCTTCCGCCAGCAACTGATCCAACGATAGATCCTGCGAAAGGACAAACTTAAGCAATGGACGCACATATACTAATCCCAGCGCTTAAGATGGGGATTACCTCAGATGATTCGTGGGGATGTGGTGGTACGTCCACCAAAGACGCGTCTGTTACATTCGCAGGGGCCTGTTGATCTTGAGACATAGTGAAGAGTTCTACAAAACACGCGCCAAAGTATCAAAACACGCATCAAAAAGGACCTAAGAGGATTCCCTCCAAAACTCTGAATATTTCTGACAGTGACAGGCTGTTAGGTAGAAACTCAACCGTCACCCCGGGAAACCGAACGTCCCAACCTTTCATTTCCTGGCACCCCAATCATATTCCGACCAAAATTCAGAGTTCCTTAAGGATATTAACATGATGCACAAGGACTCTAAAATTGTACAAGTCCTAAAGAGGCAGAAAGTCCAAACAAACTACGGGATGCCCACAATTCTCACAAAGATGGTAGAGTTCAAAACAAGCCAAAGGTTCAAAGCACAAAGGAAAATGTTCAAATAAACTCGAAGAATCCCTAGCCCCAGTGCACACAAGCATATGAAAATAACTTAAAGTGCATGATACTATCACCTCCATTACACTATTCAAGCCTTCAAAGCTCCTATCACTACGTAGAAAGACACTAAAACAACAGGAAGCCGTGAAAAGAAAAGGAGAAATACATGCAATCGCGGAAAAGTAAATAGATGATAGTACAGCCATACTTACCGGTGAGAAATGAAAGGGCACCGTCTTTGTTTGCAAGAGAATGATGCAGTTGGGTAAAATGGTAAAAGTAAAAATGAAAGGTTCAAATATGCCTTTTATAGACACCTCAGTGGGTCCCACAAGAGGAGACGGAGACGCGCAAGGACACGCGCAAAATCATCTGCGAACGTTTAAGAAAACGGGAACCAGTTGTTTCGAAAGAAGAGACACGCGTCACTTCCCTGATCTTAAAGAAGAAACACGCGTCAATCCCCAGATCTTCTCCTTAAGTTTAAACTAAGGAAGGACTCGACAGATTGAGGGGGCAATGATGTGGGCCTCGGCCCCACCTAAATACGTATATCTTAAATGCATTACGTATATATTAAATGCATAAACGTATATCTTAAATACGTTACGTATATGTACATTAAATGCATAAGCCCACGAGAAGGACGGACATGATCCGTAATTTAGCCCATACTTTCTAGGGTTTGTGGCAGCACCAATTAAAGCTGGACATGTGTCCACAAGAAGCAAAACCCTAGGGTCTCACTTCATTATAAATAGGACAGCTCAGTCACCCTAAGAGGTATTCTGTTCCCACTCCTTATTATTCTTTTCTCAGACATCTTTGACTGACTTGATCGTCGGAGTGTCTGTGGCCAAACCCTGGCCACACTTTCAGGTCAATGGCTCCGAGAAAAACAAATACTTCCAAGGCTGGCCCTTCAAAGCAACCTTCCAAACACCCTATGGAGGATAGGGTGGCAACTAGAGCCATCACACAACAACAATCCCGTTTGGATCTCCGTAGTCAACTAAATCAACGAAGGGACGGAGATCCATCTGCCAGGCAGTCAAACTCAGATCGGGATGGAGATCCAAGGAGAGACCATTCTCCCAGGAAATCTCCTTCACGAAGGCGTGAGGATTATCACGGCAAATCAACCTTCTACTTGAAAGTGTCGTAAGCAAGTTAAATTAGTAGTAAAATTGTCATTTTACATCTAAACACAATATTGTGATATGTGTATAGTAGACCCTGTATAAAGCATAGGCATATTCTTCTCCTTATTTGTCGTGCTATTTTTTATTCGCCTTCACTTATTATTATTTTGATAAATTTTATGATATTACGACTTTTTTGAAATATTTCGTACTTTTATAGTTTATGTTATAATTAGATTATTTTGACGACAAATTGAAAAGAATGTCATAGTTGAAGGGGCAAATTAGTAAGTTCCATTTTAAGAGGTCTCAAGTTCGACTTTTGTAGATGAGCATATTTAAACATACTTTTTGTGTTTTCGGGGCTACTGTTACAACGGTTTCAGCACCCACTATGTAAGATTTAGAGGCGTTTCAGCATTTTCCAACCACTCTATGGGATTTGCAGGCGTTTCATGACAATTTCGGATATTAGAGTCACATCCAGAAGCAAGTTCATTGAAGCAGCAGTCAGAGAAGACGAAGATGTTTATTTGGAGCTTAGACTCTCATTTGCTTAGTTTAAAAATGTATTTCCTGTCGAGTTAATCGAATAGCCTAGTGGAAAAGGCTTTTGCTAGTGACCAAAAAGGTCCTAGGTTCGAAACTCACATCTATCGCTAATTTACAAAAAAAAATTGTATAACATAAAATCGAGCTCCTCAGTTCCCTCAGAAATGGAGCCACCCATTTAATTTATGAATAAGTTAATAATATCATGAGTAAGCTGTTTGAAAAGATAGTACTATAGTTTTTTCTTTTTTTTCTTTGGGTAGAGTAAAGGCATCTGTTCTATAAAAATGCTTGCCAGGACTCGAATCCACGATCTCCAAATATAGAGGCTGGGTCGATAACCACTAGCCCAACAGGTTTGAAAAGATAGTGATATTTGAGGGCTCTAGACGTAAATAAGCCAAAAAATTATAAGCCATAAAGAAAATGGTTTTGTCTTAATGGGCAGATGGCAGAAGTACGTAACGAACTTACAAACAACAAAACATCCTTTGGATCTTCACATTCATAATCGTATCAGGTAATCAATTGCCCTCTTTTTTATTATTATTTAATTAATCTATTGTTATTTTGTTAATATCAAGATCCCATTTGTTTTTTTAATCTAGTATCAATTCCTTTGTCCCAAAAACATTGTCCGATTTTAAGGATTATGGTTGACTTTTCGAATTTTGGAATCAAATAACGTTTTCTAGTATAATTAATCTATTGGATATTTTGATGGGGTAAGACAATTTTTTTGGGATGGAACTTTAAAATTTTAGTTTTGTTGATGGAAGGTTGTTTAACAAGTCTGTTATTGGGTTGAATTACGGTAATGGTTTCAAACCCATAATTGATTGGAAGCAAAATAGGACTAGATGGTTTTTGGTGTTACAATCTCTTATGGAAATTAGTGTTTGATGAGCGGTATTGAGGTGAATTCAGGTGAGGGCAAAACGATAAAAATTACCCTAGGCGAGATCGAGATGAATGTTTGAGAATATCGTTTTGATAATTTCTTATAACTAAAAGTAGCATTCATCCTCATTTCACTGGGTTCGAGGGTTAATGTATATCCGTAGTTAACAAAGGTGAAACTATCTTTCAGAATTCGAATAGGGTGAATGAGTTGATTTGCCCTGATTTAAGAAGAATGGAGACCTAGATTACCGAGGAAGAGGATTGTATCATTGATCACAAGAAAGTATTGTTAAGCTCCGCGGTTTGGGTAGTATTGTATATGCGCTAAATTGAGAATGTGATATCTATTCAGGGAGTTTTCATTCGTGTGTCTGTAAAGGACTATCGTTCGCTGAGTAGTCTGATAGTTGCTGAATGAAATGTTATTAAGATGGGTGCTCATTCAATCATTCATGATTTCATGTAATTGTGATTGCATAGTAATTTCTCATCTTTGGGCGTGCCACATTTAGTTCATTTAAGTGATAAGCTCATGCATTCTTGTATCTGATGTATCCTTATGAGGGTCTCGTTCTCTGTTAGAACTATCCGTTTTATGAAATATTTCTTGAAGTAAATTGTTGATCCAGCCCTATTCAGTGAGAGTTAATCTCTTTTATAGGAAAGACTACATTGTTAGGACCGCTAACAATTCCTCCACCATAATATGCTCGGGGTTACATTGGGAGAATATATTTTATCGCCTTGTGTTACATTATTGCTGAGTGCAGTTACCTTAACTTGACTGCGAAAATCGTTGTCCTATATTTGATAAATAATGCTCTCTGTTGTGAGATTATTTCTCTACATTTAAAAGAATGTATAGAAACATCATAACTGACCCTTCGCTTGATCCCTCCACCATAAAATATGCATTTTAGTTTACCATTTCGATTCTTATTGATAGATGCTAACTGCAAAATGTTTTCTTGCCAATCCAAAGTCTTCTAGTGCAAGGGAAAACCTTTATTTGAGGGAAATATTGCTTTGTAACAGCTTTGTTTAACTTTCATTTCAGGTCGCTACTTTGGTCTTGTCCAAAATGTTTAATTCGTAGTCATTCACTTAGCACAACAAAGCCATAATGTGGAACTTAAAATCTAACTGTGCTGCTTCAAACATTTCTCTGAATCCAATGGGGCATGCTGTAGATGGCTCTGATGACGAGGCTTCTTCTACTACTGGTCAAGACGAGGGATTAGAATGCCCTATATGCTGGGAGTCCTTTAACCTTGTTGAGAATGTACCATATGTGTTATGGTGTGGCCATACCCTTTGTAAAAACTGTATCTTCGGCTTGCAGTGGGCCGTGGTAAAGTTTCCTACTCTACCGATGCAAATGCCACTCTTAATAGCATGTCCATGGTGCAATTTGTTATCTCCCCGCTTAGTGTACAAAGGAAACCTCAGGTTTCCGCGGAAGAACTTTTTTCTTCTATGGATGCTAGAGAGCATGAATGGGGATAGAGTGAGATCACATTCAGCTACATGTGGAGGTAGCTGGCCTTCAACCCCGAAAAGCAACTCAAACAACTCTAACCAGAGGGTCAACACTATAAATCAATCTGAATCATCAGGAGCGAGTAACGATTCTCATCATGTTACTCGTTACCTAGGTATGGAGAGGCTGCATTTTTCTCTTCGAAAGTGCTTGGTTTTCTTCCTTCACATGGTAGCCAAGTTTCCTCTGGTTATGATATTTCTTATGATTATTCTATATGCAATACCTGCCAGTGCGGCGGTTTTGTCTTTGTACATAGTCATAACTCTACTGTTCGGAGTTCCATCGTTTCTCCTTCTGTATTTTGCATATCCAAGTTTGGATTGGCTGGTTAGAGAAATTGTCTCATGATATCGGTGGTATCTGGGATAGGAAACCTACCGCATAGATGCACTTAGCACTGCAAAAGAATTCGAAGTGGAGAAACTATGCAACTTAGAAAACATGATGCGAGTGTTATACTGTAACTGCTTTAGATAGTTCCTGGTCCATGTTATTGTTGTATTCTAGTCATTCGTTGTGTAGCATAATTCTTGTATTAACTTTTCATGTGTGTTGTTATATTCAGTCTGGAAGCAATGTATAGAGCATGTTCCATGCATACTCAACATTATTCGTGATTAAAGATTTTAAATTCTCGAGGGCTCGAATATAATGAAATAAATTGAAATGGTTGTACATTATTCTTCTTATCCATCGTGAAGTAATAAATAATTGTTGCACATTGCTCTTGAATAAATTCGAAAACAACCTTGACATTATTACAGGTCGTTGCCTTACCAGGTGCAAACCTTGTAAAAAACATTAGAACATGTCGATGTTGTATATCACAAGCATAACTTGTAATTTAAAAGATGCTGAATGAAGGCCCTCTTTGTTGGAAAAAAAATCTACATTGATAAATATATTTGAATTAAGGAAAATAAACAGTGACAAAACCACCTCAGCTCGACGCCTGAGTGTGGCCACGAAGAATTGATGATACAAAATCAACAGCCATAAAAATTTAAGAGTAAAAATATATTCATAAAAGAAATATAATCTTCTAAAGGCTATAGCAGAGCAAAACTTAAGTTTCATCGAGGACCTGCATCATTAGCTGCTTCTCTCGGTGCCTAATCTTCAACCACGACATAATATTTGTTCTTCGGGTAAGCAGCAGACGAAGCAATGCCATCAACGAGGTAAAGAATGATGCCCTTTGTCTAACTAAAATAATAGGTGACAAAATTCTTTAATACAAAATGAAAGAATCAATATCTCGTCAGCCATACCGAATATCTCCAAAAGCAGGGAGAAAAGTCCATTCCCTTAATTGACTCGGTCACCATTTTTTTCTGCTAATTTTCATCTTTTTAAATGAATGTGGAATTCTCTATCAGCTGCCAAAACCTCTGCACAACCCACAAAATTCTTCCAGCTCTAGACCGGTATTCAATTTCACACCATAGCTGAGAGACGCTTAATTTAATATATGGCAGTTGTGTATGAAATCATTCGAGTAGTTAACGTATTTGGTCCAAAATGGACGTAGATGCTCAAACCCTATCTCAAGCCATGGTTTTGACTGGCCATTGTAGTGAATCACTGCAGCTTTCTTCACATCTTCAATTTTTGTCTTATTCTGGTAACCCAAGCCAAGCAAGTGCCACGAGGGGTCAATTGGGTGGACATGACCATTAAACGCAATTAAAGCAGGAGGCAAGGTTCCAAGCTTCCACAAAGTCAGGTTAGACTTCAGATTCTGTGGAGAGAAACAATATTAACTTCACGCTACTACAATTTCTCATTTACCTTAAGCTCCAAGCATACAATACTTCACTTATGCTATGCACCATTAGATAACGAAGAATGAATCGGAACATTTATTAAACAGCACAAGCCCTTGCAACAAAGCTAAACTATTGATGCACAAAGTGATTATCAATAGTAGCAACAATACTTAACCAAGAACGGTAAGAACCAATTTCTGAGCATAAAATTTAGTTAGTGTTTCTAACCTCCTTGAGCCAAGAATGGTAAGTGTCTCTTATCAGTGTTCCCCTCCATGCTCGCAAGTCAAAAATATTCATCCCATAAGCCCACGCACAGTCATTAGGATTCAGGCTTCTTGCAACAAGGGGATGAGAAAAGTTGAAGTAGTTCCTGAATGTTTTAGACATCACCCACTCATCGTCACCTCTACAGGTTTCCACAGCTCCATTGACCTTCCCATTCAGATCAATGTCCCACAGAGGTGAAAGATCACGTTGTATTACAACATCATCATCTAAGAAAACCACCTTGTCAAGATATGGAAAAAGCTGCAACAAGAAATGATAATCTTAGTAGTTAATTAAATAGCAAGGGGCTAAGCCAAGGAGAAAGGCATTAGAAACTAACATCGACCTAAAGCATTGTGCTATACACAATCAGACATAAGGGTTAAGCTTAATTTTAGAGGTACAGGCTTGAGTCTTAATTGTTTCAGGATATTCCAGACATATTGGTTTAAAAAAAAAATTACCTCGGGCAAGAATATACGAATATGGTTTAATAGAGAAATGTACTTCGGACTTCTTGCTTGCAATTTCGAGGCAAAAGTTCGTGGTGATATGTTGCTGAGATTTGCCCCAGCAACATGATTTCCATGGTAATAATCACGAATTCCAATATGGTTTTCCACAGCTTCAAGCACAGGAATAGTCTCTCTTGTCAACCAGTCAAACTGATGAATACCTTTTACTTCAACAGTAGCAGGAGACATTGGATTCAAAGCAAACCATGAATGCATGGCTGGGTAGGTTTTCTTATCAGTGATGACATGGAAAACAATTTTTTCAGGCTCCAGTGATGATTGTATAGAAGAAGCAACCACCACCGACGCAGCAAGTACGTTGTCTGTTGACAACACAAAATGATGATATGAGTTGTCCACAAGCAAAGGGAGTAATTCTGGGGAAGGCAACCGTTTCCGTGCATGAGCATTGGATGAATATTCATCAGTTAGTCGCAAGGATAGGCAATGAATTCCTTTCGGTATTGCACTTGCAGCAAAGTGTTTGTTCATTAACTCAGAAAATTTCGATTCTCGAATTTCCATTTCAGATCTTTCCATCTGCAACAAGTTTTACAGTTTAGACCACAACAATTTCTAAGCAAATCCTCAACCAGAAGCAAGCCGAATCACATATCGCTAGTCATTTATTATTTATGGATCACATAAACAATTCGGAATCATGGTCCTTGCTGATTGGATTATTAATATTTATGGATCTTGCTACTTATCCTTCCCTTATCATACAAAAATAACAAGCCTATAGCATCAGTCTAATAAGTATTCATAAGAACAAAAATCGATATAAAGTTCACAACCCATAGGACATATTTGTCAATCTTCCAATCATATATTGCCCTTCATCTCTCAATTAGCAAATATTAATCGCAACTGCTCTATTTGCTTGTAGCCTATACCTCAGCCCCATCTCGAATACATATTACAGGTTTCCAATTTCCTTTTTATGTTTCAAATTCTATTTTTAATCTAAGGCCTGAGTCCTATATAAGTGATCAACGTGCTCCTCGATAAAATAGCCATAACAACTAAACACAATGGAAGTGTCATTAACATTCTTCCTTCAATCACTAGGATAGGAGAGAGTTATCATCAAGTTAATTGAAATGGCATAGTGATTGCTACACACATGTGTTCAGAATGGTCAAGAGATTCTTTAACCAAGTTTAGTTAAATTCTTTTGCTCTTTATATATGAGAACTGAAAACAACTACACAGAGGCACATCCGGTCAGTGGAAGAGATCAATAGCTGTTGAAAGTGTACTGTGATTATTATCTTATTATACTAGATAAGACGGGATTATGTCAGGAAATTAGAACAAACACAATGAGAAACACTTTATAAATAGCTAATGCAGGTGCTTGGCATGTCATCTTAATTTAATATGTGGTTCTTAGAAGAATATAAGCCATTGCCACATGATAACTATAAATATGTTCAGCTTTCCTTTCGTAGAAGTGTAAAACCAAGTTTGAAATCCTTTTGAAAAGATTTTAATCAGTAAAATACGCCTAAATCCCTAACTCAGAAATTCCAGCATATAGACTAAAGGACCTACAAAAGAAAGAAACAAGAATCTAGTTATTTAGATCATGTGTAAATGTACCGGCAAAGGTGAGCAATAGAATGGGAATCATTATAAGATGCAAACACCGAATAAATTGGATAAATTATAAATGTAAGAGAAGATAAAAGTTATTGAAATATACCATTCCTTTTAAAATCAACGAGAACTGTTTTGCATCATACTTGTTACTTCTCATTTCAGAAACAAGTTGATTAAATGAATTAGGAAGTTTTAGCAATTTCGGAACTTCTTCTCCATTTACTTGATGGAAGATCTTAGCAAAATCCTTGACCAGCCTCTGTGATGATAACACAAGAAATAGGGTTCAATAATAACATCAGTACAGTCATGCAGAATAAGTAATACGTTCAACAACTAGCAGGAACTGAAAACCGTCGTTACCTTTGAATCATCAGTTCTACCAAGAAATGTTGGTCCTAATCGTCTTCCTATACAACCTGAAAATGCCATAATTAAGAAATATATAACCATGAACTATGCCTTCTAATGTGATTTAAGATATAGGAAAAAATATCGAAACACATACAGTGGACTTCAGGAAACACAGAAATATAATGCAGTTCACTTGGACCAGGATTAACTATTATTGATCAATGCCAATAAATACTAAAACTCTATCAAAGATAAGAAAATCTAGTGAGAATAAGAAAACAGATGTCCATGTGTTGTCCGTGCGACTTCTCATCAAATTTGCCATTGGAACCAAACCAGCAATATCAGATATCAACACGATAATAAATTACAGCATGCCAAGAAAATAGGTTACTATTGCAGGAAGAAAACACACTCAAAACAAAAAAGTGCATCACAAAATATTAGTTGGTAGTTCAAACAAAACATGTGAAAGCTCAAGGAGTCATTATATGTCACACTTGATAATAACATCAACACTTCGATTCAATTAGGGTCTGGTTGGAAACTCAAACCAGAACAATGGGAGGACAATTTAAAAGACAAGGAACCATGAAAGTGTTAATCAGTTCTCAGAACACAAAAGGGGTAGTATCTGGTTCACGCATAAACATTTTTGTCAACTCTATACAAAACATGACCATGGCCCTATCTAACTCGTTGAGGCACATTTAAGTATGAAACAATAATCCAACATGCTTATTTTTAGTCATTTTCATGGGAAACCTAACCACAGCAAAGTTTTAAATGAACTCCCCTCGGACACACTGATTGACTTGCTCATTATTTATCTAAGGGACAAAGATTCAATAGAAGGCGCCGCATATCATCTTTTGGATTACTCCCTCCATCCCTAAATTCATTTACTTCTTCACAAACTTTAAGAAAATTCCAATTCATCTCACATTTTAAATTTTCCCTCAACACTTTGTTTCACAAATGGGACTTAATCAAGGGATTTCCTAAAAAGGAAAATGGCCCTTATATTAAGGAATGGAGGGAGTATCTATCATGACAATATTAGTAATTAATGTCGCTTTTAGGATTTGGAACATGAATGAGCTACATCCATAATGGAGCATACTTGAATAAATAAGCTGTCAACCACATATACTGATCTTTCAATCAACAACAGATCAAAACGAGCATATACAAGTCATGCAAATATCAATAATATATATATATTATCAAATCCTACTAATTAAACGGCAAAGCAACATCAATTATATTGCCATACAAACATACAACAATAACACTATGCAGATACAAGAGAAATGAAACAAGATAAAGGAATTACCAAATGAGGAGCACTTGTTAACACCTTCAAGGGTAACAACAGCAGTGAGAATGAAAACAAACGGCAAGAAGACAGCAAGTATCAATATGGTATAGAAAAGCGTGCGATAGGAAATGCGGGGTGATCCTACTTTAATCTTCATCGATTCACCAAACCCTCCATTATTGTTGCATTGCCCCTTACCAATGCTACTGCTGCTGTTGCTTGATATCGTTATACTTCTCGTGCTAGGTGAGAAGTGCAGCTGCATCTTCTCCTCCCTCCCCTCCTCTCTTCTCCTCCTCCACCACCACCTCCTCTCCTCTGCTTCCTCCCCCACCTGGTTGTATTTCCAATCCAGTTCTCTCAATCCAAGCTTTAACACCACCAAAGTTCAATTTACTGCAACAATTTGAACATCATATGAAAATCACAACAAAAGTACTCCCTCCAATTCTTTCCAATTAACGTTTTCGACTGACTAACTTCTTAATCATATAATGCAGAAACACAATGAAACATTAATAAAAACAAATCAGATTATACCACATACTATTTGACAAAGAATAAACAGTAAATTTTGGTTGTTACTCACTCCAACTCAATTATAATGAATCGGAGCCAGTAACAACTAAAGTTCCATGCTTTAATCTTTAAAATGAATACCAATCAAACAATGAACTACTCATCCAATGATTTCGATCAAGATCACAACAAAAATACTCTCTCCAATCTGTTGTAATTAATGTTTTCGACAGAATCACTTCTTAATCATATAATGAGAAAATACAAGATATTACCACTATATAAACATTAATAACAACACATGAAACAATACCAATGTCATATTTGTCAAAGAATAAGCAGTAATTTCTGATCAAACCTTCCACACAAAACCCGAAAACGTCAATTATAATGAATTACAAAACCCGAAAAGGTCAACGTCAATTAAAATGAATTGGAGTGAGTAACAACCAAAAGTTCAAGCTTTAATCTTTGAAATGAATTTCAACCAAACAATGCACTACTCACCCTATGAGATACAAGAACACACCCAATGCTTCTTCAATCACTATGCATTATTCATTCTTAGCTCTTCCAGGAATCTACCAAACTAAACTCCTAAATTCATAAGGGTTCTTGCATTATATATCAATATATGTGCTTTTATGTATATATAGACAAGAAAAAGCTCTGATTTTTCAGCTGAATATTTGAAAATGAGATGAATTAATTAGATATATATTACGAAATAAATGGTTTTTGTAATATATAAATAAATGGGCATTTGGGGGATTACTTTAATATACAGTAAATGATAGTTATAATAAATAATAATCGATCTTCCTAGATCAGGAAGAGATTTATGAAGCGAGACAAAATAACAAGTGAGTAAGAGAGAGAGAAATGTTATTAGTACATCATATTTAAGGATTATTTAAACATTAAAAAACAATTGAATGGTCAAATTCATGCAATTAAGTTAGTAGACCATTGTTTGAAAGGTCTTTGGTTGACGTTGATGGTTTATGCGTCAAATCTCACGGCTCGACTCAAGACCGCCGGTGGAAACAACCAAGTTGGAGATCATAGGAAGAGGGGAATAGTTCGGAACGTTGACTTTATTGATAAGATTCGAAGGTTCTCTACGGCTCAAAGGTCGAATGAATCAAAAGAATAGATGTTCGATTCGAGATATTTGGAGTTTAAGTTTCATAGTAAATAAGAAGTCAGTGAAAATAGAGTTGTAAATGTACATAATTCGAGCATAGTAGAAATTTTCGGCTATGATTCAGTCCAACCTAAAATGAGGTTATTAACTAGGTTTTTTCGAACCAATGTAAGAATATAATTATATAATAATAATTCAAAATATTTGAGTTGATACCTCATTGTGATGGTCATTAGTAGGATAATTATTTTCATATTAATGTTGTAAATCTGTTACGAACGTTACAATCATTATAAACGCTACACCATAATTAACTTTGATGGAGAGTTGATAATTATATTTAAATTTGAGATGATGATGGTCTTTTCTCTACCTGTAAATAAATTTTTTTGTCCATCAAATGATCATCACAAATATTACAAAATGGAGTGTGAAAGCTAATGTCCGAAATTCATGTTAACATGGTCGTCTAGTACCCGCAAGGTCTTAGTTGGTAGTGTTTGGTTCTCTTGGAACTTCAATACATATCAAATCTTGACACATTAATAAATTATTATTGAGTCGACTATATTAAATAAAAGCATGTACTCGCATTCCTTTAAAATAATAACACCAATATAAAGTGATACTATGAATTATTAACTATTGTATCATGATATGACACAAGTGATTTGACGGTAACGAAACACGATTTATATTTGTTAATCTAACTATTTTGAACTTGTTATGAATCTTTGTATACTTGAACATCGACGACATATTAGTTGTTCACTCATTTTGGGAGCCTTTTTTCTTAATAGATCTTGGCTTAAATTGTTATGGCTTCTTGAATTTCAACGAATTGGTCAATTTACCTTTTTTAAAAAAAATCAATTTGTTGGCCCCTGAACTATCAAAATAGGTCCTTTTGGGATTCCGTCCACTTTTGACATTAAAATTGAACAAATTGTAAGTTCTAATGAAGGAAAAAATTGAAATTCAACATATATTAAGTCTTTGGGGCCAAATTGATGAATAGATGATGAAATGTTGGTGGGGATGTCAAGTGCGGTTGGGAACCAAACCTTGGTTGAATTGGGGTGGCCGGAGCTTGAGAAGGGCGAGAGGAAAGGAGGTGGTCGTAAATGTGAGGCTTAAAGGGGAAGGGGTGTTTTCGTAGAAGAGGGTTTCATGGGCGGGGTGGGGAGGGGGAGGGAACCAGGTTATGGTAGAATTGAGGTGGCTGAAGCTCGAGGAATGCGAGGGAAGGGGGTGAAAAATGCTGAGAAGCCGTAGGAGAGTCGATCTTTACATAAAAGTTTGTTTCAAGGAGGGGGGGGGGGGAATGGTGGGGAAGGAGTTTTCATTTTTCTTTAATAATTTTATTTATTTTAAAAGAGGCTCCTATATATTTTAAAATTGTTGAATTTCGATTTTGCTATTCACTAAAACTTAAAATATGTCAATTCAAAATTAACAGTAGACAAAATCTCCAAAATGATATGTTCGGGTAGTTCGGTGGGGATTGACTGTTTTAAAACTACACGCTGCAAACTGACAAGTACATTGATATTTTCAAGGGCAAAAGGCACGGATCGTCGAATTTGAGAGGGCGAGGAGAATTTAAACCACATATCTTCTTATATGAGAGATTTGCCACAAGTACATTGATATTTTCAAGGGCAAAAGACACAGATTATCACCTTTGTTTCATTTTGAACTCCTTTCACTTACTTATGTAGATCTTTCAGCATTAACAAACAAGTAGATCTTTCACAAAAACATACTATTTCATCATTAATATCGGATAATCACGTGAATCTAGGGTAGAATAATCTTCTAATTAATAGAAATTAAAAAGAATACGAAAATGAACCATATACGAAATTACGTGCATATAAGTTGACTAAATTAAAAGAGAAATCAATGACGCTCTAAGTGGATGAGAAGTTTTAAAACATGTGTGAGTGAATGTTCGAACATTTAAAATATTAATGAGCGAAACACTCACCGGAAAAAATATAATATACGATAGTTCATTGCTTTTCCTATTTTCAAATTTAATAACAAAGGGGAGGGATTTAAAGCATTTCCACCTTTTTATCTACTGTTGAAAACCAGTACTCATCCATTCTATAGAAAACAAGAAAATACCAAAATCTTGTAGGAAAAATGGGAAAACGACAGACCACAAGGAAGATGGAACCGACTAGTGCTATTTTGATGGTATGCCGACAAAACTAAACAATAACCCATTAGTACTTCATGGGCTAATGTACGATGTCAAAACAAATTAACGTTCGTCGTTAGGTCAAGTACCATAAGGCATAAGTTGTAGAACAAAGGATTAGACCGTACCGTTCCACCGCTCATGTTTATAGTATGTTTGTAAGTGAAAAATATTTTTGCTATTGATCAGAAGATTTTGGGTTCGAAATTTATCTCATCGCTAATTATAAGAGAATTATTTTGTATTAATTAATTGATTATGTCTAATAAATCAAGATACTATGAAAGTACTCGAGACATTTATTGAAAAATTGTTAAATTTTTCTCACTATTTTTTTTAAAGATTGTTTTACTTCTTCTGAAATTGTGAGTGACAGTATGAGTCAAGCTAGACTGAGCAGCGTTAAGCTCGAAAAAGGCGAGCCTCAAAGTTAGGCTTGGTCTTCAATGAGTCGAGATGCAAGCCGGCTCGCGAGCTCTACAAATTTTTTGAGTCATCGCAGAGTTTTCCATATTTATCAATATATAATATATTATCAAAAATTGTACAATTCCAATAATTAAGCTAGTTTGGTGGTAATAATTTTATATATGATTGACTTTTCTAGTAAAAGTAAATGATTTTTAATTCTCCCAATCAAATAACGTGTAATGATATCAATAATTTGTCTTATATATTAAAATTTATTTAAACTTTTTTTTTGTAAATTAGCGATGAGGTGAGTTTCGAACCCAGAACCTTTTTTTATCACTAACAAGAGCCTTTTCCACTAGACTATTCGATTAACTCGAAATTTATTTAAACTTAAACCAATTAGATTAATAGTTTCGAGCAAGAAATAGTTCAACTTGAGTTTAGATCAGCTCGCTGAAAGTTCACTAATTAGAACCGAGCTAATGACTCGATTAAGAAGTGAGTTGTGCATGAATTTCTTTTTTGCACCTATATTTGTATATTTTCAGTATATTATCAATTCCATGTCCTTCGCAAAAAATAATTTGCATTGACTACGTAACTATATAACTCATAGGTTGATAAATAGGATTTCAACCAACGTCTCTTTCCTTCACATTTTTTCCACATGACATACACATTGATGCAACATTTCATATGATTATTTCCATTGACAATCAAGAAAAACTAGACCAACGTCTTCATTGAATATCAACAGAAACGTGAGTAACCGACGCTTTGACTCAATTATAATATCATAATTTGTCTTAGCTTTTAGTTTTGGGCGAATTTAAGTATTTTAAAGTGAAGGTTTGAAATCGGTAAATTTTTAAAGTGTGGTCAAAATACGTAAATATATTGAAATATAAATTTAAATGCTAATTTTTATATTTTCCTTTACATTATTTTATTTTCAAAAACAGTAATCGTTCGATAGAACAAACGTGTATTACTCCGATACCGCTGCATTATAAATTGGAGGAAAGTGGCTAAATACCACATTATTGACCTCAATGTTAACTTATACTCCCTCCATTTCAAAATTTATGACGATTATTGTTTTTACGTGCCAACTTTGAACATCAGTTACTTATTATTATTTAGTCCTAACAATATAAAATTAACATTAATAAATTTATAATTAAGAGTATTCTCATAAAAGTAAATTTTTAAAATTTATTACTCCCTCCGTTTCGATATGTTTGATCGTTTGGAGAAAAAGTACTTTATTAAAGAATGCTGCAAGATTACTAATATAAGTATTACTTTATTAGGGACAAAAAATACTTTATAGGAGCAAAAAGGAGAAAATAGGCTTAAAAGTTCATTGAAAATGTAAACAATCAAACATTTTGAAACATGACAAAATTTCTAAACAATCAAACATATTGAAACAGAAGGAGTATAATATAACTAATTAGTTATTGCTAGTCAAAATAAAAAACGGAAAAATAAAAAAGATATATAATTTGAATTGAAGGGAATATTAACTTATACCACACAATTGCAATTTTAGTCCAAATACCACTCTCCCATGAAAAGTCTAAGTTACCCCTTCCAATTTACCCCAATCCATCATCTTTACCTTTCTTCTTACTCCAACCTTCAACAATCAACCACCACCCTCTCCACCACCACCATCTATATCACCACCACCAACCACTTGTTTCTTCTTCAATTCACAAAACCACCACCATCTTTCTTCTTCAATTTATAAAACTACCACCACCAACAAACCACTACCTTTCTTCTTCAATTTACTAAAATATCTCCACCAACCACCCACACGCCCCCTGCTCAAATTTAACTACCCTCTAACGGGTAATTTGTACCATACCTCCTTATAAAGTTTAAAATGTGCACCATACTCCCTGTAACTTAAATGAGCACAACACCCCTTGTAAACTTCAAAATGTTATTGCACCCTACCCCCTTGGTGTTAAGCTTCGTGTTAAAGTTAACTTTTTTGTTAAAATATCTATAAATATTTAATTTTGTTTTAACACAATTTAACATTATTAAGGAAACATAAGATGGTGTTATAAATATTTATAAATATGACTTTATTTAATAAAAAAAATATGTTTTCTTTAAAAAAAATATAACCTTGGAAAGCTAGGAAAAAAGAAAAAACATTATCATAAATCTTAAATATAATATGTAAACATAAGTAATTAATATAGTACAAGACTAATATAAAACAAGAGAAGAAATAAATAGGATCATTAAAAATTATTATAATATATAACATAAGGAATATAGTTGCACTAAGTCTAAGTACAATTAAAAATCACTTTAAATTGATATAAGTATTAAATAGAATAAGATTACTTAAATAATAATTCTTGTTTAATTTACAATAAGTACAAAATATTATAATTAGATTTTTTAGAACATATTTTAAAATATTTATTTTGTAATATGTTATACGTAATATAATTAAAATATTTTCATGGTATAATGTCATCTAATATAATTTAGAGGATTATATGTTACTTTATTATTTAATAATTATTTTTGACAATCTTCCTCAATTATACATACTAAATAAGCAAGTGAAGTACACCCTCAGTTAACTTTACAAGGAGGTGTTGTGCTCATTTAAGTTTACAAGGTGGTACGGTGCACATTTTAAAGTTTATAAGAGGGGTAGGGTGCAAATTACCCCCTCTAACAATGAACTCATTCACCCACACCACAATCTAGGATAAACTATAGAAAACTAAAATGCCTCCCAAAATAAATAGATGAGTTTTGGTTGAACTTAATGACAAATTTATTGGAGACGGACAAAAACACCCCTAGTAAAAATGTTTAACATGTCAAAAATTCGAGGGTTGTACAATAAAAAAATGTGTGAATGACCCAAATTATACATAATACTCAACATTAGTAATAGAAAGTATACAAAGTCATAGTAGGGTGATCGACTGGAGTTCTTTTAATAAACATTAGTAATCAATGAAGCCATTTTGCTCAAATTAACTTTATTAAAATATAGTTTTAATTCATAACTGATTACGATTCGTTCGAAATTCGTTGCAAATCGCTCGTTTGCTCGTTAAATACATTTATAATATTCGGTTTATTTTAAAAAATATACCAAACATATCCTCAGATCCTGACTTACGAGTGATAACATATTACGATTGAAACGATTGGCGATCTAAGCAAGCGATTCTTATTTCGAACCGATTTTTTGCGATTTTAAACGACTCAACGAACAGATTACGAATTGAACATTCAAACGAACTGATTTGCGAGTCAAACCGGTTTGATTAACTGTCGAACCGGTTCGGGCCAAAACCAGCTCTCTAACAACCCCAAACAATAAGTCCTAACATTGTTAGGATATCACGTTAAGTCTGATGTCATTTACTTTCAGTATTTTACATTAATCAATTATCTTCCCGGTTTACCTAATTAACCCCAAACCATTCATTTTCGTTATAACGATAATTTTATTCATTTGTCTCTCTAAATTATTAATAAATGGTGAATTTAATTCGTATAATGTTAGTCAGTTGCAAAGATTAAAATATAGTTATTAATTCATTTTATTTGTAGGACGATAAGTTGACTGTGTAGATTGTGCTGCAGCAAAATCTAACGATTTCAATTTTTAAGTAACAAGAGATATTTGACCCTTTTAAAATAAAATAAAAATATTTGATAAAATGGTGTACTTTCTACGAGTTGAACACATGTAAACGCCGTCCACAGAAAGCAACGTGTACAGCTCCCAAGGTACCTCGCACTCACTCAGACGTATGGAGACAGTAGCGTGACACCAGTGGATGCATGTATGACTTCTTACGAAAAATTACGATTTATTAAATTTTATTTTACTCCGTATTAAATATTTATATAAAGTTCAATCTGTAAAAATTCATTCGTCATAATTATAGTAGTATATGATTTCAATTAATTTTTATGTAAACTACAATGATAAAATATTGTTTATGAAGTATAAACATAATTGTGCATAAATACAACATATCTATGTAATTTAATTTTATTCATCTTAACTAAACTTAAGCTTAATGTGTAAACTAATATTTTATGTAAAATAAAATCATAAAAATAAAATTAATTAGTCATGCTCCTTAATTGTAGGATAACATGATGATGAGACTTATAATATAACCTCTAATGTTTCGACCATTTGATGCATCAAAAATATAGTGTAGATTAATGATTCGTTAATAATTAAAAGTGAAAATTATAACATATAATGATATATTTTCTTCTTTTCTTGGTACATTTTAAGTAAGACTTACTATTTTTCTAAACAAAATTTATCAATGTCAATTATCTAAGCTTATTTTTGCATTATAGGTAATCTGTATAAATGAGTTAATCGAATAGTCTAGTGGAAAAAGGCTCTTGCTAGTGACCAAAAGGTCCTGGGTTTGAAACTTACATCATTACTAATTTACAAAAAAAAAAGTAATTTGTATAAATATGTTTTTGTACAAATATTAAATCGGTGCATATAATAATCTTGATACACTTGTTTTTGATTTTCTTTTTAACTTTTTTCATCTTAGAATGGTACATTTAAGTGATGTATATCACTTTTAAAATACTTATCATTTTGAAATTACAAAACACAATATTTTCGTAATACTATTTGTTTCATTCCTTGACTCTATATATACAATGTCATTCACTTTTATATTATTCTTAATTAACGGAAAAGTATATATGACTAATAAATAAATGGAGGAAGTGATATATTTATTAAACATCTAGTTTAATATTTATATATGTATTAAAAATAGGAATCAATTAACTTAATTTTTTTTAATCACAAATTATCATGTATATTCCTGTTAAAAGTTATACTCTGTCCCAACAAAATATAAGACCCAATTTTAATTTTTTACGGCAAATTTTGATCATCAATTTTCATTATTAGCCAATACAAAAATAATATAATCATGAGATTTTATTAAATTCGTTTAAATATATATTTTTCAAAAATCAACTTTTCATAATTTGTAAACCGTGTTTCAATAATTTCAAAATTCAAATGAGCCTTACGTCTTAGAGTGAGAGGTGTACTAAAATCAAGTGATATCGTATCAGGGAACACTATACATACACCCAAATAGTGTTTTTTGTAGAAATAAAACTATTAATATGTCCTTGACCCACACTTTCTCAAACACTATATTTACAAATGCAAATAGAAAGCAAGATAGTCACTTCACTCCTAACAACTAAGGTTATAGAGACATGAAAATGGGCAACACTATACACGCACCTGAATGGTGTTGTCTTACATGTAAAATGATATTGCCTTTGGGATCTCTTACTACAATTCCAGAAAAGAGGGACAAAATAATTATTTCATACCAAAATTTTACTATTTTTGTGTATAATAGATCACCATGAAAAGGCTAAATAGCCAACGAGACATAGCTCAAATCGTTACGGGCTTCACTATAAGAGTGTGCTTCTCCACAAATATATGGGTTCGATCCACGATAAGTGCACAAGTAATTATACATTTGTTCAAGGGAGGACCTGCTTGTGGGTGGTTACCCAGAGTCTAGGCAGATGGAGTATCGGATTACTACAAACACATCTGAAATTTACTTCCTCCGTGGAACAATAGACTAGCCAAATGGGGCGATAAGATAGAACATGAAAAGGCTAAAAAAGAAGAAGTCCCAAAAGCAATAATAAATCTCAACACGAGATTCCATACATATGCTCATATGCATATCTTCTTCATTCACTAAAGAACAACACCATGTAACCAAAAACCTCATCAAAACAACTATGTAACCATAACAAAATCTCCTTCTTAATTATTACTCTCATCACTTACATTTCACAAATATTATTGTCCACTTTTGAAACAAAATTCGCAATTTTCGTTCGTTCGCTCTCTATATAAATATTCTGGTTCCGCCCATGGCAACTTCATCCTACTCTGCTACTAAGGCAATAGCTCCTTCTCAAAATGCGTTTTTGCTTCATTCTCAAAAAGGGTTTCAGTTGCTGTTTTCAGCAGGGAGGCGTTTTGGTGTTGTGAGGGTGAAACGGTCATTTCGCGTGAGGAATGTGTCTAGTGAGCCTAAGCACAAACTACAGAATCCCACCACTCAAAAAGGTTATTATTCTCCTACTTATCAACTTATTAATATTATTTATTTGCAGGCAATTTAATCATTATCGAAATTAATTTTTATATTTTTATTTTTCGAAATGTTTTAATAGAGCATGAGTTTGTATCATTGGGATGACTGATTATAAAAAGAATATAAGATTATGTGATAGGGATGAAATAGAATGTGATAAGCTATATGTAAGCCTTATTGTTTTGGCCTTGTAATAATTGAACTGTTAAATTATGAGAGATAAGGAAGAGATTGTTCAATGCTTCTTGCCTACATGTACTGATCTCATATACGAATAGTGTATTTTAGGGGTGAAATTACTATTTTGCCCTTCTATTTGTATGTGTCCTAATTGAGAGAGTTAACTGAGGGTAAAATTGTAATTTCACACCTCTAACAAGCACTGTTCTGGTGTGTAAAGTGAGAACCACACTATACACACCCAAATAATGGTTTACTGTAGCATGATATGACCATTTTGCCCCTATTGAACTTCCTCACCTACTACGTTTCCAAATAGGGGTGCGAAATCGTCATTTCATGCTACGATAACCCACTGTTTGGTGTGGGTATAACAAATCAGGTGTACAGTATTGCCCTTTACATGTTGTAGATGGTCTAATAATGAATATTTCATGCATTTCGGAATAGTTGATTGTCTAACAATAATTTATTTTTCATAACAGTTTAATACTCTCTCCGTCCCTAAAAGATTGATACATTTTGACTTTTGTGGTCAAACTTTATAAAGTTTGATAAAAAAATTCTCATTAAACGGTAAGATAAAATATAGTCATGTGGGATCTTGTTAGATTCGTCTTAATATATATATTTTTGAAATATCAACTTCTTATAATTTTTTCGCATGTAAAATAAGAAATATTTACGTTTTAGATTGTGTTTTGTTGACCATAGAAGTAAAAAATGTAGCAATCTTTTAGGGACAGAGGGAGTATTTAGGAATTTAATGTACTTTTACTTCTTTTTCATGTTTAACCCTAATAATTATTTTTTATTTTAAGAGTAATTATATTAAAAAGAGTTATAAAATTTCAAAATTGAAAATATGTTGATGCAATGGTTCAAATTTAGTTAATACAAAGTTAACACCAAATTGGTTAACACACGAGCATTGACGAGATAGAGTAGTATTACTCTATTACTATATTACTATATCAAAGTTTCTTTATTTCTTATGTCAATTTGTTTTTAATTTTTTTTAATCAATCGACATCATATAAGTAATAAGCTCCTGCACTATCGGGAGAGGAATCTACACTACCATGGAGCACAAACATCCGTGAATATTTGGACCCTCGTCAAGTCTCGTCGATAACCACTAGGTCAAACTAGTTGGTTTTATGTCAATTAGGCCATTGTGATTACAATGACTGAAACAACACTTAAAAATGGGGAGAAAAGTTTGAAACACGAAACTCTGTCATTGCGTGTAATTGCGAGTAATTTTATACGTTAACTCAAGCTTATAGGGAAAAATTGGAAAGATAATTACACAGATCACTTCTATTTTAAAAAATAAGTGCATAAAGAAAAAAAAAGTGCTATAAACAATCACTTATATCGGGATGGAGTGAGATGGAGGAGTAGAATATATTAATATAAACTACATATATACAAAATTGCGTCTCATATATTTTTTTCTTTTTTGTAAAATTAAGAAAGTTGATATACGACAAATGTCACATTTCGATTTAATAGATGTCATATATATTGCAATGGTTGAGTTAGAACTTAAAAGATATTGGGAAATGTAATTTAAAGAGGATTCAAAATGGTGTATGATGTTAGATTAATGAGTATGACGTGCATTTTTACTAAAATGATGAATGTACATGGCAATTTCAGATAGTTCAAGTGATTTGAGTTTGATTGGACTAGATACTGAATCTATCGCATCAAGCATCAACTACCATGCCGAGTTCACTCCATTCTTCTCCCCCGAGGGATTTGGTGCATCCAAGGCGTTTTTCGCCACAGCTCAAAGTGTGCGAGATTTTCTTATAGAGAATTGGAATGAGACGTATGATTATTACGACAAGATTAATGTTAAGCAGGCGTATTATCTATCTATGGAATTCCTTCAGGTAATTACTCTAGTACAATACAGACAGTGTGTAGTGTGAAAGTTTATGATATTCGAAAATGTGATTTTCTTTTTGTGAGTAAGTATGCTATATATCTAGGGAAGAGCATTGTTGAACGCCGTTGGTAATTTGGGGTTCACTGGTCCATATGCGGAGGCATTGGAAAGTCTTGGCCTTGAACTTGAAAATGTAGCTTCACAGGTATACATTTCTAAATGCATGTACATTGTTCAGATTTCTCGGATGTAATTCAATCATTCAATGTGCGTCTTAAGTCGTTAATATGCACTCGAGTATGCTATTATGGACTACACTCTATATAGAGCTAACTGTTAGAGTGATCTCAGGAACCAGATGCTGCTCTAGGAAATGGGGGATTAGGGCGGCTTGCTTCCTGTTTTCTTGACTCGTTAGCTACTTTAAATTATCCAGCATGGGGTTATGGACTTAGATACAGGCACGGCCTATTTAAGCAGCTCATTACAAAAGCTGGCCAGGAGGAAGTGGCAGAAAATTGGCTTGAGGTATCGGTGTAAAGTTATTAAATTTCAGATATGTTCTTTAGGCTTATCCATATGCGTTCATAGACTAAATGACTATGTTCAGGAATGTCTAGTTTTCCCCTCGAGGAATTAAAAGTGTGGACATGTTTCTCAAGAATTAGTTTGAAGAAGAACGTGACATCTTCCTTTTTTTGTAGTTGGGTAATCCATGGGAAATTGTGAGAAATGATGTCTCGTATCCAGTAAAATTCTATGGTAAAGTTATCACCGAGTCAGATGGAAAGAGGCACTGGATTGGTGGAGAAGAAATAAGTGCAGTTGCATACGATGTCCCAATACCAGGTTATAAGACTAAAACAACCATCAATCTTCGGTTGTGGTCTACTAAAGTACGTTCTGAAGATTTTGATTTGTCTGCCTTCAATGCTGGAGAGCACACCAAAGCATATGAACACCAAGTAAATGCTGAAAAGGTGAACGAAATTACTTAATTATTATGAATGATTAGAAACAACTATGCCTTTGTTAATACGTTAATAGTTTCCTCATTCATTGCAATCAGATATGCTATATTCTGTATCCTGGCGATGAATCAATTGAAGGAAAAACCTTAAGATTAAAGCAACAATACACTTTATGTTCGGCTTCTCTTCAAGATATAGTTGCGCGCTTTGAAAGGAGATCAGGGGCACAGGTGAACTGGACACAATTTCCTGAAAAAGTTGCAGTACAGATGAATGACACTCATCCAACACTTTGCATACCGGAGCTGATGAGAATTTTGATCGACTTGAAGGGGTTGAGTTGGAAAGAAGCTTGGGATATAACACAAAGGTACTCTTGATTCAGCTTTTCACTTGGATGATAGTTTTTCTTCTTTTTGAAATCGGATTGTTTAATGTAGGTTATATGCAATCTGAGATGTGGTGTCAAATTGTCAATATAGGCACATCTCTGAATGTGATAAGATAGCTTGATCATGTTTAAATTGTATTCTATAGAACTAATATTTATACCTTCTCGAGTGAGCCTAACTGAAGGCGAAAGTTAAATTAACTTGGTTCCTTTAACTTGCCAGAACTGTTGCATACACTAACCACACAGTCTTGCCCGAGGCACTAGAGAAGTGGAGCTATGAACTCATGGAGAAATTACTTCCTCGCCATGTTGAGATTATAGAGTTGATTGAGGAGGAGGTAATATGTTCATATATTAAAATAATGGATTCACTTTTCGCTTGCTTGTTCCTAATAAAGGTTTATCTTTAATATCTCTCAGCTAGTTCAAGAGATTCTAGCAAAATATGGCACATCGAATCTTGACTTGTTGAAGGAAAAACTAAATGCAATGAGAATCATAGAAAATATTGATCTGCCTGCCTCTGTTGCTGATTTATTCACCGTGGTAGAAATATTATCTACTAGTGATGCTAGTGGAGAACTTGAAAGCTCTGATGTACTGAACCAAGCAACCAAAGAGAATAATTCGTCAGAAAGTACGGATGGTGTTATAAAAAAACACACTGATAAGGAGAGTGAAGCTGAAGAAGTTAAAATATTGAGTGAGAACGCTGTCGAACCAGAACATGCTCCTATTCCTCCAAAGATGGTGAGAATGGCTAACCTTTGCATTGTGGGAGGCCATGCAGTAAATGGTGTTGCCGAAATTCACAGTGAGATTGTCAAACAAGAAGTCTTTAACGACTTTTATCAGGTTCTCATCTTTAGTATGATTATTTGACCAATTTTACAAAAGACTATAATAAGCAACCGTTACCAGTTAGATCTGTATTTTTCCGTCTTACTTATTCTTTTATTTTACTTCAAGAAGAAAAATAGTCATATATCATGTTAATCGATTTTCAGTTTTGGCCCGAGAAGTTTCAAAACAAAACAAATGGGGTGACTCCGAGAAGATGGATTCAGTTTTGCAACCCTGATTTAAGTGACATCTTGACTAAATGGCTTGGGACGGATGACTGGGTTTTAAAGACTGAGAAGCTGGCCGAATTGCGGAAGGTAAACATGTACACTTAACCTTTTGTTGTGATTATAGGATAACTCAGTCCACTTTCATCAGTTCAGGTTATTATTAGGCCTTCACTATTCCGGTAATTTATTTACTCACACTGGCATTTGCATATAATTTTGTTTTCTATCAAACCAACAAACTAAATTTTCAAGACGTGACATGAACAAAAAGTACTAGGCCTTCCGTAACAATCTTAGTATAGATAATAAGATGATGTTATTTGTTTTGACCTTTGGAATGTTGATCTTTAAGTTGAGGTCTCATTTCTAATTATTTCGAAATTAGATCTTATGTTTTACCATTGTCTTCAGGATTCATGTTATTTGTTTTAACATTCAAAAGCGTTATTTTCAGTTTGCTGATAGTGAAGACCTTCAAAACGAGTGGAGAGCAGCTAAAAGGAACAATAAACTCAAGCTTGTCTCCTACCTCAAAGAAAGAACTGGATATTCTGTCAACCCTGATGCAATGTTTGATATCCAGGTTTGCCTATTTGCTGATCATCCCCCTCGGCAATTGAACATTTTTGCTCATGCCTGAAAGTGCTATAGTGCAAAAGTACTGATTATTTCTGTTACCCAAGAACTCCTACGCAAAAATTCAGTTTGGCCTCTTTAGAGTTGTGCATGTCTGTCTACGAGTTTTGAACAAATTTATGTCTCAGTAGCCTGGTCCCGAACATGGTCTTACTAGTTGAGCTTTTGGAGGTGGTGGCCTTGAGGACATGTCCATAATTACATACCAATATATTCACTGTCATCGAAATTGTCATGCATCACATACTTTCGTGTAGGTAGCCTTGAGGACATGTCCATAGTTACATACCAATATTATATATTCACTGTCATCGAAATGGTAATGCGTCACATACTTTGGTGTAGGTAAAGCGTATTCATGAATACAAGCGACAACTATTGAATATCTTGGGAATTGTTTATCGCTATAAGAAGATGAAAGAAATGACTGCAGCAGAAAGACGAGACAAGTATGTTCCTCGAGTATGCATATTTGGAGGCAAAGCATTTGCCACGTACGTGCAGGCCAAGAGGATTGTAAAATTTATTACAGATGTTGGAGCCACAATTAATCATGATCCTGATATTGGGGATCTGCTGAAGGTTTGATTTGTAACACAATAACATTTGATTGAAACATCCTTTGTGTAGATATCAAGCATGTTACTTGTTACCATCTGTTATGCTTTACGTATTATTGCAGCGATTCTCAGGTCAGAGTAGACCTCTTTGACATAACAGTCATCATGCACGTCTCACTGATATTGGTTCTTCTCTCTTTGGCATCTTCCTTTTCAGGTTCTGTTTGTTCCTGACTACAATGTTAGTGTTGCTGAAAAGCTGATCCCTGCAAGTGAGCTATCTCAGCATATTAGGTAATTATTCTTTCTGGGAAGTGTACTTGTCTTCATCTTGAATCTGTATTTCACACTCATCACACAGAGTATGACCATCAAGGTTGTGATGTATTGAGTACTTTTTGTACTCTTATTAAAGCTTTTCTACCTTCTAGTGATGTAACAACGTGTTTCCAGTTACTCGCACTCAGTATATCCATTCGGGTTAAAACATAGCATAATAGAGTAGTTGTCTCCAATGATATTAGACTTATATACCGTTATAGAGATTAAACAGTATATCTTGGACCCTAGAAAAAAATCGTTCGTGTTTGCAAACATTTTGACAAAACCTGTAATTTTTCATTCTTCTGTTCAATTTTCCAATCCCACCTCACTCACATCTTTTTCGTTACTTTATTTCTCTACCATTGTGTTCGATTTTTACTTTATTTCATGGATATCAGCTTCGCGTAGATGGAACTGATTGAACTTAATGTCATGTTAACACCCCAGATATTTGATGTTCTATAGAAAATTCAATATACCATATATGAAGGCTGAAATCTCTTTGTGACCTCGTTATTATTGCCTTACATTTCTTTGTAAGATGTTCTGTTAACGATTACTGTTAATATTCTCCACGATGTATCCAGCACTGCTGGGATGGAAGCCAGTGGAACCAGCAACATGAAATTTTCAATGAATGGTTGCATTTTGATTGGGACCTTGGATGGCGCTAATGTAGAAATCAGGGAAGAGGTTGGCGAGGACAACTTCTTTTTATTTGGTGCCGAAGCCCATGAAATCGTAGGGCTCAGAAAAGAACGAGCAGAGGGGAAGGCATGTATCTTTCTCTCTACATGGCAGAGATGGCTGTTTAATTAGTTTTTCAGCTTCATTTTATTCACGGCATTGTAATTGAGATCTAAATCGCTTGAGTACTGATTTCAAAAACATAAATTGCAGTTCATACCTGATGAACGCTTTGAAGAAGTGAAGCAATTTGTCAGAAGTGGTGCTTTTGGATCTTATAACTACGACGAAATGCTGGGATCTCTTGAAGGAAATGAAGGATATGGCCAAGGAGACTATTTCCTCGTTGGTAAGGATTTCCCAAGTTACATCGAATGCCAGGAAAAGGTTGACGAGGCATACAGAGACCCCAAGGTTAGTGATAAAAACAGTCAGTGTGTAATACAACCGAAAGATCTTAATTAGCTAATATAGACTAACAATGTCCATTCATCAGTGTGTCAGCTTTGTAAAGCGACATTGTTAATACATGGAATTGATGTTTTGCAGCGATGGACAAGGATGTCGATCTTGAATACAGCAGGTTCTTTCAAGTTCAGCAGTGACCGGACTATTCACGAATATGCAAAGGACATATGGAACATCAACCCTGTAGAGTTGCCATAGAAAGTTGCAGATTTGTAGTCATGCAGCAAAGATATGTAGTATGTGAGCACGACAAACGCCATATGAGGCAAATGTATGTAAAAACCATTATGACACAAGATAACAGACTGCACTATGGATCAAGAGATGGAGTTGTGTACGAGAAATCTCTAGATAAAATAAATAAAATTAATTATGAAATTATTATTGCTATCAATAATCAACCCATCTCTTCAGTTATTACATGACCTTTTATATTACTACCTCCATCCCTAAATGATTGATATATTTTGACTTTTCATGGTCTACAAAAGACGATTTAAAACGTATATATCTCTTATATAAAAATTTGATATTTCAAAAATATATATTGAGACGAATCTAACAAGATTCCATATGACTATTTTATTTCTTATCGTTTAATGAGAATTTTTTACCAGATTTTTTAAATTTGATCATGAAAAGTCAAAATATACAATCATTTAGGGACGGAGGGAATATATATTACTTTAAAAATAAAGAGGCTTGGTATTTTCTATGAGGAGTTTTGGTATTTTAGTGAAATTTCAAATATCTATTTTTGTTGTGTGCTGAAAATCTCCACTTTATACTTCCAAACATCCACTCTTGATTTCTTGTAGTGTCTTAAAAAAATCTACATCTTATTCGACGTAATTGTTGTAGTTGCTGACTTGCTGTCTTGCTGAGCTGCTGATTTATGTGGCAGATAGATATTTCTTGGCTTAATTTCATCTGGGCACCTGAACTATTTTTTAATTCCCAAATAGGCACCTGATGAACTTTTTGTAACAAGTAGGCACCTGGATCCCAAATAGGCACCTGAACTATTTTTTAATTCCCAAATAGGCACCTGAACTTTCGTTTTTCTCAATTCTTTTAATTTCTCAGATTTTAAAATTTTCGATGAAGGGCAAATTAGTCATATTACACATAAAAACTAACTCAACTACTTTTAATCTAACCCAACCTCAACTCAACCCCCATTTAACCCTACCCCATTAAATATTTAACCCAACCCATTAAAAGCATCATCTTCAACCTTACACCCCACCCCCACCCCCACCCCACCTCAATTCACCAGCCCCTCCCTCCCTCCCTCCCTCACATGTCTGAACTAAATGAATTTGCAATTATATTTGAAGATATATATCTGAAGTATTTCATCGATTTTTATTAACATGAAGGAAGGTTTTGTAGGTGTTGGTAATTGGTTTCTCTCTTGGACTCGGAGCTATTCCATGGTTAATAATGTCCCAGGTATGAAATTCTTAATGTCATTCGTATAAAAAATTATGAATTATTATCATTCTTGATTTGCAATATAATTCATGTCTTACATATTAACATTTGGACAATCAATGTGTATAAAATGGTTCATGTAGATTCTTCCAGTAAATATTAAGAGTCTTGCTGGCAATGTAGCAACATTGTCAAATTGGTTGTCTGCTTGGATCGTGACTACGTCAGCACCTTTGCTTTTAGCTTGGAGCAGTATTTACGGGGTGGATGGATGGTGAATTGAGGTGGGGTGGGGGATGGGGGGTGGGGGTGGGGTGTAAGGTTGAAGATGATGTTTTCAATGGGTTGAGTTAAATATTTAATGCGGTGAGGTTAAATGGGGGTTGGGTTAGATTAAAAGTAGTTGAGTTAGTTTTTATATGTAATATGATTAATTTGCCCTTTATCGAAAATTTTAAAATCTGAGAAATTAAAAGAATTGAGAAAAACGAAAGTTCAGGTGCCTATTTGGGAATTAAAAAATAGTTCAGGTGCCTATTTGGGATCCAGGTGCCTACTTGTTACAAAAAGGTCATCAGGTGCCTATTTGGAAATTAAAAAATAGTTCAGGTGCCCAGATGAAATTAAGCCATATTTCTTCTACCTAAGATTGTTTTAAGGGCAAATGACCAGGTTGATCACTTATGTTTGGGTAGGGGTCCTGGTTGATCACCTATGTTTCAAAAGTTTCTAATTGATCACTTATGTTACTAAATCGCTCTTAAATGGTATTTTACACAAAAAAACTGCTAATCCACACTTAATTACGTCACGTGTCTTGCACATGATCGTTGCCAAGGGCAATTTAGTCATTTCATATCCAAATTTTCCAGAAAGAAAGATGAAAAATCGAAAAAAAAAAAATCAAAAAATCGAATTAGATTTTAAGGGCACATGATCGTTGCCAAGGGCAATTTATATTTAAAAACAATTAGACTTTTTTATTTTTTTTATTTTTTTCTCTTCGAAAATTTGGATATGAAATGACTAAATTGCCCTTGGCAACGATCATGTGCAAGACACGTGACGTAATTAAGTGTGGATTAGCAGTTTTTTTTGTGTAAAATACCATTTAAGAGCGATTTAGTAACATAAGTGATCAATTAGAAACTTTTGAAATAATATAGTATTGTGGGACCTTGTTAGATTCGTCTCAATATATATTTTTGAAATATTAACTTTTTATAATTTTTTTGCATGTAGAATAATTGATATTTATGTTTTAAATCGCAATCTCCTCCCCTCAAATACCCCTAAATCGCGACCCCCCTCCCCCCGAAACCCCAAATCGCAACCCTTCTTCCTATAATAAATGAAAATCGCGACCCCCTCTCTTATATTCACGACATCGTGCCCTCTATCGTGGGATAGGGCAGGATTAAAAAATCCTTGGAGAGCATCGTGCTCTAGCCCACGATGGAGGACACGATGACGTGAATATAGGTGCATTTGGTGATGTGTTTGTAATATTGGTGGTTGTGATTGGTGGGTATATTGTGGTGGTGGTGGGGTGGGAAAGAAATAGTGGATTTTTTTTGTGGTTGTGATTTGTGGTAGAGATATTGTTGATGGTGGTTGTAGTGGTAGGATGGTGGTGGTGGTAGCGATAAGTATATGATGGTGGAGAAGAAAAAGAAGAAGAAATGGGGTGTTGATCGTTGGTGGTGGTGGTGGTGGTGGAGGAGGAGGAGAAGAAGAAATTATGATGGGGGTATTAGTAGCAAATTTTTCATTAAGGGCAAATTAGTCTATTTATGGAGGAGGGGTACTCCTAACAAAACAATTAGGGAGGGGGTAGAAGTTCAAAAGTCAAAATGTATCAATCTTTTAGGGATGGAGGGAGTCTATGATTTGAAAAGAGAATCCTAAGTGATAGAGTCCAATAAAAAGAGTTTTGTTGATGTCCTGAGTCTGCGATTGAGGGGTTGTTTGGTCGTTTGCAATCTATTCAGATTTGTTCGTCACACTCCGATGGCGGAGCAGCCAATTCTCTCAGCGGTTGTGACATTTCTTTTAGCTATGACTTATTTTAGTTCATTAGACATTGTTAGGGGCATTAATGTTCCAGACTTGGAACTTAAAGTTCGTTGTGCTGCTGTCGTAGATGATTTGTTGTTCTTCGTTAGTAATATTGTTGTTGAAGCTGCTATAAAGCCTATTGGTGTTAGGTTTTTATAAGTTTCTGCGTTCCGTCACCTCACCGATGCCACCAACTCTTGGGAGACATGTGGTTGGTGTACTACGTTCTTGTGTGTATATGCAGATTCTCTTGTGGCTCATAAAGTGAAGGATTTGATAATCAAGATGTTGTTCATTTAGTTGTTGTCCTTAATTGCTACTTCGAACTATATACTCTTGAAATGTTTGGTGCGTTTACATTCTTCTGTCTTCAATCTAGAGGAAGATGAACGATTATTTTTTCGTGATTGAATATGCAAAATCAACCATGTTTTTGTTTATTTTGCAGGATTTTATCGATGTTTTTCTAACCTTTTGATAAATTAGTATTATACTCCTAACCATTAGTATTTTGCAGGATTTTATCGATGTTTTTCTAACCTTTATGGATATGGGTGTTCACTCTGACCTAAATTAGTATTGTTGTTTCAGTTGGAGTATTACATGCTTCACCCGTGAATATTAATCGAATAAATGTAAAATTTATTTATATAGTATTGTTTGAAATATTTCAACTCTTCGTTTTAGTTATATATATAATATTTATATCTAATATTGAACTAATCAAAATAAATATATTTAACTTAAACTACACAAACAAACTCTAAACTAATTTCACTTTATAAGTTTTGCTTCTTATAATGAGATAACCAATCCAACCTATCTATTATAGACAATGAATAAGAAATATTAACGTATTAGATCAATCAAAGTGTTCATATACATCATATCATACAATATTTTGAAAATATATAACTTATTAAAAACTTTTTGTTCATATAATAATATTAATATTTTGTAAGTTAGAACTATTATCAATATATGTGATAAGTACTTCATTATTTTTGTCACATTTAAGTCGAATATATTTTTAAATAGGCTTATTTTCATTTTTCACCCTCAACTATCAGCGAATTTTCAAATTGCACCCTAATACTTTCCTAAGCCTCAAATTGCACCATGTACTTCACTTTTTTTCATTTTGCACCCTTAAATCGATTTTCCAGCCAAATTTAGATGAAATTTCGTTTTTAAACAACAACATCCGGAGGTTGTTCTCCTGAAGGCTTCAAATTCAATTCAGCCCTTACTTATGGCATAATTCTATACTTCGCTAACTTCAATTCATAAGCATGCATGTTCTTTACACGCTGGAGTACCTTCAACTCAAGGAATTTTGGTTCAACAATTTGAGTTCGAAGTTCACTAACACTCTCTTCAACTCTATCAATCCTTTCTTCTAACTTATCCAATGATTTATCAAGTTTATCTTTTAGATCTTTCATGGACAATGCAATTGATGAAGAAGCACCCAGAACCTCACCATCATTGACATTTTGACTCTCTAACCTCACAAAATTGTGAACATTGGGGATGAATCTAATAGGAACAGGGCTGTACTTGATATATGCCACTGTATTTTTATAGTAATCCTTCTCCAATTCTTCAGCATCAGGGGCCATTATAAAGAAAGGCAACTGAAAACAAAAAATAGGACAACATTAGATCGTAAGTAAAGTTTACGTATGTAGCAATTATTTTATTATTATAAATGAGTATATTACATTTGTGCTTACGTCTTCGACATCAAAGATTGTCTGCTTAGCAAAAGTGATGCCTATCTCCTCATCCAAAGTTTGCCACCTAAAAAGTCTAGGATATATATTCCCTTCAAGCCTCCTACCCAACAAAGAGGAATACGTGGGCATCAAGCACTCAAGCACCCAACCTTGAATCACATGTGATAAGGTTCGCAACCTTCATTTTTGCATCAAATGTATCGACCCCCTTGAAAAGGTTGTACCATTCATTGATCATCGCCTCATATATCAACCTACCCCATGGATATAACCGAAACAACTCAGGGTTATCTGCCAAATAAACACCCTTCAAGTGTATAAAATTACCTTTGTATTTCACAAAAACCAAGCTGTTAAGGAGGTACACGACAACAAGCTTCCGGGTCAATACCTCATCCTTATTCCTAATGGACGCCGCATTAACCTCTCTCACCACATCTCTATAATAAACAATCTCGCCATTGAGTAATTGTCGTAGCGGCGTTTCCGTTTCGGTGTCCACTGTCAGGTAGCTATTAAAACTTAAACCACTTATCAATACGAATTCTACATGGCCAAAAGTATCTGTGCGTTGCCCTATGTGGAACTTAAGTGTGCGCTTCGAAAGGTTAGTATGAGGCTCAACTTCCCCTCGCTGCATCAACCAATGCAAGGTTTTGGATATGAATATATACCATATGTTTAGTATTAAAAACAATACAGATCTTCGGCCGAGTTGGTTAGTTTTTCTGTTTACATGGGTAAGAATTTTTCAAACGAATAAGATAATTTTGCTCTTCCTTTGCAGAATATTTTGTATAAAAATGCCTGCAAACGACCGGGATGATCACCTATCTTTGGGCCATGGGTCCAGTTGATCACATAACTTTTAAAAGGTCTCAGTTGATCATCTAACTTCTTAAATCGTTCCCATTCAGCACATTGGTCAATTATAATCTTAATTATCAGCTAATACATCACGTGGTCACTAATCATGGGCAATTTAGTACTTTCAAGTGCGGATTGAATTGGGGATTTGGGGTTATTTTAGTGGGATTAATTTTTTCTCCAGAAAATTGTTATGTGAAATTACTGAATTGCCCCTGATTTGTGGCCACGTGATGTAATTAGTCAACAATTAACATTATAATTGACCAATATGCTGAATGGGAGCGATTTTAGAAATTAGGTGATCAACTGAGACATTTTAAAAGTTAGGTGATCAACTAAATTCGTGGCCCAAAGAGATGTGATCATCCCACCCGTTTGCCGTAAAAATGTTTAATACCTTGGTTTTTCTTCAACATATCATCACATTGTTTCTCATACATTTTGTGTTGACAATTAAGATTTTTACCAACATGTGAATATAACTTATGTTTCTTATTCCAACATTGAAAGCCTTCCTTCACAAATATAGAATTACTAGAACAATTGTAAAATAAGTAGCAAGACAAACAATATATAACATTTCTTTTCACACTATACTCAAGCCAATCAAATGCTTTAAACCACAATTCTTAAAAGGAACGACTTTTACCTTCAATAACTTTTGTTGGATACTTACCCAACAATGGTTTCATGGGGCCTTTTGCTAGTTACGTCCTTAATTCATTTTGATCATTTGGATGATAATCAAGAATTTGAATTCTTTTGCAAGGATCAGACTCCAAATAATTTCCATTCTTAGAAGTCCTTTTTCGAATTTCAAGTGGCGGTTCAATATTCACTCTAGGAGCTGATCTGTTATATACACACACACACACCAGAATAGTGAATCTTAGGGGTGAAATGACTATTCTGTACCCCCTATCTTAAAGTGTAGTAATTGAGAGAGTTAAGTGGGGGGTAAAATTATACCAAGGAGCACTATTCTGGTGTGTGTGTGTGTGTGTATATAGTGTTACCGTTTAGGAGGTATCTAACTTGATGATAGAATGTTGACTACTAGTTTATATAAAAATACGTATATTCAAATTCGAACTCGAGTCCAAATGTAAAAATATTGAATATCGAACCAAGCTCGAATATTGGTAGAATAGTATCGAATTTGAATTCGATTTTAGTATTCGAATCGAATACGATTTTAAATTCGAATAGTGTTATAAAAATTGAAATTCCATAATATTCGATTCAAGTTCGATTCGGTTCGTAACCACCCTACGTCCACGCATACATGCGTAAGCAGAAGCTTTTAAGAATTTTATCTCTAATATCTCTAACAATGAGAAAATAAACAACTTTTTAAGAATCTTATACTCCCTCCCTCCCTAAAAGATTGTCATATTTTGACTTCTGTTAGTCAAACACTACAAAATTTGATCATGAATTCCCATTAAACGATAAAAAATAATATAGTCTTGTGGGACCTTGTTAGATTCGTCTCAATATATATTTTTGAAATATTAACTTTTTATAATTCGCATGTAAAATAGTAGATATTTATATTTTAAATCGTGTTTTGTTGACCACCAAAAGTCAAAATATGACAATCTTTTAGGGATAGAGGGAGTATCTAATAATAAGAAATCATCTATTAAAATTGATTCAATATTAATCATTAAATATTGATATCGTTTTTTTCGTGGCACAAAGACATGCAATAAGAACACATTCAACTCTGAAAGCTACACTGATACGAATTTGTAGAAAAATTATTCATTGTATATAACTCACAAAAGATGGAAGGCAAGTCAACATTCAAAGAAACAAGTATGGCGTAATACAAGAATATAGTGTAATCATTGGAATACAAAATTTAAAATGAAATCTTAACTGACATTTGACTACACAACATCAACATGCCCCAATGCCTCTCAAGAGGCGTCCGCCTAAGCAGGATAAGGGGGATGGGTAGTACGCAGCCGTGTACCCGTGGTAACGGGAAGGCTGTTTCCCAAATTGATGTCTTACTACTAAACAAAATTAAGAAGACTCTGATAGTTATGGAAGAAGTGATGAAAAATCCAGCCTGATTGCCTTACAACTAGTCCCCTCACACAAGATTCTTGATCAAAGGTCTACGATGTGAGAATTTAAGCAACAGCCGGCATGTCTTTCAGCCAGCCGTCGAGGGGCTTACCAATTGAGTAAACGATGAAGCCAATCTCCCTCAGTTTCTCCACGTTGATGACATTCCTACCATCGAAGAGGAAGGCAGGCTTCTGCATGTTGTCATATATCTTCTGATAATCAAGAGTTTTGAACTCATCCCACTCGGTGAGAATGCAGATAGCATGAGCGTCTTTAGTTGCCTCATAGGCATTCCAGACGCAGCTCACTTGCTTTACGGTGGTGGGACTCATGGGCTGGAGGTGAAGGGGATGGTCCCAATCGAATTTTTTCATTGTAAGATCTCTTTGGATCTGATCCTCATTGACTTGTGGGTCATAGATGCTCAACATGGCCTTGTCGCCTATCAGCCCCTGGCAAACATCAATAGCAGGTGTCTCTCGGGTGTCACCAGTATCCTTCTTGAAGGCAAAACCAAGGATAGCAATTTTCTTGTTTGATACTGTGTTGAACATGGATGAAACCAAACGGTTAACAAATCGACTCTTCTGATAGTCATTAATCTTGATTACCTGTTTCCAGTACTCGGCCACTTCAGGGAGGCCATTGCATTCGCATATGTAAACCAGGTTCAATATATCCTTTTGGAAGCAAGAGCCACCAAAACCAACACTGGCATTGAGAAACTTGGCACCAATTCTGGTATCTTTACCAACAGCATATGCGACCTGACTGACGTCTGCACCAGTAGCCTCACAGAGAGCTGACATGGCATTGACTGATGAGATCCTCTGTGCCAAGAATGCATTAGCAGCAAGTTTCGAGAGCTCAGCAGACCATAAGTTGGTAGTCAAGATACAATCATCCGGAACCCAGTGAGCATAAACATCCTTCAAAGCTTTAATAGCCTTCTGACCTCCTGGGGTTTCCCTGCCTCCGATGAGAACCCTATCAGGCTTAAATAGATCTGCGATGGCAGTGCCTTCAGCAAGAAATTCTGGGTTCGAGAGGATTTGGAAGTTGATGCCTTTACTGTTGTGTGTCAATATTTTCTCAATTGCTTCAGCGGTTTTGACTGGGACAGTTGACTTCTCGACAACTATTTTATCAGATTTAGAAACATCAGCAATCATACGAGCTGCGCTTTCCCAGTATGTGAGATCTGCAGCTTTGCCTGCTCCAAGACCTCGTGTTTTGGTAGGGGTATTGACAGAAACAAAGACAATATCAGCCTCACATACGTGTTTCTCAACATCAGTGCTGAAGAAGAGATTCCTTCCTCGGCACTGCTTGACAACATCATCGAGACCTGGCTCGTAAATAGGGAGGGTGTCACTGTTCCATGCATTAATTCTAGGTGCAGCAATATCAACTACCACCACTTCGATGTCAGGGCATTTAAGTGCAATGACAGCCATGGTTGGACCACCGACATATCCAGCTCCAATGCAGCAGATCTTAACCATTTTCCCTGTCTTGGCGAACTCTGCATAAAGCAAGACCAATTAATACTCATATTCTAAACAGTAAACTTAACATCAACAGTGATTGAAGCCATTGCAGTGTAATGGGGGGGAGGGGTTGACTAGTAATCACAGATCAACTAATTCCGCTTAATCAGAATGTAACTGATTACTGATTCATGCAAGAAGACATCAATGAGGATCATTAGCCAAAAAGATTTTGTTAGCTACACTTCTGCATTCAGCTGAATTATGTGGACATCTAAAAACTATAAATGGTGATTAAGATCAGAATCAATTGGAAGCTTAGGACTGCAAAGCAGATCCATCATGTGTCCTATGTACTTCACTATTACGAAATTATTTACACATCATACAGAGGTCGGCAGCAAATTATCAAAACAGCTCAACTTGTTCAACAATGTCAACAGATCTAACATGATCCTAATAATTAGATCCACGGATTTCTTCATCTTTCAAGCCAAAATTCAATGAATATACATGATCCACTATTATGGTATATTAATCAAATTCAAGCAAATTAACAATCTAAACAGACCAACAACCCAAATCAAAACAAATAGTATTCATCATTACTACATCTAAGTTTTCAGATATATTATACCACCGACAAAAAAATCAACCAACATAAGTCAATCAAACAAACAAGACAATTAAATCTTTAACAATCTACACATCAAATCACATAATGTAAAAACAGGTAAATCAAACAACAAAAGATCAAGTTTTTACCAAACTATAAATCAAATCAAGTCACTTAGTATGCAAAAACAGATAAATCAAACAACTAAAATATCACTTCTTTCAAAAACTAACCATCAAATAAAATCACATAATCTGCAAAAACAGATCAATCAACCAACATAATATCAATTTTTAACAAACTATCCATTAAATCAATTCACACAAATAAAAAACAGATAAATCAAACAATATAAAAATGACTCAAACAACAAAAAGATCAATTTTTAACAAACTACCCACCTAACAATATCACATGATCTACAAAAGGAACATGAAAATAAGATAAAAAAACAAATACCCAACTAACAATATTACATGATCTACAAAAGAAGCATGAAAATGAATCAAATGGGCCATAAAAGAGAGCAAAACCAAGAAAACCAACCTCTTGATTAAGCAAATTGAGCAGAAAAGAGAGAAGAATGTAAGAAAATGAGGGAAAGTTGTGTATGAAGAGAAGCAGAGAGAGGGGAGAGCTTCTTTTATAGTCGTTGAAGATCCAAGATCTGTCTCCTCCACCCCTTTCTTTTACATTTTTGCCATCTTTTTATTTTCTACCAATTTTATTCCACGTCCTCAAAATATTACTCCCTCCGTTTTTTTATATAAACGTTCTATACATTCTCACATAGATTAAGAAAAATAAAAAATAGTCAACAAGTATGTTGATAATGTAAAATGTCAATTGATTATCACTATATTATTGATTAGTTGACAATTCCAATGAAAAAAATAAACAAAAAGTACATTAAAGTTTGTAAAAACGCATTGAAATTGTAAACATAAAAAAAAAAACTAAAAATATAAAATGTCATATAAAAACACCAAGAAAGTACTTCTATCAAGTTTAATTTTTCACTTATCAATTTTGATACAAATAAGTCTCATTTAATTTTTGAATTATAATTGTTATAGTAAAATATGTAATCACATTTTGTTCAATACTCCTTCCATTTTTTTTTAGTTGTCATATATACTATATATAATGTTTAAGGCTTCAAAAAGCCACATGTCATTTTCACATTTTTCTATTTTTTCATTTATTTTGAGATGGTAGTAATATTTTTCATCTAATAACTTTTTTTAATTGATAGTTACTTTTATAAAATTTCATGATAAAAATATTGTTAATTATATAAGATAAATTAAAACAATTATATGAGATCAATAAAAATGATTCTTACATTTAATTTTTTCAGAATTCTTTAGAGAAAATATATCAATTAAATTAATGACTACTTCCATATATTGTTGGTTTAAAGTTAACTGTTGAAGAAATTCATTATATCCATTATTTTCTTAATAAATGAATATTAACTAAATAAATTATCAATATGCACAGGTATTGATTGTGCACCCACGACTAGTTTTAATAAAATATCTAATCATATATTAATTCGAAAGTACTATAGTTTTTCATACGAAATTAGTCAAATTCAATTGAAGTCATTATCTTTTGTTTATAACTTCATATGCAATATTATTAGTCATTGAAAATATTCAGTGAGATCTAATAGGAACAAAATAGCAAATATGGTAAAAATTATATTGACATAGGATTTCTAAATGGCTTAAATTCCGACAGGCCCCTAAACTTTGATCATCTGGTCAATTTGGCCCCTGAAGTTTGAAAATAGGTCTACTTGCCCCCTGAACTTTCACAACAGGTCATTTTGGCCATTTTCATAAATGTTCAGGGGCAAATTAACAAATTTTAACTTTTCATAAAGGACAAAATAGGAATTTAGTATATAATAGATATTTTGGGGTCACTTTTAATAAAGAAAATATATTAGGGCTCTTTAAAAGAAAATAAAATTATTAAAAATAAAATTAAAATAAAACAATAATCCCCCTCCCCCCTCGTCCCCAACCCCATCCCTCATCTCCGGCAACCGCCTTTTCCTTCCCTCGTCCCCTCCATCTTCATCGTCCACAACCCCTCCCTGAAATAGCCCCACCCCCGCTCGATCTCCGTCCATCTCCATCGATTTACAGGTCTCGATCTCCCCCTCCCCCCATATCCGATCTCGACCTCCCCCTTCATCCACCAGCTCGAGCTTCTTCTCGTGCAGCCCAACTCGATCTTCTTCTCGTGAAGGCCTCGTCAATGGTGAACGGGGTTGGGGCTAGGGTGGTCTTCTCGTGCAGGTTCTATCAATGGTGAACGGTTTTAGGGTGGGGTGGGTGGGGGTTTATTATTATTTAATAATTTAATATTAATTTTATATTACTTTTTAATTTTTTCTAAATTTTTTATTACTTCGTCTATTATAAATTGACTCGTAATGCCTATTATTGTTGTATGCCTATTTTACCCTTCATTTTAAGGTGAAAATGGCCAAAATGACCAGTTAGGATAGTTCAGGGGGCAAGTAGACCTATTTTCAAACTTCAGGGGCCAAATTGACCAGATGAGCAAAGTGCAGGGGTCTGTCGGAATTTAAGCCTTTCTAAATTTATTTACTAAAGTAACAATTAATGAAGAACCGCGAGAATGTTTTCTTTGTTAGATATTATACTCGTATAACTTATATGCAATCATATTTGAATTTAAATTTTTTTTAAACAGAGTTCTCTCCAATCATATATAGTTAATTTTCCCATCAAGTGCAAGTTGTTACTCCTTACATTTCATCATAATAATATGTTGTTGGGTAATGATTTTCAGTTGTTTGGACTTTATTGTAAAATAAATTGAAACTTCAAACTTTTCAAAATTCTTTGGCAAGTACTTCACATTTATAATTTGTTTTGCGGATCGTAGATATGATCATAAATTTGAATTAATCGAATAATTTAATGAAAATTGTTCTTACTAATAATTAGAAGATTTTAAAATCAAAATTTATTTCATTCATAATTATCAGAAAAACATATGATCATAAATTTATATTTGCTACCATAATATCGATAGGAAAATTATGAAAAAAATCCTATAGATAGATGTTCTATGTAGTGAGAATATAGATGATCTTTTTCTACTAAGATTAAAAGCCGGATAAACACTTTTCCCATAAAATTGTTTCTAAATTCATAAACAGTTATATGTGTACTCAATTGATGTCGTTAATTTGATTATTTCATCACATATGTTCCAAAATAAACTTTATTTGGTCACTGAGTTGACTTTTTCGTCGAAGCCTCGTCAAGTCAATAGCATATTTGCCACATGACATTTAGGGAAGGGTATTTTAGTAATTTTACTCGCTACTATATTTAGAATACATCGCTCATATTTATAGGATATTTTCAGTCGATCACGTTTATTTTAAAGTGTCCATTCCATCACCTTTATCAAATATATATATGATATATGTTATGTATACATATAATTATATATTCAATAAAACTATATATGTATTAAGTATAATTATATATACTAAGTATATATATAATATATATTATGCATACATATAATTATATATACTAAACATAATTATATATTAAATATAATTATATATCCATATTAAATATAATTATATATATGAAATTATATACTAAGTATCTATGATATATATTATGTATACATATAAGTATATATATTGACTATAATTATATATATTAAATATAAGTAATATATATATATCTATACTAAATATAATTATATATATTAAATTAGTATTGTTAGGTTTTTTTACTATTATTCGTATTGTTATGTTTATTGCAAACTCATCCTATCAAATTACTATAAGTTTGAGAGAGGGTGTTAGGCTAATGACTAGCTCATAAGCCCGCATGATAGAGTATTATGACGTTATGTTAATATTTACCTATAAATATAAGTCTTTCGGTTGTATCACAGCAACAATATTCGATAAACATATCTCCCTTTATATTTCTAGCTACATTTGCATATAATTATATTAGTTATATGTTTAATATTTGCTAAAAAAGAATCATGTGGATCAATTAATATATATTTTAAATTTTATTGATCTTATCTTATTATATATAATTGGCGAAGGGGAAGTTAGAAGTTATTTTGAAGTCATATGAAGCCTCATATTCTCCTAATATATAGGAGATATAATTAATTAAATTTATTTATTTTTTATAAACATGTACAACAATTATCCATAAACATTACTATATTTTACCTTCATTTTTTTTAAAATGATCTAGCAAAAATCATACTACTTTTCACATTAAATTTAAATTTAGTTTTTTTTTTGTAAATTAGCCATGGCAAATTTAGTTATTTAAGATGAATTACTCGAATAGCCTAGTGGAAAAGGCTCTCGCTAGTGAGCAGAAGGTCCGAGTTCGAGTATTACTTCATCGTTAATTTACAAAAAAGAAAGATGAATTAAATAATAGTATTATATAGAAATATTACATTTATTTATTAACAAAAGATCACATATTATAAATATGATGCACGAGTGTTCAAATTATCAAATATCTAGTTTTGATAATCGGTATATGTATTATAGATGGTATTATTCCTTGAGTTTATGTACGCGGTAGTTTTGATAAACGTGTTTTTGATACACCGACTCATCACTCATCGCTGTCACCTATCGAGCACCATGTTTGCACTATTCGCCTATATTATTCTTTCTATATTAATCACAAAGTCAAATGTCTATGACAACGTACGATGCAATACCATGAATAATCAAATATTTACTAAAATGATTCGTTCATGTCCGGTGTCTCCGCTTGACTAACTAGTCCATTGTTTAACAGAAAAAATAATTTAGAATGTCCCTTTAGCGATTCGATAATTCAACTCAAGAGTGTTCAGATTCTGGATAACCACCCAGAAACATGCAGGTCATTTCTTGAATAAATACAGAATTATTCATGTATCTGTCGCGGAACGAATCCATATATTAATGGAGAAGCATATTATTATAATAAAGCCCGTAATCATTCGAGCTAATAAATAATCAACATTTAGTGATCTAAGAGAACGGACACGTTAAAACTGTTTTTGTAATGAAGAAACACAATCGGCAAAGATTACTTCCAAGTTGTGTGTGGATACGACAATTGCCTTATTTGAAACATAAATTTGAACAACTAATGACATTCGAAAATATATTTATGTTTCTATATTTGCCTTATTTGAAACGTAAATTTGAACAACTAATAACATTCGAAAATATATTTGTGTTTCTATTGATTCAAATAGTTTGAAATCAGTGAACCATAGTGAATATAATCAATAGATTGTTACATTCATCTTTCAAATGTTTTATCTCATAAAGATTTACCAAATTTAAAATTATATAATACATATTCTAAATTGAGAGCGTTGCAAAACCTTAGCAGATATGTATCTATCAATGTTAACGTTTAAATTTGTAAAAATTAATTAAATAAGCCGATTGTTATCCAAATTTTCTAATTGCATGTCGGATTTTCTTAAATGTACGTGACAACTTCAATAGGGTGAAGTTTATCAAAATTAAAGTTGGTCAAAATAAATCTGACTTCAATAATATTACAAGAAAGATAAATAACTTGCCGGCCAATTGCATTCATCGAAAGGAAGACGTTAAAAAACATAGATATCAGTTCTATTCTGAATGGTTCTGCAATAAGCAATATTTGAAGTAATTGTTTTTTGCTTCTTTTACTCGAAATTTAGGTCACATGATTTTGTATATGTTAGGGGGCAATTTTTATTTTTGCCAAGGGCCTTCAACAGTAGCGGATCTACGAGTATGAAAGTGTCTGTTCGAAATTGTCATAATTTTTAAAGTACTTGTTCAAAACACTTAAATATATTCAAATATAATTTTTAATGCTAATTTTTACACTAATTTTTCCCTTACACATATATAATTTTTTCTTTTTCAAAAAAAAGTGCCTGTTCGAGTGAACAACGGTGAACGTGTATAGGTCCGCTACTGGCCTTCAATCTATGTCAACGTTGGTCCTGGTCGGACGCCTCTTTGTCAGGCGAATCGCATCGTAAATTTAAAGACGTGCACTAGTAGCACCTATATACAAGTAAACAAATATCAACGAGACATAAAATCAGAAACAATATTTATAATATTTCAACTTGGTTTGTGAAAATGGTCATATTTTTTGTAGTGTAGCTCATAAATGCACGTATAACGTTAGCGAGTTATTTTTTTAATGTATTGAAATATAGATGTACACCTTCAATCCAAAAAATTATCATTTGACTTTTTTTGAAATTGAACTTTGACTATCAATTATTAATGATTACTTATTTAAAAAAATTTATATAGTTGGATTATCTTTTAAATAACTTTCATATATTAATTTTTAAATTTGTCAATAATATAAATAAACAGTAATTGAAGGTAAAAAGTTTCTCTCGATTTGGAGGAATATTATTATTTTTTGTTTCACTTTTATGATTCAAAATTATGAAGCAGCTATAAGGCCAAAAAAATAATATTTAAAACAAGATATGGTATAATCACATTCTTAAGAAAGTTAGTGTTAAGTCAACTCCTCAGAAATCATAATTTCTATTAGTTATGAATTTATGTATTCATTATTTGTAATACCTTTATATTCATATTTACTTACTAATTTACAAAAGAGAAAATCACAATGATATTCAACTATATTTATAACCATTTGTCGAAGGTTTATTGCTCAATTTCTTCATCAACAAAAAATTTAGGGTTGAATAATGTTTGACATGATCATTGCTTGTGATCATACTGAGTTCGACCAATCTTGTTGTAACTTCATACTAACTCGGGATCAGTTATATTGGTGGTATGGTGGATGGAATTAGATATTATTTCCTTATTATATTAGTGGTGTCGGGAAAATATTAGTCTTTGAATAAGGTACTAGCTGTTAGTTAATTTGTTATATTAAGAAAGTTAAATTTGTAATCAATATATAATTGATTAGTACAATATGACTAATTAAGTAACAAGAACTCACGAAGCTTACAGTAGTAGTTAATAATACAATCAGTGCGGTGACCATATATTAAAATTTATAAATGTTTTATACGAAACATCCAAAAAGTTTTCATTTTTAAAATTATAGCAACGAAATATTATTATGATTCTTAATTCTTTTGTAGAAAAATGTTTAAATTTTCAACTTTTTTTACAAACATTGAAACTAAAAAAATTCATTAATTTTCTAGAAAATATATAATTAAATAAAGAACAATATAACTTTATATAATTTAATATAATTACTTCATAATTTATTTGCATTGTATATATAACATATAGCTGATGTAACCCTAAAATAGGAGTCCTGGGGCTCGTCCGTACGGTGTAGGGATCGGCCCAGGAGCTCACTCGTGTCTCATAAGAGGAGTCGCACTAAAGGGGCACGAGCCACCAGATGGCTCAGCCCAAGACCAGTCAATTCACCATTTGTCCAAAAGGGCCTAAAAGCGAGCCCATCCGTACAGATGGCTCCTCAGATTATGACAAGTGTCTCATATCTGGCCGTTCAGGTATTATCTTTCTCTCTTATGCCTATATATAGAGAGTGAACCATTGAGGTAAAGGTAATTGTTATTTTACTACTAAAAGCTATATCTACTTAAACACTCGCCCGATCGTTACTGACTTAAGCATCGGAGTGTCTGTGACAGGCAACGGTCACGCTTTCATGTGTAGCAGTATCTAAAGCACGGACTCCTGGCTCCTAAGGCGCGCCCCAACCTCAGGCGCACCATCTCTACACGAAGGTTCCAGGCCCCGGTCAGTTTAGATATCACAGTTGGACCCTCACCCTTATTGGCCCATCTTGAAGGCGAGGCCCAAAGGAGAGCAAGTCCATCAATAGCTCACACTTTCAACGTGTTAGATAATTGCAATTGTTCATTCACTTGTTAGATCTAAAAATTAGATATTCTTACAAATAATATTAAATGATGTAAATAAATATATAAAAGTTAAAAATCTTCTTAAATATTTCTATGATATTTTCCGAAACTTTTCGATCTTATTTACATCATTCCAAAACTATGTTTGAGAAAAAAAAACTTTGAACCATGGTGATGGCATATCACATAGAGATCGAATTAACATTTGGATCATGTTTCCGCAGTGCTACTATGCTGTCCTCGAATTAACCATGGTGATGGCATATCACTTCTTTGTATTTCCTTGTATTTACAAAAAATTGTTGGATAATCTAGGTGTTTTACTTAACCAGATTTATGTGGTGGGTGATTTTGGTTATTGGTCGTCATTGGAGGTGGATGAACAATATTCTTTGTAAGGCAATGTTGCTATCGCTTGGAATGATTCATCAAATGCAGCGACAAGCAACAACCGATTGATAAAATAATAGATAGAAATACCGCGAATAGAGTCATTGCGATCCCCAAAAATAGTAGTTGAATTACCTGGTTCGCGAAGCATATGCGTGCGTATGAAGTTGTATGATCTGGAAACACTCACATTTGATAACCGTTGCCCTCTTTAAACAGACCAAATGTAGTGAGGTAACACGTCCAAAAACATTGAGTTAATTACTTATATTTGAAAAGGTTATCGTTAATCACTTATGTTTAAAAAGATCATCATTAATCACTTATGTTACAAACGGTCTCAGTTGATACTTTGGCCTAAAAGTTTGTTAAGTCCCCGTTATTTATGCCTCTTACAAACATTAAGCCTTAAGGGTTGATGTTCACCTCACCAAGGCCATGAGAATATAATTTTTACGAGAAGGTAAATAAATCAATAATATGAGTTTGTTATTCCATTTACATATGATGAAATTCAATTAAACATTTTTGAATAAATATTTATTGTAAAATGTAATAGAGCTGGGTCTTTTAGTTGCTTAGATGGCATTAGTGCATCAATTTTCATATTTACTATAGATATTTATGCATTGCGAAAACCTTATGTTGAAACATAATTCTATAAAATTGGGAAGCTACTAGAAATAGTTTAAAATATTTATATTCGACAACTGCTGGAATAGCTCAGTTGGTTAGAGCGTGTGGCTGTTAACCACAAGGTCGGAGGTTCAAGCCCTCCTTCTAGCGCGCATATTTTTTCTAAGCTTCTACTCTGTTTTTTATCTTTAGACATTCTTCTTCAACCAAAATAGTTTCTCAACTTCTCATATAATAAATGGAAATGTTACAACTTCTTTCAATCCATATTGTGGTTTTGAACAAGGAGACAATCTCTCTCTAATTCTCTTTTCGTTATATACCAAAGCAGGGGCGGATCCAGGAAATAATATTAGGGGGGTCCCATAATAATTTAAACAAAAAATAAAAATAGTCATCCACAAAAAGCATACGAATATTACAATTAATATATAAGGATAATTTAAGCACGAACTAAAAAGTACGTATATCAAATATTAGTTCAGGGTAATTGCATCCTCCTATTGGTCATAGCTTGAAAACGCTTAATAATATCCATATCGTCGATCGTGCTAAACATTTCTTTCTCCACATAAGTAACCAAACAATCATTAAACCATGGATCCAAATAAATTCCATTCTTAAAAGTCGCTTTCTGATGTTCAAGTGGTGGTTCAACATTCACTTTAGGAGATACGTCGCTTGATGATGGAATTTGACTACAAGTAGATTTGAATCTATCTTTTGGCTCATAAAACCTCAATATCCTTTACAATTTACAAATCAAGTTAATTTTATTAGTCAATTGACGTAGTTAAAATCAAAGAAACAATTAATTAATTCTTAAATTGAGCAAGTAAACAAGTAAATTGAGCCGACTTTGAACAAATAAATAATTATTAATGCCTTAAATTGAGCAAGTAAACAAGTAAATTATACACATAATATAAATTATTGTTAATAATTAAAAAAAGAAAAGAAAAAAAAGTGTGTACCTTGAGACTTGATTGTTGGTACTGATTCCAGGATAGAATTTGGGTGTGTGAATCTGTAGCCCGTGAATTGTTATGGAGTGGAAGAAAGGGCATTGAATGGATGATGGCCCAGCAAATAATTTAATATATCTATTTTGGTGTGTGAGGATGGCAAAAAGCCCACCAACTAATTTAATTAAATAGCCCATGTATGATGCATCAGCTTTGGTGTGTGATATGAGGAAGGCAAAAATAATAAAATGTACGTGAGGGGGTTCAAAACCTGGTCATGTGATATTATTATCAAGGGTTTAACCATCTATACTACAATTTTACTTTGATTGGGGGGGGGGGGGGTCCCGTGCACCCTATGAACCCCCCCTAAATCTGCCCCTGTACCAAAGCCTTTTTCGCCCAACTAATATAAACATAATAAAAAAACATCACATGTACCAAAAACTCTAACAATAGCGTTCAAATAACACATTTACTATTTGTACATGATAATTATTCTTTCCTTAAACTAAATAAAAAAACTGTTACATCTTTCACAAATGTACTTCACCAATATAGCCACCACTCGGGACAAATAATCAACTTCGACAAATTTCAAATTATTTTAAGTCCACATACCACCTAGCTCAAAAAGAACAAATACGTATTTCCCTACCTTCCAAGAATCAATTAATTTGGTAAATATTTAAGAATATCTTTAGACGTCCAAACTCATAAAACTCAAATCTTTGAAGAATATATCAAACTACACTCTACAATTAACTCATGGAGTATTAAATTCTTAAATCAAGCTGGAAATATTAGCCTTATTAAATTAGTATTTACCTGCCTTTTAATTTATCCATTGTTCATCTACACATTTCCTCCTCGACACATCATTTCTATAATAGAAATTATATTTTTCAATTTCTTATAGAATAATAACAAGGTTGTAACACTACACTGGGGATAGGTTGGAATTTTCTAAATTACCTTCACATTTAAGAGGATTAGGCTTCAAAGACCTATACCACTTTAATATATCCCTCCTTGCAAAAACAAGTTGGAACATCTTAAATAATCTCGTATCATTAGTTTGTCATACATTAAAACCTAAATACTACCCAATTACCAAATTACCAACAACCAAGAACACACATCACACCACCTACACGTAGAGAGGTCTATCAAATAGCCTCTCTCTTATTAAACCCCACATAAACATCACTAATCAAACACTACGCAAAATTCGGCAAGATAACTGGACTAAACTACCGAATCCGATAACAATCCAACAAATTCGGCCAATAATACACAAACTTTCCTACCTAATCGAACTTACCACATACAATCATCAATGGAACGAACCCTATCTCAGTCACATTTTTTTAAACCATATCTCGTAAGATAAATCCTAAAACTCATCATCACTACCCAAATTACTTGCTCTGAATATAAATGACAAACAAATTACTCCAACCACCAAGAACTTCTATAACTACCTTAGGAAAACCAACTCCAAACAAATCAAATCTCTCAAACTTTTCCTTTCACATCTAAACACACTTGGAATCATCTTTGGAAAATGAAAATTCCTCAAGTAACTAAACTTTATATATGGAAACTACTAGATGAGAGACTTCCTACCTCCCTAAACATCTCTACCAAAACCAAAAAATAGATAAACTCAAACTGTATCATGTGTGGATATAACCAAGAGGAGATCAAAATCACCTCTTTCGTTTATGTCCAAAACTTCATCTACTTTGGTCCTCTTTTCAAATTTCACTCCCTATATACAAACATAACTAATATCATCATTAGCTCACTAAAACACAAACCAAATACTTCACCAATACATATACATCCTACATATATTCTCATAAGTAATTTATAGGCCATTTGGCTTTATAGAAACTCACTAATCTACCACCAAAACAAACATTTTCACATACCTCAACTAATCGCTACAAGGAATACTATATTTCAACAATGAAAGAAGATTTCACAATTTAACTCACACAGCACACCCATAAAACAAAATAGCTTCAACCTAAAACAAATATCATGCACTAAAACCGCAACTTTCAATGATCGCACATACACTATACTATACCAACTTAAATATAAACCCTCCTTACACATTCCACTCAAAAGATCAATACAGCACACACAGTTAACTTGCACAAACATCATCCATATCAACACCAATCCACTAACCGACACAATACCATATGATATCTACATCCTTCAGGCCAACATATTTGGTTTATTACTAGCGACAAAAATCCTACAAATACAATCAACCACTTCAATTTTTTTTGTATTTGATGTCTTTTTATCACAGGGCCTCGTTAGAAAAATGCAAAGGCTTTTTATAAGAACAGAATGGAGCAACTTTTTGGATATGCATCTACTCAGTTTGATCAAAATCTTCATCCGGACTTCAAACATGACGGCTTTTGACATGCTCCAGTCTACTAATTCCACATTTAGATCACATTTTGTTACATAAAGTATTTGATCTAAATACTTTACACGGTATATTATGTCAAACTTATCCGCTTTAATGTGAATATATAGTGAATTATATAAAAAAATAGCTTCTCGAGTTTAGTTGTGACCCACCCTCAGCCCCCGCAACATCTTATCTTTCATTGACTACATTGCCTATTATTTAATTGACAGTCTATACTAAATATAAAGCTTAAAGCCTAAAAAAGTCACATGACAGTTTATCATTTTAATTAAAAATTTATATCAACAAAATAACTATCCAATACTCACACAAAACTAACCAATTCAATTTTCATTTTCAATGAGCAAATAAACACATATAGTATTTTTCTACATATTTTATATTTTGTGAGATTTAATAACGGTAATTGTTGTGCATTAAACGATTTAATTATATAAAAATGTAATTCGCTTAGGTTGGACTGTGCAAAAATCGCTAATACATATAATGTTGAAGACCCAAAAAGGTCATCTATTGTTTTCTTGTTTATTAACATATTAGCTAATAGTTATTTAATAAGTCCCATGATTTAAAAACCTTAATTATAGAATAGAAATTTAAAAGTATTCTCTTATCCTATGATGTGCGACGTAACTAGTACCAATATTAATAGAAGGTTATTTACATGAGCTTATTTTCACTATACGGGGGCTAATATGCAATTTTTTTATTATTTGGAACTAAACTGTGTAAGAACGTCACTATCAGGACAAAATTATAACTTGATGACACTCGAAAACTATTTCACCAATTTACTCGTGTACTTTATGAATAGTAAGTGGTTGCAAATGAATTTCGAAATTGGAGTAATAGTTCGAAAATTGGAAGTTAAATTTGATTAAGTTTTTCTTCATTAATGATATGAAAATGTAAATTGTATCATTTCATAACTTTTTTCTCTCTTGGGTTCATTTTTATGTAATATGTACTATTTTATAATTTTTTTTTTGCTAATATTAATTGCATAAGCTTATTTTCACTTTTGGTAATTTGTATCAATTTGTTAACAAATTTTAGTTCACATATATATCAATTAAATACAAAGAATAATTTATATTTATATATATATATACTCTGAATTTTTTGATTTATTCAACCTTAAAATGGTGATTTTGGTAATGTATAATATTTTATACTAAAAATGGATATATTGAATTCACATAAATAATTAAAAATCAATAAATCATGTCATCAATAAACCATGGTCGTTTCGTGTTGACCAGTCAAAGTGGGTTGAACATTTTAAATACTTTTACTATAGTATATACTAATAACTTCAACGGTTGTCTTGCTATTTTTTCACCTTTACAAATTACAATATAATACAATACAAAGTATGCAATTGTTCGAAGCTCTTATAACCTTAATTATCTTTCCTCATTTTTAAGTGGTATGTTATTATGTAACACTCTTTAATGCATTGCTTAAAAGAGTAAGAAGTTATTGGTTTATGTTATATTAATTTCTAAATTTTTTTTATCTTTTTAAGAATTTGTAATTAAAAATAATTAAATAAATTCGTAGAAACTAAAAAAATAATTAATATTGAAAAAGACGACAAATAAATTAGGATGGAGGGAGTATAATTCATTTTTCAAAGTTAACGTAAGAAAACAAAATACATTTATATGTTTTTAATTAGTGTAACAAAGATTCCTACATTAATATTTAATCCAAACATTATATTTTTTACTAAATAAATAACATAACAAAATCGAAAACCTTCCAACAGATTTATCAATAAATCAGCTGATTACTGTAATCTTTGAAATTCTTTGACCACCTACCCAATATATATCCACCATGCATCAAGAAACATGCAAACAACACAATCTCAAAAACTCCTCTCTTAAATTTCTCTAAAATGTTTACACTAAAACCCAATCAATCTTCTTCCTCCCATGTCGTCCCTGTATCTCGATCCGAATTATCATCGACGACTAAAAATCAACGTCATCATAAACCGACTCTTCACAGATCTATAAGTACTCAATTTAAGAAATGGTTGTGTCTGATGCAGGTGGAAGATGATGAAGTAGCTAGGGGCCGCTCGAATATAGGCTCGAACAACTCGTGGGGCTTTAGCCATTACACTCAAATGGGCGAGGAAGAACGTAAGGAGGCCTTGGATTCAGCTATTGCTCATTGCAAAAGCCAAAACTCCCAAAAGGGTCAATGATGAATTATTAGTGAAACACTAATATTTGCTCATTTTGATATATAATTATAGGGATTTAATTACTATTATTATTAGATAGTAAATCCTATAGTAAGATACATTATTGTCTATTCCCGCCAGGTCTTGATGAGTTTGTTATTAGTAGTTTCTTTTTCCTGATCCAATCCAGGACGAAATAAAAGATTGAGACTCAAGCCGAGTTATTTATGTATTTTCAAAATAATATATTCCTGTAGTATATATATATATATTTATTTTCGTGCAATATATATATATATATATATCAAGTTTCTTATTAAGAATTAAGATAAAAAAAGATAGAAGTGGAGCGTATGGAGCGGATATTTATATTCACTTGTATGATGCATCATGCATGCTCTTAAGTGATTATATGTATCAGGAATGGCATGATTTAATACCAAATGAATGATTGAAAGTTCTTTATTCAATAATGATATATTGTTAGGAGAATTTGAGAAAATTTGGGAAGAATATCATAGTCAATGCCCCTTATTAGTAAAAGGGGTAAATGGTTTGTAACATCATTTATATTTGAAAAAAAAGACCAGTTAGATTATTCATGTTTCAGATTCACCAAATATGATCACTAATTTTAAAAAGTGCCTCATTAAAGTCACTCTGTCAGTTTTTAGAAGGGTATCTATGTCCAAATAAATACATTTTGTCCTCTTATAAGCCCCAATTTGTATCTTATTTACCTTTAATTTAAGTCCAATTAACACATTTAACTCTTATTCACTCCTAATTGAAGAAAGAGACGGTGTCAATGTGTTAATTGGACTTGAATTAGGGGTGAGTAAGAGTTAAATTGGGGGCTTATGAGAGCAAAAAATGTGTTTGGTCGGAATGACGGTTATATACGTAAATGAAAATTATTATCATTTACCCAAGTAAAAAAGCAGTAAATCTTTTTAATTTGAAGAATACCACTTGTCGAAATGACGGTTATACGTAAATGACAATTATTATCATTAGATAAATTTTTGGATAAAAATCATTATTACACCCTTAATGAAATAGGACATTAAATAAGTTTTAACTGATTATAATAGGTTATAATCTATCATAATACATTGTAATTATTGATTAACATCCACAATGAACTCAAATATGTCACAATTTATTTTTGCACCAAATTGATGTTATAGAATGCAACCCCAATAACAATTGGTATATATGTTATATATAGTATATTAATTAGCAAAAGAATAACACATATTGGATATAAACAATAGAAGTTGGATGAGTATAATTAATTGGTACGTACAAAGTACAGAAGTGTTGATTTCTTTTGGGTATAGAAATAAATAATTTGTACTGATACATTTTAAGACTAAATAAATAAATAAGAATTAAATTTCCTATCTTCAACCATAATCTTTTCTCCGGTAGCCACTAGAGCTACTTCAGAACATAATGGAATAATATATTTTAACTAATTGTAATTGGTTATAACTGATTCTAATCGATTATAATTTGTTATAATGGATTATAATAGTTTGTATCATATTAAACTCAACTATATCAACATTAATTCTAACATTAGACAAATTATATGAACTGTAATTATACATTAAGGATATATTATATTATAAAATGTTATGTTTGATTACACTTTAGTATACATTGTTATAATCGACTATATTTGATTATACGATATTACATTTTTCTTTGAATAGTAGGGTGTTCACTTAACCTAGAAACTACTCCTCTCGATGTATCTTGACCTTCACATAATGATAACCTGCCTCTATAAATTCCTTATTCATCAATTTATCCGAAGTCTATTTAATGTATATTAGACAAATAACCACTACGAAGGATAATAATGCTCACACCCTTAAATATTCTTTTGTGTTTATGTCTTTATTAGTTAATGAATTCATAGTGTTCAAATATTAATTTCTTCGCTCATTTAAAATCATTAATTTTTAGGAGCTTCTAGTTTTCTAGCAAATAATCAATCCAACCTTACATAGAAGCTAATAAAAATTAATGATTTTAAATTTATTGATAATATCGACCTTTTATCACTATTTACTCCCTTCATTTTATTTTAATTGATTTTATACATTTCGAAACCTAACTTTCTTCATCAATTACTTTCTATATACATTATAGAATTTCAAAAAATAATATTATAAAATAATTTGGAAAAAGAAATTCAATTATATCAATTTTATAAATTTCGTACTAATGAATATAAAATAATTTATAATCAAAGCTTGACACGTATTCCCAAAACGCCAATTGAATCATCCCAAAATATTTGTCTCATTTGAGCTTAACGGTCATCGAGACACGGCTTAAAATGTCATTGCTAATTTTACGTGTAAATATTATAAAAAGTTGATATTTCAAAATATTCATTGAAATGAATCTAACAAATCTCACATGACCAAATTTTTTTTATCAGCTAATGAAAATTCATAAATAAAATTTTCAAAATTTAAATCACAAAATAAAAAATATCTAAATAATTTGAGATGAAGGAAGTATTGAAATATAACAAATATGATAAAACATGTATTGAAATCATAAATGTCAAAACAAAAGTGCAGAACTCCAGCAGAAGAAGGCTTAGTGCAAATGGGCAGGCCTTTGTTGATAATTTTTCTGAACTGTTGAGTACATCTGATGATTGTTTGCTGTGGTTTGGGCAGAAAGTTTATGTTTCATCACAAGTGTGGGAAAGTCTGAGATACAAAGAAAGTGTAGTGGAGTGGTGGAAACTAATATGGTACAAGGGGCAGGTGTCAAGATACAACTTTATTTCAATGGCTGGCATGCCATAATAGGTTGGCAACTAAGGACAAGCTTTTGAAGTGGAATGTGGTACAGGATGAATGGTGTGTCTTATGCAATGGTCATCAAGAAACAGTCCAACATCTGTTCTTTGAGTGTCCATTTTCAGCTGCAGCATGGAGGAAGGTTCTAGTATACTTGCATGAATATCATACTCCAGGAATGTGGGAAGAAGAACAAAAATGGCTCATAGACAAAAGGGTGGGAAAGACTTTCAAAAGTAAGCTGCGAAGACTGTGTGCATCCACGGCCATTTATCATATATGGATGGCAAGAAACAAGTGTGTTTTTTTATCAGATTTCATATGATATAGATCATACTATAGTTAGGTGTCTCCACTCTATTTGTAATTGTGTGAATGGGTGGGAGAATATAGTAAGGAATAAGACCAATTGTAGATTATGTCTTGATTGGAATTTTAGTATCTCCATTCTTCAGTGATGGAACTATATTGTTTTCTTGGCTTTCAATAAGGATTACAGTTGGAAAAAAAAAAATTGAACTACAATTCATATATACATGACCATTATCACATAGTATATCGAATTACTCGTACATTAATAATATTGATTCATCTAAATATTAATCATGTAATAATTCAATGAGAATCAATACAAGGCCACACTGTAGCTTAAAGAAGAAGGGAATGACGGTTTGAAGCCGTTCACCGTGTGTTGCTTCAGTACTTGTTAAGATGCACACCCATATCCAATATCGGTGTCTTCCCGGGTCAATATATAAGATCTTGGTCTACTCCCTCTATTACCAATTGGTTTTAGAGTGAAACTCCAGAGACTCTTATCATGGTATCAGAGCCAGACCCAAATTATTGAGGCACGTGTAACTCGCTGATGTTGTTTCCGGCAGTAAATACCGGCGAGGAATATTCCGCCGATGATTCGGTTACACGTGAGGGGGAGTGTTAATATGCACACACACATCGGATATCGGTGTCCTCCCGGGTCAATATATAAGATCGTGGGCTACTCCCTCTATTACCAATTGGTTTTAGAGTGGAACTCCAGAGACTCTTATCATGGTATCAGAGCCAGACTCGAATTATTGGGGCACGTGTAACCCGCTGATGTTGTTTCCGGCAGTTAATACCGGCGAGGAATATTCCGCCGATGATTCGGTTACACGTGAGGGGGAGTGTTAAGATGCACAACATCGGATATCGGTGTCCTCCCGGGTCAATATATAAGATCTTGGACTAGTCCCTCTATTACCAATTGGTTTTAGAGTGGAACCCCAGACACTCTTATCAGTACTCACTAGACGTTGATCAAATAATACATTTAATTTTATAACAAGGGACCTGCAATCATTACTTATCGAATATTGGAGTGCATAGTGAATATCCTTCGGGTAACCTAATAGCTTCATACATATATATATTGTGATAGTTAATGTCATTCAGTCAAGACATCTTGTCCCAGTGGCAAAGCATGCTGACACCTCTAGCTGCTAGCAAGGAAATTGGTTAGAGAGATGATATCTCTCACTAGTTTCACTTTAGTCTCCTCTTTCCTTGAGTTTACGAATTGTAAAGGAAATTAGTTAGAGAGATGGTTTCTCTCACTAGTTTCACTCTAGTCGCCTCTTTCATTGAGTTTACGAATTGTATTAATGTTTGATGATTGTAATGTATTAAAATTAAAGGATATCACTTTTTTTTTTTAAAAGAGTTAAATGTCATTCAATTTCATGTATTATAGCTCCACATTTCACCCTAATGAAACTTGATTTTACAACTTTCAGATCCTTTCTTACACATAGTGATCTTCTGAAACATTTGAGACTTCAACCGCCAATTTTCCTTGATAAAATCCAATGAATGTATTTCCATTACCTTCAAGACTTTAGCATTGTTTAGCACGTACTCAACCACGTTGAGCTCATCTAATCTTCGGATTCCTTTAATGGTCATCATTTTAAGAGATAATAATAGACATCTAGGCACATGCTTAGGCTCCACCTAAACAATTTCATTCTCATGATAGAGTAGGTCGAGTGTCCATCTCCATCTCAGGCTCTCAACCACCATGCCTGATTCAGAAAAATGAATTTTATGTTGGAATGACACATGGAAGACATACTACTGCTAACTTAAGAATGTGGAGATAACTTACATTTTTCATGCAAATATCTTTAAGGTTGTTTGAGTTCTTCATGAAACTTTTGAGCATTTTGAGATCAAGGCAGGGGGCGGATCCAGAAATAAAATTTAGGGTGGTCCCTTAATAACTTAAAATATACGTCAAAACATCGCCAAAGTAGAAAATATTTGTTTGGGAATTAATGTCGAATGGAGAGAAGAAGGGGAAAATTGGATGAATTTGTTTGGGAGAAGAAGGAAATATATTGAATGCTCTGAAACTCGTTTCTTTTGTTTTGAGAGTGTAGAAAATATTAGTTTGGAGGCTAAAGAAAAATAAGATAGGAAAAAGTAAGGCTTATGTTTACAGAAGATTATGCAGATTAAGAGCTGGTTCATGATGGTTGTTTCTTTTAGGATTTAAACTGCTTTTTTTCTTCTTATTAGGAATGATTTTTAGGGTCTCAAATGAACTCGAGTCGATGACCAATGAAGCTTTACAGATGTTGAGGGACATAGGCACGTAGCTCATGAGTGTTGGTTACTCTAGTAGTATCAGTTTTGTTTCCATTTTATCTTCTCAATTGGATTGATGTTTGGATATTCCTCTCCATGCATATATGGATAAGAAGAGGCTAATTTGTGAACAACTTTCTGCAGTTACATTATCTGTGCAAACATCTTTTAGATATTATCTCAGTTCAGATTTGAATATTTCCAACGATATAAAAAAGCGAGAGCAAAAAGATAAAAAGTGGCACAAGGGGGTTTTGAACCCTGGTACCCAACATGAATGACATAGGATCTTACCATCTAGGCAAACCTTTTTTTAAGATTTGGGGTGGTCCATGGCATACGTGGACCACCCCTTAAATCCGCCCCTGGATCAAGGTGAACATAGACAATTATCAAAGTGGTCAAATTACACAATTATCGTTTAAGTTTGTACTTTATTCTCTATGTGACATTATTGTTTTCCGAACAAAATTGAATAATCTGTTATACTACAACTAGTATTTTGGGCACAATCGATACTTGTGCATTTTAATAATAATTATTAAATAAAAAATTAATAATTGTGAAAAAATAATCGTTAATAATATATATATTTAACTTTATATTTAAACTAATTTATGTAAAAATCATTTTAAACTAATTTGTATTTATAACTATTCCTACCATCAAGGAATTAATAGATCACGGGGCTTCATTATAAAATAACTAATTCCCCCCTTCCCCAATTATATATAGTGTAGATAAAATTAAGTAATAAATCACAGATAAAGTATATAATATTTCCAGTTCGATCACTCTCACTTTAAATAGATCATGTTGGATCGTGCATTTTCTTTTGGAAAAATTTGGTCACTAGACCGTTTTGAAAATTTTGAGTAAGTTTTTAACGATGTCAATTTTATCCCAGTAAACTTATTTTATAAAATGGGATGAAGAAGTACCTTATTTTTCACACCATTCTGTTCGGTTGTGTTATATACTTATATTAGTACAAAATTTCTCCCAATTTTAAGCAAATAAAGGACAAATTTATTCAAGTGCTTATTTCAGACGAAGATGCGAAAACTTGCAAGAAAATTCCGACAAGATCCTCGCGATAATGAAGACCGTAACCTTAACAACTCCGACGATTTTCAACCCATTGATTCTCAAGGTCCCCTTTTCATACACCCACTATTATTTAATTTCTATCAAAATTTCTAGTTTTGAGTTTTGAATTTTGAATTTAATCATTTTATTATCTTCCTATAATAATTGACGAGGTAACATTAGCATGGTAACAAATCAAAATTACGCGTATTAATTAACCTTGTAATGTTTTGTATTTTGATAATTGAAATTTGAAAATCGAATTATACAATCTGTTATGACATGAATAGAGTATATCGTCGTACATTGTTTGATGGTTTGAGTTTTTTTCAATTTTGAGTTTAATTGTATTTATATGTTTTGTGTAGTATTTGGCAAAGAATGTATATTTGTTGTTGCTACTACTTTAGTGTAGATAATATTAACATGGTAATTATGTTTCAAATCGAAGTTATTTGTGTCGATTTCAGCTACTATAAAGTTTGTTACTTTTGACTATTGAAGATCGAACTAGATAATATTTATGAGATTCTACATATGTTCATATAATTGTTTAGCAAAGATTATATTTAAATGCTACTCCTCTGTTTCAATATACAAGATCTTTTGCGTTTTCTCGTGTCTAACTTTCATTAGCAATAACTAATTAATTACAACATAAAAAATTGTAAAAAGTTACTTTTATGAGCATCCTCTTCAATATAAATGTATCGGTATTAATTATATATTTTTTGAACTAAAGAATAATAAGTAATTGATGGTCAAAACGAAAACGTCCTATATTTGGAATGGAGGTAGTAGTATTTTATGATAATTTTGACTCAAACAAAAGCTAGGTGTGTCAATTAAAGCTATATAGTTTGTTAATTTTGATAATGAAAATCGAACGAGATAATCTTTATGGAATGGATGGAGTATATTGTTAAACTATGTATTTAATTTGGTGATTTTGATTATTGCAGAGCAAGAAGAGTTGGTTCGGTCATTGGAGAAGTCTCAAGCTGAACAATCTGTTCTATGGAGGGTACTTTAATTTTGATGTTCGCTGCATCCCAAAAAGATTGTCTGGTTTGATTTTGATGATCAAAATTGACAAATTTTGTTGGTTTAATTGACACATATTATTTGCTTTGAATCAAAATAATCACTAGTCTAGTAAATAACTTATCTTCTTATATAGATCATTCAAATGTTTAAAATATATTGTGTTCATAATTTAAAATGTTGAACAAAATTCGAAATTGGACAATCATTTTCAGATGGAGGGATAGAGTACTTTTATACATATTGTTGTTATTATGTGATTATGCATACACCCTTCTTCGTTTCTGGGTGCCTCCGTAAGCCTTTCCTCGTTTAAATGAAGTCATATTTTTTGTTGAATGCAGAATGTTTTTGCGGGTTTACTATTATGCTATGCTGCTTTTATGCTCTACTCTATCTATCAACAGGTTTACTCTCCATGGGAATTGGTATTACCTTCGACTTCACATTCTAGATATTGAATTATTTATGTGATTGTTGAGTTGAATGCGGCTTACGTCGAAATGACCCCTCGTATTTGAAAGGTTTTGCACATTCTTGATTAGGGTTGTTATAAGTTTTCATGTGTATTGGCGTTCTCTGAATATACTATTGCTCTCTACAGGTGTTTGACAAACTGCTTGCCATCTTTTAGGGATTTAGTACGTTTCTGCATTTTGCAGTTAATAGACTAAGGACAAATGAAGTCATGCATCAATTGGTCAAATAGATTCTGCTTTCTTTTTGGTATAGATGTACATCAGAATTTTCATAGATTCACTATGGTATTTACCCAATATATTTTAAGAGGGTGAGAGAGGTTAAAATACAGCGAATAGAGTAAGAGGGGTACGGGGGGGGTTGCTTGAGAGTCTATATGGCCGACAATTATTCATGTTGAGTCAGTTGTTGCTTTATATTCTCTCCTTCGGTTCAACCTTTGCTAGAAGAAGTTAGCCAGATCAGTCTTAGATTCTTAGCTACTTCTCAGTCAAAGCTTATATTCAAAGATGTTAGTTCCTCTTCCTCATGTAGATAGCCAAATAATGGAACTTGTGTTTAAAAAAAAATAAGAAGTGTGCACAAATAGTTTGGAGGAAACGTAGAGAAAGTATTTCTTAGGCTGTTGTTTATAACTCAATATTCTATTAAGCTCAACGTTGATGATAGTTACAATCCAGCCAAGAGATAAATCAGAGAAACGTAAAATATATAGGGTGAATGGCACCACCAATCACTCAGGTTAACTAAAACTTCTACTTCGATCACCCTATATTAGTTTTGCTAAATTCGATCATTGAAAGGCGAAAGTGTGTTAACAAAAGGCCACTAGCAGTTTTTTTATGTTTTGGGATATTTTATAAGTTTTTTATTGGGGTTATTAAGTCTTTTCACGATTATATGCTCTTAAACCTTCTTCTTCCCTGCACCCCCTACCCTACCCTACCCTACCACACCCACCACCCCAACCCTCCAAGACACAGTAGTACAACAGCATACTATGCCTTCATTGACCCTGACGAAGTTCATGCTAAAGAACACTTTGATTCTTCTACTGAGAGCTCAACTGAGTTGGACTTTGTGAAATCTTCCTCATTGGGATTTGAAACGGATGTCGTCGAGGGGTTCAATGGATTGGCTTCACTCTCTAGTTCTTTCAATTGCAGAGTCAGTTCTCCAACTGTAGATATCACCATTGATATGAATCAAAATCCAATTAAAGGGAAGTTTGAGATGTTTGAAGATGAATTTCTAGAATCTTGCTCCAATTCATATAAGGCTTCCAAATTCAAATAATCCAACAGAATTTTCAACTTTCAGGGGTAGTCACAATTCATCACAAATTGAGGAAAATATGAAGATCATCAATCGAGAAGGAGGCTGTTTCTTGGATGTGGCGTGGGGATATTTCAAGGGAGGGAGGTGTTGTGTTGGGAAGGGGAGCTGGGTTTGATCGGAGCTGAGGTAGATCGGGGTGGGCCGGCAGATAAGGGGGGGGGGGGGGGGAAGAAGGTTTAAAAAACATGTAATTGCAAAAAGACCGTAATATAACCCCGTTACAAAACTTACAAAGTAGCCCAAAACATTTTTTTTTTAAGCCTGGAGTGGCCATTTGTTAACACACTTTCGCATTTCAGCCGTCGAATATTAGCAAAACTAAAATATGGTGATCGAAGTGGAAATTTTAGCTAACCTGAGTGATCAATAGTGCCATTGGTCCAAATATATAATAAATCATATGTGCCAAGTGTTGGAAATATATTTTTTGTGCTTTCATAGTCTGATCACTGCTGCTTCTTTATTGTTTCAGAAATATCATGCTTACTTTATGCATGAGGTTTCATCATCGAGCATTGTCGCTGCAGGTTTGTTCTGCCTCTGGAACTGGTTGTTTATCATACATATTGGTTGCTTAACAGTGTCATCCCTGATGAGTGATAATAATGGCCATTCCTATCTGTTTCATGTCATTTTTTTGCATTACGCTTCATATAATGCAGTAGTAGCATGGTATCCTTCAATATATAAGTAGCCAAATATGTCCTATAAGATTCACTATTTGATCCTAGTCCTTCGCATTCGAAATTATTCTTCACAATAGGTTCGAAAGATAATGAATTTGAAGAGAAGTGTAACTGCATAGAATATGAGTATCCACAATGCCCATGCAGAGGAACCCTGTTGAGACAAAAATTTTGGAGAGTTATTTGTTTGTTTCTCTTCCTTGAGACTGTCTGCACTGGAAATTCTGATCAAATGGATATAACTGAACTCTATTTTCACTCGAACTATGTGGCAGATTGGACTGCTATCATGGTATGTCTGGTTGCAGTAGCTGGATTATTGCATAAGTCCAAATCTAATAGGAACTTGCTCTGGATTTCCTTCTTCATTGGCACAATGTTGGCTGTCTTTTGGTTGCATCACTTGAGAAGGTATGCTTAAGACAGCAGTAGACTATTTTACATCCTTTCATCTTTTGAAGTGTCCATCCTTAGGAATCAGAGGGTCGAACAAGACTGTCGAGGGACATATACTCCCTCCATCGCTAATTCTTAGGGATATTTACTTCTCCACATACTTCAAGAAAATTCAAATTTGTGTATCCACTTTTCCCTCCTTCGCAATGTCTCACAAATTTTAATTTTGGGATTTCCTACTAAAATCTCCCTAAGAATAAAGGACGAAGGGAGTACTGTTTTTCTCCAGAACTGAAATATTTCTGCATCGCTTGGGGGTGGGGTCTAGAGGGCGGGGGTGATTCAACATTTTAAAATTGAAGAAACTCTGTACAGTTTTATGTTTTCAACCTGTATGCTCGTAATATGCATGCTTTTCTCACTCTGTATAATTTAACTTGTCCGTCTGTTACAGTTTGGCAAACTTTAGGTGGGACGCGATATGGCTTCCTCTTGGGCCAATGAGGTATATTAGTTGTTCTGATTATGAGCTCTCTTAATATTTTTTATTTGCTTTAATGGCACAATCGATCAATGCATATGTCATAGCATTCACCATTCGATCACTCATGTTTCATTTTGACATTTTTTATCACTCAAGTTTCCCATTAAGTTGATATTGAAACATGAGTGATCAAAAAGGTCAAAATGAAACTTCGAGTAGCATTTCATGTTTCTTGAATTTCTAAGCAATCATTCTACTCAGTGGCGCTGGACTCTGCCTTTATGTGGATCATTTGCTGATTGAGTCATCGCAAGAAGTAAGGAAACTTCGAGGATATATGTATTCTTTTAAGGCCATATAGAATAGCTTGGCTGATGTGTACAAAGTCTTGCAACTCTCAAGCAATACCTGGTTGGTTCCTGAAATATGAGGAATCTACGATCTACCTCTTCTCTGTACCTCCTTCAGCGCCTCCTTGCTATATATACCGCCATGTATTTTGGTCGTCGTGGGTAGAGTTATGTTGTAACACTCCAGTGCATGATGTACAAATTACAAATGAGGTTCCTTGAGTTGAGACATTGAAGTGTGAGTTGTGTAGCTTAAATACAACTACAACATAACAGTTTTCATTTGTCACTATACCTAGGATTTTGTACAATTTTAACGTACCTCTTCGATGTACAGAATCCTATATTTCATCTTCAGCTCATTTCACTCGTTCATCATTAATGTTTCAAATGTCATCATCCATCCGTAGTTTCTATTAATTATGAAATTATATATTTATCCCTACAATAAACACGTAAGTAACACATGGCTATGTTAATAACTATATTAATGATGAAATGAACTGTTGTACTACACAAATTCATTTTTATATTGATAGGTGAATCAATGCAAACATTTAAAACATTAACAAATGAAGAGGTAGAAGATAAAACATACTCCCTCTATGTCACTTTAATTGACATTTTGAGAATTCATGTCAAACTTTAACTACAATTTACTTTATATTCATTAGTCCAAAAAATATAAAATTAATATAATTGAATTCCTTTTTCAAAATACTTTCATAATATTACTTTTTTGTAATTTTCTATAATGTAAATATAAAGTAATTGATGATTGAAGTTGTTACTCAAAAAGCGTGAAGTCAATTAAAAAGGAATGGAGGGAGTATATGATAATCCGTTCTTTTGAGTATAAAACATATTCTGAAGTCCAAATTTAGAAAAGCCAAAACATAAAAGTTAGAAGACAAACGTTTTTAGGTACGGACGAAGTAGATGTTTTTCGATTTACTTGTAAAAAATACGATACAATTCGATTCGATTATATTTCTTCTCAGACAGCACAAGTAATAATCTTTTGCAATAGAAGTCAGAAGATAACAAAACAAGTAGCATCTTAAAGGGTGACGCATCCCAGTCGAAGATGCATAGTTCTGAACCTATGCCTAATCTTCATCATCAATCACCTTGGTACCCAGCCCCTTCAACCCCTCGACTGGGATTTCGGCAACAGTAACCAGAGAGTAAAGCTCCTCCTTTGCATCTTCGTCATCATTCCTCTTTCGAGCGATACGAACCCTGATTCTCCTTGGAACACTTCGGATTCCTCTGCTCCATACATACTTGTTCAACTTGACATCCACGCGCACGTCCTTTGTTCCCATGGCTTTCTGAGCAAATTTCCTAATCTCCTTGATGGCATTAGGGGCCTTCTTCTTGAATGTGCTGTTTCCAAACACAAAAGGTTGAACATAATTGGTATGAACACATCACAACAGAGTCTACTGGTTGCGCTATATGATGCTTGAACAGAGTCGTGATTGAAACAACTGAGTATTATAATAAGAGATCACAAAGAGATGAAAAAACAACCACAATCTTAGACATTGGGACACTAATCGATGGATCTTATCCAGCTAGATTGTGATAATAAACATTAACCAACTCAAGTGCAACATAACATCATACTCTCATTAGGGAAAGACGTCTAGGCTAAGGTGTCGATTACAAGATAATATAAGTGTAACCAAACCACTCTCGCGAAGTTAAAAAGAAAAGAATATAGACATAGCGATAAGCCTATGTTACGGATAAATATTTATCAGAAGATTAAGATCTGTGTTTCAAATTGATAACACCTTCCACTAATTTTAGTTTCTCAAAATAATCCAATAACGGCCTTACACAATCAACAAATAAATCCTCAATTAACCATTTTCAAAAGAAAAAATATTATCCTAACTGACCTTGTCAGCTCATCTAATGCAAAGTAATACAAATATTTTACAGGAAAAGTATTATTAGAACTGAAAATACCACTCCCTCAACCGAGAAAAGTTCGATGTTTGATTTTCAATGTTCAGAATTTACAAGTTTTAAAAGTTAAAATTAACAGAGATAACTTTGATTTCAATAAATAATATCTTCGCAAGAGAACAAATTACCAGCCACCTAAAAACTATCATAAATTATCTGTATTCAGCAGCACAATTATTCCACCCAAAACTACCTCAACATACAAGTGATCTTGCACTAGTTTTACTTGATATATCAAACAAAATCATCAGCCATGTAAGCATTATCATGAATTATATGAATATTCAACAATGCATTTATTTACCAAAACCCCATCAATAAAAAAGTGATCTTTCTCCATTTCAGTTATTAAATCGAGTACATTATATCAATATCAGCAGTATCTTAATTTCACAAAAACCCATCAATAAAAAGTGATCTTTTTCATTTTTACTTATTAAATCAATTTCATCTATATTCAACAAAATATTATTCAAATTAAAAGCCCATCAATAAAGAAGTGATATTGTGCAAATTTACTTAATAAATCAGTAGATTACCAGCCATGTAAGCGTTTGTGAAGGTTAATAGTGTACTCTCTACTCACCACTTCTTCCTTCCTTCCCTTTGTTTTATCCACCATTTTGCCTCAATATTAATTTTCCTGAATTCAATCAAGTTGAAGAATACAACATGAGAGTATTCCCAAATTGATTGCTGAAATGGATTAAGGAGAGGAGTTTACCTGCTAGGGTTTCGGAGAGGCCGATGATTGCGGAGAATTAAGTAATTGAACCCTAATGAAAGGCCAGGCCTCTATTATATGGGCTAAGTTTAGTCACCAAGTTCTGGGTTGAATAATTACGATGAAATTTGATTATCATGTACATGCAAATTTTATTTTTAGCTTGAGTCCATAATCACTCAAGCGGGTAAATAATCGGGCGTTTATGATTATTTCGGTTATACAAACACCCAAATAGTGAATAGTGAAAGTATAATTTTGTCCTCTATTTATAAGTGTGTTAGCTAACGTAATTATATTGTTTGATCACTTACATGCACTTTTTTGTTAAAAAATAGAGGAATCTGGTTTAGTTTCTAACAGGCAAACAAATTTTATGAATATGCTCCCAGGTTGGAATCTGGTTATCTTGGATCAGCTTTAGCTTTGGCTGAGCTACATGTCAATGAAGGCTGCAATGGAGAAACTGTATCAGTTCTTGCATGTCATCTGAAGGATTAGGAATATGATTCTCTACATGTCAAGCTGCGTCAAGTATTTTCAGCTATAAACATGTTGTAAGATGCTCTATCGCATTTCAAGCTGCATTAATGTGAGTTTAACTGCCTCCATTAGGTTTGAGACTATTACTTTCTTGAGACATTGAGTGAACTTAAGGATTGGGTTAACTTCGAAGTTCTTAAGAGGTTTAATTCTCTTAAGATTGCAAATAGGCATATTCTAGTACAACAATCCATGTTAAATAATGTGATTGATATCAATAAGATATAATTGATAGTACTCATATCATCAAAATATATATTCTTTCCAAGAGCGCATATTCCAATTTAATGTGATTCACTTGGAGAATTTTTTAGATGAGTGACCTCCAGAGAAGTTTCTAAGAAGCACATGAATGAGGACATAAGGACATGTGAACGAGAACAAAAAGTGCTAGAAAGGTCCTAGTGTTCATGATGGGGGACTACTGATGATATTAGAGAGGTGCCAACCAGAACTGTGGGACTAACTGTTACACAGCAAAGTGCTTTAGCAAGGGCGGGAGACACCTCTGAGGTCATAGGAGCCATCTATAGAATCTCAAACTTACAGTCCGTTCCTAATATGGTAAGGCTCAACGAGGACTTTGGGAATCTAAGTGGGGGAGATTGTAATGCCGAAACCTATAGTGGATGATGTGAATGTTATTAAGATGATAAGATTTGATTGACGTTATTCAGACCATCAAGATGCATATTATTTTGGAGAGTCCAACTTTATGAATTCCAACGTGAAGATGTGAAGTGTGTTTAACAGGCTGATTCATTAAATCTAATAACTTAACAACCATCGGTTAATCGAATAGCCTAGTGGAAAAAGCTCTTTCTAGTGACCAAAAGTTCCATGGTTCGAAACTCACCTCATCGTTAATTTACAAAAAAAAAAAAAGCAACCATAGATTATGAGTCAAGGCGAGGCGATATACATATCAATACCCATTTTCAATTCTTTGTTCTACTTTTTTTTTATAGAAAAGATGAAATCCATACTTGGTGGGGCGAATTGAAGCAATACACATTTTTTGTTCTAAAATGTCTGAAACAATACTCTTTCTGACAAGATAGATCCCCAAAATGAAGCAGAAAAAAGAGGACTAGAGGGCTTGAAGAAACTAATGAAGGTTTGTCTTTCTTGATTTTTACTTAAAACATACACCACGTATCCAGGGCGGATCCAGGAATAAAATTTAGGGTGGTCCATTAATAACTTAAATATATATATCAAAACATCGCCAAAGTATACAAATATTACAAACCAAAATGCAAGAATAGTTTAAACGAATTGAAAACTACATATATTTAATTCGAATTCAAGGTAATTGCATCCTCCTCTTGGTCATAGCTTGAAAACGCTTAATGATATCCATATCATCAATTGTGCTAAACACTTCTTTCTCCACAAAAGTAACTAAGCAATCATTAAGCCATGAATTCCCCATTTTTGTTCCTCGTCACACTCTTCACATAATTCAATCCTGAAAATACTCTTTCAACCGTTGCGGTTGCCACTGGTAATATCAAAGCAAGCTTTACAAGTCGGTATACAAATCTAAAAGTCTTGTGTTTTTTTTGTTCGTACAAGAGTCTTTGACAGATCTGAGATACCTTTCAAGTGCGAAAAATTATCATCCATCTTGACGCTTTGAATATAATTCTGAAGTTGTCCATACAACTCATTATCAGTAACATCCTCAAAGTCATTTGGAGAGAGTCTTGCCAATTTCACAAGTGATTTACTGTCAAAAGCTTCAAATGAAGAGCAAGGACTCAAACATGCCATACACCTCAACAATTCGGAATTTTCAGGAGTAAACCGGTCATTCAATTCTTTCAATATCAAATCTATCACATGAATGTAACAATCATTTCTGCAATAATGCAATGTTGAAATTGAAGGTGCAAGACGCGCAGATTTATCATATCTCATGTAGCGTGAATCCATGTCAGGCACAGTAATCTCAACAATACTGCAAGACGACACAACTTTTTCAAAGAAACCTTCCCATCCGTCTTCTCTCATTTCCTGAAATAGTTTCTTGTTAATTTCTACAAGTTCCAAAGCATTCACAATATCTTGGTCACCCCTTTGTAATGCCTCGAACAAATCATTTGTCACCGATAAAACATCCACCATCAAGTGCAATAAGAAAACAAAATCAAAAGACCTCATAATTACTAACAAACTTCGAGGTTCACCCCCCGAATCCATATCATATTCCAAATCCTCAAGAACTTCAATAATTGGAGAAAATAGATCTTTCAACCTACAAAGAGTCTGGTAATGAGAACCCCACCGTGTATCACCCGCTCTTGCAATAGATAACTCTTGATTTAGTCCAGTACCAGTTTCTACCATCTCACTCTCAATAAAACTTGCAAAATGAGCAACTTGTTTTTTACGAAGCAAAGCTTGTCGTTTGTTAGACGATCTTAAAAAACCAATAATTCGAGAGACTTCAAGAAAAAACCAATTGACATCTATATGATTTCTTGACATTGATACAAGTGCCAATTGAAGTTGATGAGCAAAGCAATGCACATAGAATGCTTGAGGATTTTCATTCTGGATCAAAGTCATCAAACCTCCTTCGGCTCCGTTAGTAACACTCCCTGATTATTCTTAATAGTACAAATTTTGTTGCGACTCTGTTTACTAAGCAACAAACTATGAAAATATTTATTATTTCCATCTCCTAGTTCCAACCACGTACTCCTTGCCTTACCTTGCAGATACACTTCCTCCGCTATGAGTAGCTTCCTGTATTCTTCCCTCACATTCCTCTCCTCCGCTATGAGTAGCTTCCTGTATTCTTCCCTCACATTCCTCTCCTACGCTAACACAACCATATCTAATGATCCCCCATACAATTCTGCTTGCACTCTCGCCAGCCTTAGCTCAACATCACGAACCCTCCCCTGCAGATCAGACTAATGCACGTTGTTTAGTTGTTGCAGCGTCACTTTCACATATTTCATTTTCCCTCTAATCACAGTCATTGCATCACCGTCGCCCTCACTTCTCCATCCTTCGTGAATCACATCCTTATACGTCGAATGCAATTCCCAAAATACTTGATATTTGAATGGCTTAGGCTCACTAGGAACTTTATTCTACAGCAGCACTACCAGCTTACAATGGTCCAAAATTCCAAGATCCTCAACATACACTTTACACGTCTCAAATTTCCTTAACCACTCCTCGTTGCATAATATCCGGTCCAATTTTCTTAGCCGGCTCCTTTGAGTTTCCTTCCAATAAGCACACAACGTATATAACATTTCTTATTTTATTTTATATAAAGTCATATAAAATCCTAATATAGTTTTATTAAAATGGTGTATATTGTATTTTCATATCATACACATATTAACTATGAGAGGTTATTTTAACATGTGCTATGTAACAATTTAACTATAAATTATTTCATAACTAATAAGAGGTTCATTTGCAATTAACTTAATGTGAAAATAACTTCATAATTAATATGTGTATTGTAATTAAATTCATATGGAAGGGGTAATTTAGTTGTAATAAAAAATGAAAGAAACACATAAGCCTATTTATACTTTTACATGTATTATAGATTATTGAAGTTGTTACCTTTGATTTTTTGTTTTTGGCTTCTAACAACTTCTATTTACTTTACTTTTTGCAGTTCAAGGTCTTCCCAATGAATAAAATAATAATAATAATAATAATAATAATAATAATAATAAATAAAAGAGGTCTTTCGAATAAGTAGTAAGTATTAATCATAGGCAATCTATCAAGCAAAAGGAGAAAGATATAATTGCCCTTCTTTAGGTAATGGATGGTGTAATTCCCCTTCTTTTTATTGGTAAAATTTGTAAGGAATATTATATTATGTGTTTGTATTTCGTCTATTTATACATGCTTGTTTCATAATAAATCTTTTCAAAACAAGTTATCGTATATAATCGGTCACAAAGGTGAGTGGTGTAACTGACTTTTCATAAAACGGGAGCAATAATATCTCATGTCATTATGTCATTAGCCCTTTTTATTACTTCCTCCATCCCCTAAATGATTATCACATTTTGACTTTTCATGGCAAAAAAACAATAATTAAAATGTACAATATCATTTATGCTACATGCAAAAAAATTATAAAAAATTAATATTTCAAAAGTATATATTGAGAGGAATCTAACAAGATCCCACAAGACTATACTATTATTTATCGTTTAATAAGAGTTTATGATCAAATTTTATGATATTTCATCAACAAAAGTCAAAATATAACAATCTTTTATGGACGAAAGTACTTCAGAAGATAACCACATATAATTTAGAAAAGTCAAAACATCAGAATTAGAAGAAAACATTTTTAAGAACGGACAAAATAGATCTTTTCCAATTTACTTGTAGAAAATTCGATACGATTCGATTCAATTAAATTTCTTCTCAGACCGCACAGGTAACAATATTTTGCAACAGAAGACAGAAGATAACAATGTGAGTGAAACAAAACAAGTAGCATCTTAAAGGGTGATGCATACTTCTCATAACATTCTAAGAAAAAATGAAAACTCCCATGATCACTATCAGTAGTTCTGAACCAATGCCTAATCTTCATCATCAATCACCTTGGTACCCAGCCCCTTCAAACCCTCAACTGGGATTTCAGCAACGGTAACCAGAGAGTAAAGCTCCTCCTTTGCATCTTCATCGTCGTTCCTCTTTCGAGCAATACGAACCCTGATTCTCCTTGGAACACTTCGGATTCCTCTGCTCCACACATACTTGTTCAACTTGACATCCACCCGTACGTCCTTTGTTCCCATGGCTTTCTGAGCAAATTTCCTAATCTCCTTGATGGCATTAGGGGCCTTCTTCTTGAATGTGCTGTTTCCAAACACAAAAGGTTGAACATAATTGGTATGAACACATCACAACAGAGTCTACTAGTTGCACTACATGATGCTTGAACAGAGTCGTGATTGAAACAACTTAGTATTATAGTAAGAGATCACAAAGAGATGAATAAACAACCACAATCTTAGACATTGGGACACCAATCGATGGATCTTATCCAGCTAGATTGCGATAATAAACATTAACCAACTCAAGTGCAACATAACATCATACTTCCATTAGGGAAAGACGTCTAGGCTAAGGTGTCAATTACAAGATAAACATAAGTGTAACCAAACCACTCTTGCGGGGTTAAAAAGAAAAGAAAATAGACATAGCGATACGCCTATGTTACGGATAAATATTTATCAGAAGATTAAGATCTCTGTTTCAAATTGATAACACCTTCCACTAATTTTAGTTTCTCAAAATAATCGAATAACGGCCTTCACTCAATCAACCAACAAATCCCCAATCAACCATTTTCAAATAGCAAAAAATATTATCCTAATTGACCCATCAGCTCATCTAATGCAATGTAATACAAATGTTTTACAGGAAATGTAATATTACAACTGAAAATACCATACTCCCTCCACCCAGACAAGTGTGATGTTTGATTTTCAGTGGTAAGAATTTACAAGTTTTGAAACTTAAATTAACAGAGATAACTTTGATATTTGAAAAAAATATCTCGGCAGGAGAATAAATTACCATTGATCTAAGAACTACCATGAATTATCTATATTCAGCAGAACAATAATTCCCCTCAATCTACAAGTGATCTTGTACTAGTTTTACTCGATATTTCAAACAAAATCACCAGCCACGTAAGCATGATCATGAATTATATGAATATTCAACAATACATTTATTCCCCAAAACCCCATCAATAAAAAAGTGATACTGTGCAAGATTTACTTAATTAATCACATACATTAACAGCTATGAAAGCACTATCATGAATTCCATCAATGTTCAACAATAGCTAATTCCATAAAAACCCATCTAAGAAAAAAGTAATCATGCGCAAGTTTAATTAAGTTATCCAATACATTCGGTACTAAAAAATCATCAATAGTTAACATTACATAATTCCAAGAAAACAACATCAATAAAAAATGACATTGGCAAATTTTACTTAATAAGTCGAATAAATTACATCAATATTCAGCAATACATTAATTCCACAAAACCCATCAATAAAAAAGTGATCTTTCTCCATTTCAGTTATTAAATCGAGTACAGTATATCAATATCAGCAGTATCTTAATTCCACAAAAACCCATCAACAAAAAGTGATCTTTTTCATTTTTACTTACTAAATCAATTTCATCTATATTAAACAAAATATTATTCTATTAAAAACCCATCAATAAAGAAGTAATGTTGTGCAAATTTACTTAATAAATCAGTAGATTACCAGCCATGTAAGCGTTTGTGAAGGTTAACAGTGTACTCTCTACTCACCACTTCTTCCTTCCTTCCCTTTGTTTTATCCACCATTTTGCCTCAATATTAATTTTCCTGAATTCAATCAAGTTGAAGAACAAAACGTGAGTATTCCCAAATTGATTACAGAAACCGATTAAGGAGAAGAGTTTACCTGCTAGGGTTACGGAAAGGCCGATGATTGGGGAGAATTAAGTAATGGAACCCTAATAAAAGGCCAGGTCTCTATTATATGGGCTAGTAGTCACTAGTTCTGGGTTGAGGTGTGATAAGAGTCGGGTTTGAGATACTCAAGAATTGGTTTTTATCGACTAGGATAATTACGTCGTTGATTTTATTATCATGTAATGTAAATTTCATTTTTAGTCCAACTCTATAATCAGTCAGCGGGTAATAAATCGGCTTTTTACAAATTAATTAGCGAGCTGCTATCAACTAATCTATTATACAAACACCCAAATAGTGAATTTTAACAGTGAAGTTACAATTATGTAATTAATTAAGGAGTTTGTGTGTAGGGGCAAAATAGTAATGTCACTTCTAAAAAAGCATATTGGATGTGTATACATTGATTCTCAACATATTTGATATTCTATTGTTGGGCAAAATCTCAAAACATAACCCGTCTTACTCGAGCAATTTTCACTAAAGATTCTATTAAGATTTGAAAATTAGTTATGTGTTGAAAATTAAAATATTAATTAGTAAATAATTACTTATAAAACATGATGTACAATGTGTACATTACATGTGATATGGAATCAAATGCAATAATAATAGTTCACATATATTAGGCCAAATTATTTTTCTTAATAATGATAAATATGGCATGTTAATTTGAGGAGTTTGTGAGAAATAAAAATTAGTCGATAATTTAGGAGGAAAAAAGTGTGTACGGACTAATTTATTGCTCAAATTTTAAAGGAAGTGAGTGGAGTGGCCCACTTTTTAAGAATAAGTTAGCATATATGATCAGTCTGAAATGTGAGTAATGTAACTGAGTTTTTCTTAAAACGGGAATGATAATGATGCCATTAACCTTTTTTTATTATTTTAGAAGATGGTAACATATATATTATTTATGGAAAATGGCTCCAAAAATCACATATGGTTATAAAATGTTCCTGTACATCACCTAAGTTTCAAAACGTCGTTATGCATCATAAATTTATTTATATATACCATATTTGGTCTCGCACGTTAAATGTTTTGTTAAATGCTTGTTGAGGGCGAGTTATTTAGATTCATAGTTGGTGTGGGTTATTTCAAATTTTCTTTTGATTTTTTTGCCCGGAAGTATTTTAAATGAAGTAAACGAAATAATCTTATTGACAAGTCACATGTCCTTTACATGATATTATTAACGCTATTTGTATTGTTTATTTGATTTTGTTAGAATACAAATTTTGATTTATGTGTGGAATGTTGGATGTTGAGTGTGGTGAATCCGAAATTGAATTTGTTAAGATGCACGTCCCACATCGTAAGTCGATGTCCTCCCGAGTTAATATATAAGATCCTGGAGTACTCCCTCTATTGCCAATTGGTTTTAGAGTGGACGTCCATAAACTCTTAATACTCCCATCGACTTACGATGTGGGACGTGCATCTTAACAGAATTAGAAAATGAAATTGTCCCACATAGGAGGGACCACCTTATAAGAGTAGAAGTTTGAGTTGTTGTTAAATGTGTAACCTGGAGGGATGAAAATGTTGGTAATTTTGAATTTTGATTATTACATTATGTGTTTATGGGTTAAGCTATACTTCTCAAACGAAGTGAAAATCTTGTATCATTTATTAAAATCTGAAGGAGACGAACAACATCTAGAGACGCCTACAGATAGTCATCCCATCACCTAAGGGAAGTAAAGATATATCAACCCTTGTATCAACAGCAAGACATTTGTTGAACTCCATTATAGAGCTACGAAGCTCCCTTTTCCTCGGATTGGTAACCAACTCTTCCGACATTGCAACACTTCCACCCCATAGAGTGTTGTCATATATAATCATCCCTCCAGGTTTCACCAACTGTAGTAGCCTCTCATGATACTTTGAATACTCGATTTTGTCCCCATCGACATATGCAAAATCAAAACTACCCACATTTTCATCCTGCAACATCATATTAATTAAACATAAACACGCTTCAGGTTTGAGTGGTAACGAGATATTACCTGTAATGAGGACATCTTTTAGCCTATTCGAGTCTTTTAATGGATGATGAACAGGGGTAAGGGAAGCTAATGTGTCTATATAACATATTTACAACTTAAAAACAATTATTACTTCGTAATAACCATTCGAGCCACTTACATTTTCCAGGAGTTTATTAAGTGCAGGTAATGCCTCAGATTCAATGAAGTCGATTTTGTGTGCTACACCAGATTTTTCAATGATTGGCAACCCTATCTCGTATGCACTCAGATCTCGGTCTATGCCTATAACCTGCAGTCAAACAAACTAAATTATTTTCCTTTACATTAAACTATATACTTATTGTTGTTAGAGTAATAGACGAATAGCTCATAAGTCCGGTTTAGTACGTTTTTTACCCAGAGTTACTCTAACAAGAACTTTCATTTATAATATTGTCAATTAATTGTCATTATAGAAGTAAAGTTTAGCGTGATACACGAGCTAACAATACGAACTTTGCCATCTTGAGGAATGGTAAGAGCAGTTAGGAGCAGAGAATATCCAGTGAAGACTCCAACTTCAATTGTTTTCTTGGCATTTGCTTGTTTCAAAAGCAATGCAATGAGCTGACCAGCATCAGGAGCTGTCGCCATCGAAGGTCTGATTTAAACACAAAAACAGAGAAAAACTTATATTCAAGATCTGCACAATAACATAATATGATGGGAAACAGTTGGTTGCAGAAACAGTGCATCAAGTTTAGCGAAAGTCGAGGCCTAGTTCATGGAGTTATACAACGTTGCAATGGCAGTTTTCGAAGTTTAAGACATCATGATCATTTTCTTCCATTAGTGGTAATATGGTACGTAGTGCAACTAATTTGTACCTTCACGGACTATACTATTCCGAAGACTATTTATGCAATTATCTCGAGTTATAACAACAGTTAGAAATCTAAGATTAAGAACACTAAAGAATAGTGCATAACTACCGCGGGTGATCAAATGTAGCAGCCCTCAACTCCTTCAATATCTGTGGTTCTCTCGGGTACACATTCGTATCCAAGATGTACTGTATTGGAGCAGAGTTAATAAACAATATAAGCAAATATGAAAAGATGCGGAGAGTTCAGGTGCCAATATGAAAAACAATCTATAAGCAAATCATGCTTTCTTGTCCGAAATCGAAATGTATTATGTTAGTACCTGATACAATTCTTGAGTCTGCAATAATCCTTCTAGCTTCAGGGTCATTGTTTTGTCTTCCATCTTTAACAATTTCCTCTTCTTACCATTTACCTCTTTGGCTCACACATATATATAAAGCATGATGCATGTAATGGGTAGCAAAGGAACCTCACCCCCCCCCCTCCCACCACCCCACCCCTTCCATCATTATTTAATTTTGTCTTTGGATCCACAATAATGTAATTTATCTTCATCTTTTACATGCTTATTGGAATAATGTTTGTTTTCGTTTTTATATGAATTAATAATAAAATACTAGTAAAAAATTAGATTGAAAATCTAGAAGTATGATTATTTAAAACTATATCATTGGTTGGTTTATAATTTCATGGTACCAGTATCCTTAGCGGGATGTCGGTTCCCTAGAAGAAAGATACGCGATTACCACTTCGATTAAAGAGCAAGGTACTTTTTAAGTAGTCAAAAAGTTCATTGGAATGTAAAATTATAGTTCCATAGCTAAAATTATAAGTAGTTTTAAACAAAAAAAATTGTGTTAGGACGGTAAGTCAAAATGAACGAGTGAAGTATTAAGGTAAATAATGAAAGATGCATGCATATGGTACTTGTTGTTGTAGAAAATTATGGTATCACTAAATTTTCTTCTATTAACATTTTTCTAAAGTACCATCATTGGTATTCTATACATTGATGTAGAGATTAATTGTGTAATTTATGTATTAAGATAAATCTTAATAGAAAAATTCTTAACAAAATCGTAAACGGTACGCTTATTGTTTACAAAAATGTGATTTATATTTTTTATTCATTATTTTTGTAAATTAGCGATATATAAGAGTATGTATACAATATAACAATACTATTTCAAAAAATAATTACAAAAATCACTAATTAATAGATAGTTAGAATAAGACAACCTATTTACAATATGAGAATAGAATTCAATACTTCCTAGTTGAAAGCATGGTTAGGTGCCACCCGATTATTGAACATAAGTTTTTGAAAGATGTCTCTATTGTTCAAAAACATTAAAATTAACTATATATTTCTAAAAGAATTTATTTAATATTTTGGTGTTGTTAGTCGGCAACTTTGATTTTATTTTAATGAGTTGGTGGGATAAAATTGTTGAAAAGTAACTTTAATATATAATTTGTTAAATTTGTCCAACGTTTACGCTAAAGCCTAAATGTACATTAACATTATTCGGAGGAGGCCGGCAGCATCCATGTATTATTGGATGTGGGGCTTTATATGGAAACATTAATCGGCAAAAGAGTATTGGGAACGAGATTATTAATGGGGATGGGAGAGATTTTATGGAAGTGGAAGATAGTATATTATAGGGGTAACGGCAAGAAGATCACCTATGTTCACCTTATATTTTTATAATCGATCATTCATAATTTAAAATGTTGTAGTTGATCATCTATGATTTAAAATGTTTTAGTCGATCATTCAATCCGTTAACTCTTGTTAAGTATTGTCATGTGAGTTGCATGTGACTTTTGTGGGGGTATTTTTGGAATTTCACACTAGTTTTTGGGGCATTTTAGTAATTTCACATGCTAGAAAGTTTGGATGAACATAGGTTTCGAACGTTTTAAATCATAGGTGATCGACTGGAAACATATGACATAGGTGATCTTCACAGTCATTAGCCATTTATTATATTATTGAGCTTTCGTTAACAAATATATAACGACTTTTTTAAAATGTGCATTTAGAACACATGTTAAAATGGTAATAAAAGAAAAAATATGATTACAGGTTTGTATTTGAACTTGATAAATTTGTTATCTTATATGCTTACATATGCTATATTTTATATCTTCATCTTTAATACTTAACATGAAAAATGTTAATATAAAGCTAAATTATCTTATATGCTTACATATGCTAAACTTTTGAACTTTTGACACAAACTCTTCTTCTAACTACTCCCTCACTAATAAATGTAGGACTTAGAGTGTGTTTGGTATGGTGGAATGGAATGAATTAAACCGGAATGAAATTGAATGACTTGGTTTGGTACTTCGGAATTGATATTCATTGCATTCCTTAGTTAATCCCATTACCCCATTTGAGGTAATACCCATTACTCCCAAATTGGGCGTAATCATCCATTACTTCAGATGAGGGAATCGAATGAGGAAAAATAGGACAGAGTTACAATATTTATAATTATAACAAATTATTCTAAAAATACTACATTTACACAAGCTGCTTTGATTACATTGAGAAATTCGCATTATTATTATTATTGTTATATTATTATTATTATTATCATATTTATTATTATTATTATTATTATTATAATAATAATTATTATTATTATTATAACTATCATTATCTCTACTACTACTACTATTATTATTATTATTATTATTATTATCATATTTATTATTATTAGTATATTCATTAATATTATTACTATATTATTATTATTATTATTATTATTATCATTATTGTCATATTTATCATTATTATTATTATTATTATTATATTCATTAATATTATTACTACTACTACTATTATCATTATAATTATTATCATATTTATTATAATTATTATTATTATTGTTATTATTATCATTATAACTATTATTATTATTATCATATTTATTATTATTATTATCATTATTATTATCATTATTATTATTATCATATTTATTATTATTATTATTATTATTATTATTATAATCATTATTATTATTACTATTATTTTTATTTTTATTATCATATTTATTACTATCATTATTATTTTAGGATAGTAATAGTAATGATAATAATAATGATGAAAATAAGATTATCTTTAGACAAGCGGCTTTGACTACATTGAGAAATTTGACACTATTATTATTATAGAAATTTCTTATTTAATTAAATAACCGAGTTAAAGTGTTTGAGATTAATATTTGTATGTTCTACTATATATCTATTTTCCAATACATGTTCATTAATTTGTTATGACTAATTAATTGAAAACTAATTTTATTATTAAATAGTTATTTTTGGGAAGATAAACAATTGTGTTTAGATAATATAATATTTACTTGAATATATTTAGTGGTACATTAGTAATTTAGTTATATTATGATTATTGTTACATCATACCAAACTAAGGAATGTAATGGTTAATGGTAATTGAATTACATTACTACGACCATACCAAACAAAATAATAAGAATCATTTGTTCATTCCTTTCCTTTACTCATTCCATTACTGAAGTCATTCCATTCCTACATCATTCCATTCCAGGCTACCAGACGCACCCTTAGAGTATCCACATTAAATGCTTCAAATAACTTTTCATTTTTAAAATATGGTGAGAGTTTATAAAGTGTAGCTTTTTTAATATCTCTATCCTAACCTAACTCATATGAAAATTTTAGAGAATCCTAAAGTAAATTCTAAAGATTCAGACTCCTTCCAAACTGTCTATTCTCCTTTATTGCATCAATTTTTGTTATTTTAATTTTAAATTTTATAATTTAATTTTTTTTAATCAAAGTTATATTAATTATTTCATATTGGAGATAAAAACTTATATTTGAAGCTTAAAAATATAAATTTTTAAAAATATAAATTTAATTCAAATTTTATTATCTTCATCTTCTTTTAGAAATAAAATACTAAACATTAATTTATTTCAAATTTTATTATGTTAATCTTCATATTAAAATAATTTGAGTTTGTCTTCAACATTTAAATAATTTAAACTTGTCTTCGACTTAAATTTAAAAGCATAAAAATAGTTGATTTGATTAGTATAAATAGGAAAACTGATTTTGTAAAATTTAAAAGTAGCTCCTAAACTTGATAAAGAGATATAAGAGCATTTACACTAGATTCCTTATAAGTTTTCCCTAAAATCAACTCCTTATATTACTAGATATTACAATTTCGTCCCTGATAATGGCAAAAAAGTCGCACATTATTGATCCCTAACTTAACTTTTCCATTATAACTAACAACCACAAGAGATTTGTAAATAATGGGCCAAAAAATGAATATAGAAGTTTGAACTCGTATCTTTCATAATGTTTTTGGAGAGAAAGAGGTTGGTAAAGCTTTTTTAGGCACCAAATAGTAGTTCAAACCTTTAAAATTTCTTTGTTGCCCCAAAAGTATTAATCGAGTGTAGCCATTAATTATTAACAGAAATGTTAAGTTGGGACCAATGTGCAACTTTTTGCCAACTATTGGACATTAAATTGCAACAGTGTCACTATTATGAACTCAACTACAATCTAGAGACACTATGAAAATTATTTCAACAATTCGCTCTTAAAATGTAAACTATATATATTATCAGAAAATCCCAATAACATACACATTGCAGATCGTCCATACAATTTATTTTTGACAATCATTATTAATAAAATAAAGATGACGCAGTCTAGAGCTTTTCTGATGAACATTTGATGACCAAATGGCAATCTCGATCCACTTTTTGAAGACGATCTCTAGATACGCCTACAAACCATCATCCCATCACCTAAAGGAAGCAAAGATATATCAACTCTAGTATCCGCTGCCACAAATTTGTTGAACTCAATTACTTTGGTTCTCAAAGCTTTCTTGATGGGAGGAGCTAACTCCTCAGGCAATGCAACAGTGCCTCCCCAAAGAGTGTTGTCATAAACGATCATCCCTCCAGGCTTCACCAACTTTAGTAGCCTCTCATGATAGTTTAAGTTGTTGGCTTTGTCTGCATCAACAAATGCAAAATCATAACTTCCCACCTCCTCATCCTGCAAAAGGGTACACATAATGAGATATAAGTAAAATTTATTTGTCACCCCAATGGCGGATTTAAGAGTGTGAAAGTGGCTGTTCGAAATTGTCATCATTTTCAAAATATTCGTTCAAAACACTTACATATATTCAAATATAATTTTAAATGCTAATTTTTACAGTAATTTTTTCTTTATACATATATAATATTTTTTTCCAGTGAACAACGGTGAACCTATTAAGATCCGCCATTGACCCGTCGAAAGGTGCAAATCGAATTTATGACCTCTAATTCGCTACAACCCTTTACCCTCTAGACCAATATTCTCGAAGTAAAATTAATATAGAATAGATCAATTAGGAGAAAACTATCGATATGGTCCCAAAAAATGGGTCAATGTTGTCATTTGATCCTCGAAAGTTCATAACCTGCAAGTTAATTAGTCCTCTAAAATTGGACAAAAGTTAAACTTAACCGTAATTTTGCAATTGGGTTGCACTATCGGGGCAAAAATTCAGTTAAATTTTAACTGTTCCGTCAGTTAATGGACCAGTTGCAATATTTTCTCAATTTCGAGGAATAATTTACAACTTTTAATCTTCCGAGGAATAAATGGTAACTTTGATCCATTTTTTGGGACTATTTCGATAATTTATTCGAAAAAAATGAATAAGCATCGAGTAATTCCTTACATTTTCCAAGAGTTTGTCAAGAACTGGTATTGCCTCAGATTGGATGAAGTTGATTTTGTGTGCTACACCAGCTTTTTCGATGAATGGCAACCCTATGTGGTATGCGTCTAAATCTCGATCTATTGCTGTAACCTACAAAAGGAAGTGTCATTTGAAGTAAGTATGAAATTTTACAAAAAATAAAGACATTTAAATTAGCAAAATCTGAAAAAGATTAATAATTTTTTAAATTTTAATTGGTGACTTTTAAAAATGTGTAACCATGTATTTCGTTCTAAAGAGATAATTGTTGAAATAGTCATAGATAATATGTGCACGTTGCACCTTAGTCCTTATAAATATACGGCATACGTAAATACCTAAACGGTCCCTGATATTGATCGAAAATGTGAAGTTTACTCCCTCTTTTGATGACATTTTAAATTTTGACAGGAAAGAGGGAAAAATAATAGAATTTTGAGCACTTGGACATTTCTATAAAATGTGCACCTTAGTTTCTGATATTGATAAAAAATGTGCACCTTTAATTCGTAAAAATTTAACTTCTTCGTCAAAAGAGGAACTGAAATGCACCTTTTTTAACCTAATATCATGGACTATTAACGGAAAGTACATTTATAGCTAGTAACTAAAGTATAACTTACACATATTGTTTGAGACCATTCTGATAATTTTTTCCTCTTCAAGAAAGATTACTATACTTCACTATTTAGGTGGTATTATTTATTTAGTTATGTGTGTCAATTAAGACGATAAAAATTGGTTGATATTTTATGTAGAAAATTGAAGTAGAGTAATTTGATGGTATTTTCTAACCGTGCCATCTTGAGGAATAGTAAGAGCTGTTAAAAGTAGAGAATATCCAGTGAAAACTCCAACTTCAATTGTTTTCTTAGCATTTGCTTGCTTCAATAGTAATGAAATCAATTGACCACTATCTGGAGCAGCCACCATCACAGCCCTGAATTATCATATGTTGCAAAACAATTAAGACCCAAGAAAACCGGATGTCTAGAACGTCATATATAAAAAAATGGACACGTTTAGGATAGAACATTTCTAAATTTTGACATATTGATTTTTTCAATTTTATTAATCTCAAATCATGGCTAATGTGCTGTATACTATTCGACAAAAAATTGTATCATAATATATCTATCATGTCCAACTTATTTATTAATAACACGTTAATCGATTCAAATCGAAGTTATGTAATATTTACTAGTAAAGAAATTGGAACATAATTGCATACAGAGGATGATTTAGTGATGCAGCCCTCAGCTCCTTCAATGATTCATGTTCTCTAGGGTACACCGTAGTCTCCAAGATGTACTGTTTTCATGAAAAATTGTTAGACATTATTTATGATGAAAATCGATTTAAAAATAATTATTCAAAATTCGTACATTAAAAATAAATAATATTTAAAATAAAAAAATTGATTTTTGAAAAATTGAGTTATAATTTATAAATAAGCTATTAAACCGGGATCGAGAGAGTGGGGGTCAAATGTATATAGACACCCAAATATCCTTATGTATTTGGATTAAGAGCATGTACATTAAATTTCTTGAAATATATAGTAGGAGTTATGAATAATTAAAAAGTCACTTTTACATTGTTTTTAAAATAGGTTGACCCCTATATATTATTAACTCACCGTTAAATATTACTCCCTCCGTCCCTAAAAGATTGTCACATTTTGACTTTTGTTAGTCAAACATTACAAAATTTGATTACGAATTCACATTAAACGATAAGAAATAATATAGTCTTGTGGGACCTTGTTAGATTCGTCTCAATATGTATTTTTGAAATATTAACTTTTTATAATTTTTTCGCATGTAAAACAATAGATATTTATGTTTTAAATTGTGTTATGTTGACCACCAAAGGTCAAAATGTGACAATCTTTTAGGGACGGAGGGAGTAATTCTTAATTATTATTAGTCATTATTAATATTGATATATTTTTAATATTACCTAATATTACTAATGATTTATTATTAATATTAATTAACATAACTAACTAATTTTTCAATATTCTTTATGTTTCTTCATTTTTTATTACTTAACTTTTAATTAATTGCTATGTTTAATAACAAAATAATTTTTTTATGACATATATCAAGTATTAATTTATTTTTTGATTTTGAGTGAATAATAGGGAATCTATTAAAGAATAACAACCGTGATGATGAATGTGTTGCTCATAAATAAATATTAAATTTATTATGCACTTAATAAAAAATGTCTATATATCAACCTAGGTAACACACTCACCAAAACGGCTCAAGTTGATTGCCTAGGGCTACGTTAACCTAGGTGAATATAAAAAAGTTGATTCTTTTTCCTCTTGCTTTAATTCTTCACCGAACTCCTGTTTCGACTTCCCCACCGCTCAACCTTCCCCCAGCCCCCTGTTTCGACTATTTTGCTCTGCTGAAACTATCTTGAATACTACACTTTAAAATTCGTAAAAGATTCAATTCACGCTTTTCCCCTAAAATTATCTCCAAATGAGTAATTTTAACTTCAAACTAGACTTACATTTTATTTTCCGTTAAAAACCAATAAAACTATAAATGTAACAACCACTTGTGCACCCGCTCTACACTTCCGAAATTATCTACACAATATCACTTATGGATTAATAAAACCATTTCGACAGTACCTCTATCTTTTAACATATGAAATTACTCAACTAGTACGTACCTCATATAGTTCTGGAGTTTGCAATAATCCTTCTAGCTTGGGATCTGCGTAATTTGCTACGTTTTCCATTTTGTCTTTCAAATTTATCTCTTCTTACTTGATGATTATCTCACCTCAAGCCTTTAATTTATATAGTACTATGTTTTTAAGATTTATAGATAAAGTTTGGTAAATATATTTGGTGAGAAGATATGCTATTTAATGATTACCTTTATATTATTCATATACATACTAACTAACTCAAAGGTTCGACCAACCAATTTAAATTTTATTTAGTTTTAATCTTAAGTTAATCTTATTCACATACTCAAATTTTTATCAAAATGCTCAAAATCATATGTATAAGTTGTTGATATTTAAATATAATATATATCCAGTTATTGTAATTTAACTCAAGAGTTATAGAGATGACTTATGTATTAATTCAAAAGATAAAGTTACTAATTCAGTAAAATAATCTTTCAACAAATTATTAATTTAGTAAAAAATCTTTTAGTTGAAATAATACAGAGATTGATAAATATAATAGCCATTTACTAATATTGTAATTGATATATAGGCCGAACTTATTTATATTGTTACGATTAGGGAATAAATATTTGCATATATAAGGGTCAAATCTAGACTCACTCTATGTGGACTTATATCGTTAAGCAATATTTTGGTAAGTATTAACAATGATGAGGAGGGGACGTTCAATAAGGACCGGTGGTTTTATTAAGAATTTTTTTATTTAGATTTTTCTTAATATATAAATTACAGAATATATAAATGTATAAATTATTATGATAGTTTTTTGGAAAAATTTTAATAGAATAAAATTTAATAGGACTATAATTTTTTACCATTCCCCATAGATAATTTTGATGAATTATTATGTAGTTTGTGAATAATGGAGTATGATAAAGTAGAATATTTTGTAGTTTGATAAGCATTTTCAATTTTCACATATCATTATATTACTAATAAATCATTAATTAATTTATTTTATAGTTAAAAAGGTTAAGATAGAGACAACAATTATATATATATTATAATTTTTATCATATTAAATTATTTAATGCAACAATCACCCACTTGGTGGTGGGTGGGGTATGGGGGTATTTAGGGGGTTGTTGAGAAAGAATGAGTATTATTTGATGTCATTTTAACCCATATTATTAACTATTTCAAAAATCTTTCTCAAAATCTAATTCTAAGGCTTGTTAGTTTTTCTGATTTATTAATTTTGATTATTTTTAAATATTAATTAAGATACAATCTGTTAACAAATAAAAGTTAACATATATATATAATTAATATTACAAAAAATTAATCAAAATATGGATCAATTAGTTATTATAAATTAATTTAAACTGTCTAAAATAAACTAAGGCTAAGTGTAGTTCTTAATTCATCTTTTAAAAATTGAAAGAAAATTTAAGTGATATATGATATATATACTTAAACTAATGAGAGAAAATCTGTATCCAAATGGTTTTCATGATCAATTGTTACGAAAACGACATTTTAGCACCTTATTGAAGAAAACTGGTACCATAGAATTTTGAGTAGTTTTAAAGTAGACTAATCGTAAAATAAGTTGCGATGTAGTATAATATCCATCGACCATCAATAATGAACACCTATAATATTGAACTTTTTACTAGCATCTCATATTCTTTCCATTGTGGTCTATCTCGAAACACCACTAACACACATGATATTCAAAGTGCAATAAGTTGAGAAATTACTATATATTGGGAAATAGACCAAGTTTTTTTCAGCCGGAAGTAAGGTTGCGTACAATCTAATCCCCATAAGGCCATAACTCTGCCTGGGAAGCACTCGGAAGCCTCTTCAGAGAATTAGAGGCATTGAGACATGTAGTTTATTTGTCACTATCTGCGCCTACAGACCATTATCCCGTCGCCTAATGGAACCTGAGATATATCAACTCGAGTATCATCTGCAAGAACTCTGTTAAACTCGATTGTATAATGACGACCATCTTTCCTTTTCTCAGGAACCGCGTCCTCGGGCATGGCTACTGTCCCGTACCAGAGTGTATTGTCGTATAAAATCATCCCTCCTGGTCTCATCAGCTTAAGTAGCTTCTCATGATAGTTTAGATAGTTAACCTTGTCTGCATCAACATATGCAAAATCGAAACTCCCCACATTTTCATCCTACAACAGAACAAAGGAACTAAAGTAAGCTTCAAAGGAAGCAATCCTTGACTGAACCTATATTTTGCTCATTGGATTCAACCTGCTCGCGTGAAAACTTCAACTCCATTTAAAAAAGTCTCGTCTAGGTACCGACCAGGCCAGGCCGAGGGGAAAAGGAAGAGTTAGTAAATGATTTCATAGTTCAGTAATCCTTACATGTTGGAGAAGTTCAGTAAGAACCGGTAACGCCTCAGATTCAATGAAGTTGATTTTGTGCTCAACACCAGCTTTTTTAATTATTGGCAACCCAATCTCATATGCACCCCGATCTTTATCTATGGCTATAATCTGCAATAGCGCGATAAATTGCTCAACCGATTGATTGAAGAAACTCAAACAATGATAGGTAAGACTAACCATGCCATTGTCGGGAATGGTAAGAGCGGTCAGGAGAAGGGAATATCCAGTGAAGACTCCAATTTCAATTGTTTTCTTGGCATTGGTTTGCTTCAAGAGCAATTCCATCAATTGACCAGCATCCGGAGCAGTAGCCATCAGTGCTCTGATTAAACCAAATTGTTATATGTCAACAGCTTTCATAAACATGATAAAGATTTACTAAGCAGTATACCAAAGTAACTTCTTCAATAAAATATCAAAAACACTGCACAAATTTCCTACAGACAACATCAACTTCCAGAACAAACTCCCGAGTCCCGCCTAAGAGGGTCGGGCACAGGTTGATCAGGATCGGAATTTTAATGGTGCGTTTTACAATCAATGAAAGGAAATCTCATACAACTAAATATTAAGGAATATTTTCAATTCTATGTAGCAATATCTAAATGAAAAAGACTAAAAGTTATGAGACAACACCAGTTGTTATTACATGGGGCAGGGGTCTGAAGTCGGATACTATGTAGGCTTACGCCTGTGATAACAGGGAGGCTATTACAAATTAACCCAAGAGTAAAGTGAACATTATCTACTACGTAACGTCGCAAACTCGCATACAGATTTCTTTGAAAGACATCATTAAAGATATACATGTTCTTACAATGGATGACTTGCAGTTACAGCTCTTAGCTCTTTCAATGGTTTTGGTTCTCGAGGGTACACAGTTGATTCCAAGATATACTGTCTCATGCAGAAAAAGGATATAAAATATTCAGAAAAAATATATTTGTGCATGCCCAATGAAATATGGAGCAAGTCACATGTATATATCATAAGGTAATATATAGTCACTACGTTCGAAAATAAAGTTGTCATATGTACTAGGTTCCAAATAAGCCATGCAAGATACTTATGAGTTATGACAAGTGTTCGTTATTTGCATGAAAATGTTTAGGCGTCACATGTAAGCTTTAGTAGTCGATCTCCATTATAAATAGGGGACCATATGCAATTATAATCTCATTCGAGTCTTTCATTAATAAAAAACCTTTGCAAGAAACATCATATCCTTTCTGTATGTTCTTTACTACTTCTCATATCAAATAAGTCTACCATCCTTCAAACAGTACTATCATATTTTATCTTAGCCAAAACACATTCACACTCTACTATTACTAAAGATTCTTAGTGGTTCTATCTCGTTAGTGGTCGTATATCTTGATTATTTGGCTCGGGTACCAGATATACAACCACTATGGAGGTACAACCACCAAGGAGGTTTTATAGGATCCAAGACATGAGCTTCCAATGCAACAATTTTTTTCGATTTTATCCTTAGAGAATGTGTGTTCTATGCGTTCAATGATGTACTAAAAAACGGTTAGATTAACTGAACACATTTTAAAAAACCGTTAGATTAACTTAATACACGACGTATGCGTTCGACATATGAGTATTACATGAATATGACATGCCTTCCAATTGCACACCGTGCCTCGGAAATAGGCTTTACCAAAGTAAATTAGTTCATAGTCCCTCCGTCCCTAAAAAATTGAATTCCCCTCAAATAAAAAAATAGAGGTATATTTTGATTTTTATGATCAAACTTTAAAAAGTTTGATCAAGAATATTCATTAAACAATAAGAAATAATATATTCATGTAGGATCTTGTTAGATTCGTCTCAATATATATCTTTGAAATATCAACTTCTTATAATTTTTTCGCATGTAAAATAAGAAATACTTACGTTTTCAATTGTATTTTGTTGACCATGGAAGTCAAGATGTCTCAATCTTTTAGGGACGGAGGAAGTATTTTTTATTTCAAATAGAAAAGAAATATATACCTCAGATAATTCTTCAGTCTGTAATAATCCCTTGTGGCCATTGATATCTGCTTTCTTTTCCATTTTCTCCTTTCTGAAACTGGATTCGGGGGGGGGGGGGGGGGGGGGGGGGTCAACGGTCAACTGGTCAATATTCCAGGTCAACTATAAAGTAAAACCAAGTACTATAACAATTGGATTTCAACCTCTCATCTACATCATTTTACAATTAACTGTTACCAAAACTTCAAAAGATAATTGAATTATCGCAAGTTTGTAAAAATGAACTCCGATTTCTAAATTATGCGCAATTCAAGAGATTATAGATGGTAATAATAAAAAGAAAACAGAAAATATATGAGCTTAGATAATACAAAGATCGAATAGTCAATATTTCATTTTCTAAAGTAACAATTGAACAAGAAAATTACAGTTGACTTTAGAGATAGCTACCTTGATGATCTGAGTAGGTGTCCAACTAATTAATTCGTACAAAATACTGATGGAGACCTGAGTTGTTATACACCCATCAATTAGCCTGTTCCTTTCAAAATGGCTAGCGATATTGCGAGAGCAATTTTGATTCTGCCAGAGTAAAGATTGCGTATATCCCTATATTAACTTTTTAAGTTAACTATTCCATTTTATCATTAATAATTACTATTTAATATTTTCTTGCAATTAAGTTAATTTTAAAAATCAATAATAAATAAACACATTCCATATTTTAAATATATACATTCTCAATAGACATTATTACTAACATTATTTAACATGTATATAGAAAAAATATATTTCTTCTTTCATTGCTAACTTCCGTGTAAAAAAAGTTACAAATTACTAATGTGTACGCCCTTTTCTTTTCAATTGATATTGAAGATCTTACATATATGAATGTCTATTGCCTTTTATTTTCAATTGAAATAAAACATATTTTGCAAATTGTTTCCTTCATTACTAATTAATTATAGTTGACCAAGAAAGCAATAATAAACTCTAATTGCAAGAAAATATTAAATTGTAAATACCAATGATAAAATGAAATAATTGACTTCAAGGTTAAAATAGGGATATACGCAATCTTTGCTCTGGCAGAATCAAAATTGCTCTGGCAATATCGCCAGACTTTCAAAATATTTGATTGTTAAAAAAACTTACTTTTTTATTTTTTTGCCCTTGTTTTAGAGGTTACTTTTCATTTTAATGGTCCATTCGGATTGGAGTGAACCTAGGTGAATCTAGGTGAAATTTATCATTCACCCCGTTTGGAACCAGTTTTTTGTTTTTGTTAAAGGTTAATGTAGGTTAAACATTATCATCCATTCACCCATAAATCGTTCACCCTCAAATCGGTGGGTAATATTGGGTTAACGAATTAATTTTTTTTATTTATTATTAGATGAGACTAAACTACCCATCAATAATATTACTCTCCGCCAAATATTATTTGTCTCTAAGAAAATAACTTCCCTCATCATATAAATTGCCGCTTCATTTCTTTCTTGCGTATTCTTGTCAACTCTTTCTTTCCGCTTGAAAAAACAGCTTTTTCTTGGCTGCCCTTTCTTTCTTGCTTGAATAATAAAAATATCATATTTTTTTGCTTTTCAATTTCAATCCGTGTGTACTATATTTGTTTGTTGTTACGTCTAGCTTTTTCTCCTAGTGCAATAATCAGTGTTAATCATTTTTTCAATTAATCATCTAATTATCAAATCACCTTTGTAATGTATGTAAATCAACATATACGAGCATTGGCATATTCCTTGACCCTTGTTATAAATCCTTGTGTACTATAAGTGCACGATATTTTTTGTTTATGTTTATCTTTTGTTAAACATGTGTATGTTTATTTTGCTAAAGATTGTTGATAGTCTTGATACGTTTCTTATATTTTTTATTATAGAACATATTTGTGTTTTGCTAATGTTTTATTGAATAATATTTAATTCGCAAACAAAAACAAGGTATTCTCTGTAGAAATAAAGAGAATGATATAAATGTCAGTTTAATAGTTAATAATTTTATAATGTTGTTTTTCAAGTTATTAATTATTTTGTTTTACCTAGTGAAGGGTAATTATATCCAAACAGGAATTATAATAGTTTCACCTGCATTCCCCTACATTCCCTTAACCTAGGTTAATTGTAAATGTTTACCCTCACCTAGATTCACCCCAATCCAAACGCACCATAAGAGTATTATGTAGCGTATAATAGTAAATTTCCCTAATCCTTTAATAAAGTATTTTTTTACTAACAATCATCTATTTTGAAAGAGAGGGAGTAATATTTTTTGAGGACTGAAACGGCTATCTTGACCCTCTATTTGTAAGTAAGTAAGTGTAGTATTTTATGAAGTTTTATCTAGAGACAAAGTAATCATTTCACTTTTTGTAAAACACTATTTGAGTGTGTATAGTGGTTCCTGATGGAGACCCGTTACACATAAGGGAGTACATTTCACGTGAATGTACCAAATTCAAAATTATGTACACTATTATACTTTAACTCATATTCGAGTCCACGATAGATATCTCGTCTTATTTCTAACTACTTATCAAACATTCGATACGATACCGACTCCACATAATCATTGAAACCCAATCAATGAAATATGAAATTACACAAATTGAATGTTTGAAACCTATAAAAGAAACAGATGATACTCCTCCAAAAAAGTTTGAGCTTTAATGAAAACTCTAACCGGATATCGATACCTTCGGTTTATATTGTATATAACACCCTCTCTACAATTGAACCTTGATTAATTATTATGTTTTAAATTTTAAACACAACTTTCTATGTAATTGCATGTATGATACTTTTATCCAAATAAAATTATATTGTTCCAAAAAATTGTACAAAACATATTGTTCATGAAAGCAGATTCTATAGGAGAAAATGGTAGGAATATCACCTTTTTCAAATTTTTATTAACTTATAACACTACTTTTCATTTTTTTTACATTAAATAGCACTAAAGGGGCAAAATAACTAAATTGCCTGTGATATTTTCAAGAAAAATCATTAAAATCGTAAAAATCAAAATACCAGGGCCAATTTAGTCACTTTAACCCCCCTTTAGTGCTATTTAATGTAAAAGATGAAAAGTAGTGCTATATATTGATAAAAAGTCGAAAAGAGTGCTAATCCTACAATTTTCTCATTCTATAAGCCCACATGCACAAAAGATGGAGTAGATTGTAAAAAATAGTCATGTATCTATTTCAAATAAATACATATAATCTCTTGAACCATCACTTCATTCACTTGTATGCTTCAAGAAAACAATGTTTATTAATGATACAGTATGAGATGTGACGGACAACTAACAACCATTCTAAGTAAAAGAAGCAAAACTGTCATAATCTCTCAGGCTTAGGGTGCATATAACTCAGCTTCTTGCCGTTGCCCAATTTACGTGGTGCATTGCTCGTTAGCTGTGAGGCCCGAGAAGTTCACGGTAACACAAGGCGTATCTTTCTTCTGCAGGGGTATCAGCTACGTCAGACTGTTATACTTCTACAGCAGCTAACTTCAGACTTCATGATGCGAACCCGACTATTTTCTTGTAAGCTAGACTGCTCATTGAGGCTCTTGACCAACCAGAGCTCCTTCAAGTAAACTGGCTCTTAAATATAATGAACACCTTGAAGAGCTGAGGTCTAAGTCACTGTTAATATTATTATTATCATCAATTCCCTACTGATCCTCGTGATGACTCAAACCCTTGGTCTTCCTGTTTGGGGGCTGCACTTCATTGCGTGAATCAGAATCCATAGACTCCCAACGCTTACTATTAGTTCCAAAACTAGGAGTGGATTTTGTCATAAAGACGAGTAGCTTTTCTTCATAAAGAATCTAGTTCATCATTATCAGAACCATAAGAACTAAAGACAAACTCCTAAACTGATCCAAACTCGGTTGAACCCGATCCACTTGAGGAACAAGCCAAATTAAGATCCTTGTTCCAGTCGTAACTTCAAAATTCATCGTCAGAACTAGAGTTGTCCAATTGCCTCGCTCTAATTGCAGGGAATAACCGTTGACGAGGATCAGGAGTAGGCTGGCGCGGATCTGGACGAGGTTGGTGAGGCGTTGCAGATAAATCTCCACTTTTTGGAATTGCAACTGATTTTCTAGGTGCAGTTTTCACTTCTCTACATACCTTATCCAGTATCAATAGGAAATCTCTAACTACAACAAATATTCGCAAACCTTCATCCTTCCCCGTATTTCCATGGAAGTAATCACCTGTGCTTTTCACCAGAGCCATTATTCTCTTTTCCTCCTGAGGCAACGACATAATGTCGGCTTCGGCATCTTGCACAAAACTCTTTAGAGCCTTGTTAAACCCATTTTCTTCATCCACATTCTTCATCTCTGAATTCAGAAAATCCCTGGCTTTTCTAAACCTGTAGCCGAGCTTGGCTACCATTCCTGTCAAGCTCTCGGCATTTAATATAGCAGCTTTCTTAACATTTTGAAGGTCATCTCCTAATGTTGAAACAACTTGGAGACCCACATCTCGAAGATTCTCTTCAGAATCCTCAGAAGAATTATCAACTAGATCATCAGACTTTACACTGGAAAAACTTTCACTCCTGGTAGTTCGAAGAGCTCTGATGCCTTCTACTCGAATTATTTCCTGAACAACAAAATGGAGGAGAGTAGTTTTCCCATCTGTTCCTTTCACATCTGATAACTTTAAAAGAGTGTCAAGTTTGAATGCTTGAGCACGCCCTCGAAACGTTCCATTGTTCATGCGATTACCAGTCTTAAGAACAGCCTCAAGAAGCTTGAGAAACAACCTGCTGTTTCGAAGTTCTGTGCATGCAGCCTGTGGTATGAGTTCATACAACAAGAATGATCAGTACTGAAATATATTATTATATTAACCCTACTTGCCACACCAAAACACATATCAGACGCTTATGATAAAAAAACGAGCAATTTTAGTATAATTTATGGAGTGTTAACGATTGTCATATTGGACAAAAACTCTTTAGAAAGGATGATACTTTAGCCTAAAGGATGACACAACATGTAATGAGTAAAAACTGTCAGGTCAGTAGCCAAAAGAAGATTTTTAGGTGTAACTACAAAAAAATGACAGACGTAACAATTTTAGGCATAGCAATCAAAGATCTTTTGTTAGGATGATTATAAAAAGTTATGGATCTTACTTTTTTTATTCCACAAAAAAAGAACAGCTATAAGATTCACAATAGGAAGTCAAGTCTCACCTCTAAGGTAGCAAATGATTCTTTAATCATTGATTTATCCTCCTGAAATGTATACATGAATAGTAATGATTCCAGCCTCTTAAAAGCATATGGGATTTCTACCAAAACTTTCAGGAAGCGTTCAGCATTTCCCAGTCGAGACATTTCACCACTATATAGTCTCAACTTCAGCTCTTCTTCAGCTGTTGGTGCCATCTTTAACACTGTTTCAATCAGTTCTGCTGGTAGCTCATGTCCTAATTAAGTTCAAAGGTTAGATGCTACAATATGCTGTTCAATGGAAAAATAAAAAGGAGAATTCCACAATTAAGAAAAATGAAGATACAATCCATTTTTCAAATAATGTTCCTGAACTGTCCATTTCAGGGTGATGTCAAACCAAAAACACATTAACGAATTCAGGGTTATGCAACCATGAAGACTTCAAACAAATTGGTTTCCCATAAATTTAGGCCTTTTATTTTTACACTCCAAATGTTAATAACCACACTCCACTTTATCATTTTCTAAAAATTTTTATGGAGTAAAGAAAGGGTGAAATTGAGAAATGGAGCGTACTGATCAATGTTTGGAGTGTAAAAATCAAATCCCTAAAATTATCTTACATACCTTTAGTCTTCACAGAGAGGCATGACCTCCAAACTTCTTAGGCTATTTCCTTAATTTAAATTCTCATAGAGAAAGACATGATACATTACCTTCTTGAAGTGCATCACAAACTTCTTCAACCTTCACATTTAAACCCTTTAGAAGGATAGCGAAGTTATGTGCCTTCTTTTGACCAATAATGTGGACAAATTCATTTGCCCTATCCTGGTTTGAGTAAGGTTTCTTCATTTCATTCTGGTTCTTCTCGGTAGAAGCATAACCAAAAAGACTCTCGATCTTCTCCTCATTGAACCTGTTACAAACATATGATGTGGTGCTTGGTCAATTCTCCTCAACTTGTTTAAAGACGCCATATCCATTGGTAAGTTCTAGATTAAAAAAGCCTCAAAGGGGCTTAAGAATTGAACAAAGGCACTTACTGGAATGAACCCGAGTTTATTTGGTGCCACACCATTGAATCATCAGCATTGGCAGAAACTTTATCCCAGAAGAAAGGTTTCAGCTTTGTCCTATGACCATCAGCTCCGTCTTCTTCAGTCAATGCACTAGTTGACAAGCCTTTTCCAGCTGGTGAAGCTCGAGGTGGTGCAGGAGGGGCTTTTGCTTTGACTGGAGGTGGTGGTGGAGGGGCATTTGCTTTGACTGGAGGGGGTGGTGCAGGAGGGGCATTTGCTTTGACTGGAGGGGGTGGTGCAGGAGGGGCATTTGCTTTGACTGGAGGTGGTGGCGGAGGAGGAGCAGGTTTTCCTGATGGGAGTCGCATATCTGCCCTTCCAGAGACATCATTCGTTTTGACTGTTACTAGGGATGGAAGTGGCGGTGGTGGCGGCGGTGGTGGATGTGGTGCCACAGGAGGTGGTGGTGGAGACGAAAAATATTTTCCTGATGGTGGTTGTAGAAGATCTGCCCTTCCAGGTTGAGGATTTAAAGGAGGCAGTCCCTGTGAGGCCAATATTGCAGGTGGCCTACGTGTCAATTCATCTGACGACCCTATAATAACTCCAACAAGAAATACAGGAAATCTTAGTATCAGAATCAGTACATGCATTTAGATAATAAAAGCTCGTACCACTTGTGTCATTCTTTGAACTGTCAGATAATGACTTATTACCTGGCTTATTGTTTGCTAATGTAGCTCCATACCCGTAGGCATATGATTTATGTGATGATGCTGTAATATGGAAGTAGAAAGATTAGAAAGCTGAGGTAAAGTTATATTCTCAAGGAAAAACACTTCGCTAACAGAATTATTATTTGGAAACAAACTCTACTGAAAGATAAGGAAATATGTCACACCCACTGGTGAATCAATTCACACCATACAAGAAATCTTTAAAAAATTATAAGGTACATCAAGTCAATATTTCATAATTTCTTCGAGTATTTAATACAGTCACACATATTTCCTTCACAAAGCTATCGGTTCTAAACATCTCCTGATAAAAGTTACTACTTCGTAACTAACCATAAGAGAAATGACTAATATTACTAATGTTTGTTCTTAAAAAATGCAGCAAAACTTTCACAATCTGGCAAGTTCGGGTGAACATGGCGGGGTTTCTTGTCACTTTCCAATCTACTCAATGCATTAACCATCAACTCTGAGGAATGTGAAATTTTGGTGGTACCTGGTGTGTTTTCCTTCGCTTGAAATATATCAGACTGTTCTGCAGCAGCTAATATCAGACTTTCTTGTTGTGAGGAATTCTTAGAGTCAGATATCTGCTCGGAAGATTTTATTGTTGCGCTAGATTGCTCAGAGATTCTGGACTGACCTGAGCTCTTTCTGAAAGATCCAGTTTTCTTTGCTAAAATGAGAGCCGTGAGAGCTAATGGTGTATTTCCTCCCTGTATTCAAATTTGAAGCGTTGGTTCTCTTAGATTTTGGCTGAAATGCAGGGTTTCCAGGACTAGGAGTAGCTGTAGTCCGTACAAATTTTGGTAGAACATTCGATTCGGAACCATCAGAACTAAAATCTGAATCATCATCGGAACCTTTTGGTTGAAGTTTAGGAGTTCCAGGAGTTTTGGTATTTTTGGACAGTCGATATTCTGGTTCATCATCAGAATGGGAATCATAAGAACTTAATGCAGACTTTCTTCCTGAACTAAAATCTGAACTTTTGGGTTCCCCCTGTTTTGGTTGAACTTTAGGCGTTCTTGTAGGCGTTGCAAGAGCAGGTTTCGTCCTTCGGGGCAATCCACTTAACATATGGTTTCTACCAGAAGGAGTATGCTTTGAATCTCGTGGATCTTGATCTGAATCAGAGTCAAAATATGGAACTGAAACTTTTGATCTTGAGTTGGCTTGAGTGTCTTCTTTGTCAGGTAGAGTGTACGGTTCTCTTCCAAAGCTTAAAGCCTGAGCAGGATGTTCATCCTCAGAGGTTTCAATATCTGAATCATCATGAGCTAATGAACTTAAGGTTTTTCTGCTTTTTGTATTTTGTTTAAGTTCTGTATCAACTTGACACTGAGTTGTGGTTGAATTAGTGGATTCTATTATGGCACCATCAACTTGAGTACTTTTGTATGGTGGAAGAGGGTAACGCTTGTGTCGACGGCCACCCGTCAATTCTCCAGAGTTCAATTACTGCTAAGCTCTGAGCTGGTTCCGGTCAGAACTTCATCCTCCGATTCATCAAGAGTTGACTTCAAGTGAGGCCTTCCGACAACACCTTGATTTCCTTGCTCGTTAGAGGAAGATCTTTGTGAAGATTCATCCATACTGTATTCACCTTCAGAAGTTGGGCCATCAAAGTGATCATCGAATTTTAATTCTTCCACTGATGTTGCAGAAGTTTCAGGAAACTCATTATAGTGCTTCCTAGGGGAACTTGATTGCTTTAAAACAGATTTGGCTGGTAATTTGCTTCCACTGAATCCAAATCTTGTGTGCCTGGAATTCTGAATATATTAGAGGGTGCTGCACTTCCTGAAGGTGTGGAATCTGAATCTGAATCTTGGTCATCATATCTGGGTCCTAGATCAAACGAAATGTCTTCATGATCTGAGCCTGGCTTCTCAGAAACTGCAAAAGCAGAACTTCCAGAGTCTGTCCTTGAAGTGTCGGTGTGAAATCGTCCTTGTTCTATATGAGAACGCGAACCAGTACCAGCATGAGACTTAAAGCTTCGGCGATCAGAATCAGAAGCATCTTTGTTCTCATCATTTATACTTGGTTGCAAATTGAAAGAGGTTTCAGTTCCCTTCCAAGAATTTACTGATTGAATCTTATAAAACTTTTCATGATTGGAGATCTCATGGACGTCAGTTAGGTCTTCTGGTTCACTTATTTGAGGTTTTGCAAATTCATCAGGCTTAGTAGCTGCTACTTTATGCTTGCTCTTTCTAGAATTTACTGCTTGAATGTGACGGAAGTCATCAGAATTGGAGGTATCAGGGAATCACTTCTGTATTCCGATTCATTATATTGGGGCTTTGCTACAGATCCAGGCTTGGCAGACTCCGCCTTATACATGCTATTTTGAGAATACTTGCGAGCATCAATGAGAGCTCTGATCATATGAGCCATCAACAAGACGATCGTTAGATCTCAAACTATTTGCTCGGTCGTAGTTCTCCTTTCTATCATAACCTCCATCGCTAGATCTCAAACGATTTGCTTGGTCGTAGTTCTCCATTCTATCATAATCACCATCGCTAGATCTTTCGGGGGTGCCTTCCCAGATTCTTATATATAATACCATGCAGTTTATCAGAATCCGACCTGTGATGTCTATCAGAATCGTAACTATTTAAAGAATGTTTTTTAGGTTGTTCTCCTGCAAAATTTGAAGAATCTCTCTTTGGATGAGGCCCTGAATTTTGTGGTTCTGTATAAAGTGGTCTATTCGTACCATCTCGACTTGCAAATTCAGCTGCTGCTCTTGCAGTCCATACTTGCCCGGTCCGCATACACAGCAGCTGACTGTGCTGCAGATGCAGCATCCTTAAAATCCACATTCCATTTAGCCCATGTGATAAATTTGTTCTTCTATCCTCAGAGAATGACTGCGGACTAGATGGTCTCTCATGTAGCTACACCTAGTTTTAAAGCATAGTAAAACTGGTGAAGTAAGACTAAGAACGGCAAGATATCTAGAGGTAAACAATTATGAGAAGCAAGGTACCTGAATGGTTAGCTTCATGCTGAGAATAGGAAGACTTGCCTTCACTATATGCAGAATTGACCTTTTGAGTTCCTTGAGAGACTCTATCACTCTGCTCAAGCTTCGTTGGTTGGTCATGGATTCGGTCCTGAGAAACTTGTGAAGGTTCACGCCAGGGTGATTGAGGATGCGCAGCCCGAAAATTTTGAGGTTGTGGAGGTGGGTGCTGAGGTGATTGATTGTGCTCTACAGCGGCCTGAAAAGAAGCTGGTCCATTCTGATATACAAAATCCAGTTAGTTATTTAGAGAGTTCGGATTAGAATGATTCCAGTAATCTACAAATTTTAACACATGCACCATTAAAAAACCGACCCAAACATACCAGCAATTCAGTCGGTGTTATCGAGTCATTCCCTCCAAACGCTTTAGGATCCCACTTGATGTTATGCTCCTCTGCAATTACGGTCAATATTCTAAGTTTGGTTTGCCCATCAGGAGCCTTTGCTGATAACTTCTCGACCAACTGAAATATGACATATTTTAGTAGGATCGACTTGATCTTGCTCCATATGCAGAAATTAGAGTATTTGGTTAGTCAGTTTTCACAAGGGAGAACTCACCTGGCGGCTTACACCACAATCAGGATGCAACTCAATGGCCGTAGTAACAAAGTCTTTTCCGTACTTGGCTAAGAAATGTTTCTGTACATCTACAAGTTCAGGTATATCTCCACATCTTTGGGATGCAAATATAAGACTAGCTACTGCTTCCTTTAAATCAATGGGGCAGATCCTGTAATGGAAAGACATGAGATTAAGCAGTTTAAACATTACAGAAAAGTTACAAACAAGTTTATAATTACACATCAACATGTCGGTCCATCTGACAGCATGTACATAGAAAAAGGCATAAGGAAATTATCGAGAAGCATGAACAGCAAAATTTGATACAGACAGCATGTGACTTGTTTCTGAAGTCTGAACTGATAAGAAATAGAATAAAACCTTTTTCTTGTGTTTAACTGACAACTTCTTCTACTTGTTAATCCTATTCCTACCGTCTCCCTCGTGCCTCAAACACTTATAAACTCTTAAACAACCCATCCAGTTCCACCTATGGTATTAGAAAAGTGGGCCACAAACTATGTGGCAGATTTAATATGTTCTTTATAAACAGACAAGACATAAAACTTACTTTGAGACTCAATAATTGGCATGCGTGTCATTACAAGCTCGGAATACAAAGATATGAGTTCATAAGCGGTCATCATCTTCTCTTCCCTGACTACATGTTCAACCTGAATTTCAGAACACCCAAAACAAATGAGTATAATATTTATACGAATTCTGAGCTCGGATATGTGTGTACATGTTGTATAATATTTGATGTAAAATATATCACGTGACGACCTACTTTACTATTAACAGTATAATTTTGATTCTAAACAAAGTTATGCTTGTCAATAAGAACATCAAAGTTACTTGTAAAAATTAAAGTAGACAATCTTTTAGGAATGAAGGTAGTACTATTAAAACAAAACTGGGAAAAAAGGATAAAATACCTTAATTCGGGCAGAGGGGTCCTGGCCAGACGCGAGCAACTGCGCAACTTCTCTCCTGTACTGCTGGACTTGAACTTCTTTCTTGTTCTTCATAAGCTTCAATCTTGCTGTCACCAATCTCAAAGATGTCTTACTGCATCAGAAAACTTAATTTTGATGAAATCCATATACATAAAATGCAAAAAGGATTCCAAGTTACCACATGGCACAAGTTAAATCAAATCACTACAATCAATTAAAAAGGGTATCTACTTATGCCTAATGGGATGAAAGTAAAATAGGTTCGTAAAACATCCTAACGACCTCAGAATGCGGTTTATCAATCTCGAAGGTCAATTTTGATATAATCCATACTCATAAAATGCAAAAAAGTTTCCAACTTTCCCCATAAGCACATCTTAAACTCCAAGTATCCAAAATTCAAAAAAAGAGAGGGTATAACTTATCAATCTTAAAGCATAATCTTGATCAAGTCCATATTCATAAAATGCAAAAGGACTTCAAGCTTGAACATGGGTACATGTTAAACTCCAAGTACTGAAATCAAATAAACTTTCTACTAGTTCATGTTAATATGTTTAGCTTCAAGTGTTCAAATCAAAGAAATAGAGGGTACTATTTATTCATCTTAAAGCTTAATTTTGATCAAATCCATATTCATAAAATGCAAAAAAGATTCCAACTTTACATGGGCACATTTTAAATCTAAGAATTACAATCAAACAAAACAGGGTGGTTCAATTACCATCCTTGAAGCTCACCTTTAAGGACTATGGTTAGCCTAGTGGCCACGATATTACTTGCAATAACGAGGTCGTCTTAAAAGTAGTTGTAATAACAATTACCAAATTCAAAAAATAAAAAGCTTGCCGCTTAACTTTATATCAAATCCATATGGATAAAATGCACAAAATTCCAACTCTCCACATGGGTACAAGTTAATTAAAAATAAATAAATAAACTCAAATTGGATTAAAAATAAAAGGAGGTTACCATTTATCAGGCTTGAAGCTTCTGTGCAACATATCTTTAGAGCCTTGCAAGAATTTTGATTTCTTCATTGCTTAATATACCAAGTTATTACTGTATGAATTGATGATCAAACGGTGTTGACTATGAAGAAGAATAGAAGACCAGGTAATAGATATAAAGAAGAGTTGATTTAGGACAAGATATCGTGTGATAGTGTTTTGACACGACTTTTTGTGTATTTTATTTGTCAACCAATTTTGGAGAGGACATTCCTGGTATTGTGTGTGCTTTGGAATAATAAGTCGAATCGAAACGAATTTGAGTTGAATTACTTTAAATCGGCATAAGTTACAAATAGTTATGCATAGGAAGTCTAATCGAAAAGAATCTAAGTCGAATCTAACTCAAACTGACAGAATCTAACTCGAATCTAACTCGAACCTCCAAATAAACATCTAAGTGTTCTCTAAACTGTTGTTTCAATGAACTTTCGATGTGACTTCACTTTCCGAAGTTATGTTGAAATGTCTGAAAATTCTACAGAGTGGGTATTGGAAATCGTTAAAACGCCTGCAAATTTCACAGACTGAGTGTTAAAACACTGCAAAAATAACCTCGAAAGCAGAAGAAATATGTTTAAATCAAATCTAATACCACTAGGCTAGAAATATTGAATATTTAAATATTAAATACTGAATATATTAGGTTGTTTGATAACATTTAAAAAGAGTGTTTAAATTAAGTTGTTTTAATAATTTGGCTCTACAGAGTTAATCGAATAGCCTAGTGAAAAAGGCTCTTGTTAGTGACCAAAAAGTCCTGGGTTCGAAACTTACATCTATCGCTAATTTACAAAAATAATAATAATAATAATAATTTTGTTCGAAACTCACTCAAAAAAAAAAAGAAGCTACAATTTACTAGGGTTGCTTACGTTCTACTTTGCTTACGTTCTAGTTTGCAAAGGATTTATAGATTGAAAAATATCAAATACAATAGGAAGTGACAAATAAATAAAAATACCATTTCACGTTTTTTCAACTTTTGGATCATTATAAATTTTAACAAGGTTATTTTAATTTATCATATTATCATCATCATCTTCCTCCTTATTCTCAATCTCCATGACTATTTTCCATCTCTAGCTTCATCAACTGTTATTGGTGTAAATTTATTAGAGAGTACTTCATCTTTTGTTCTTCTTATTAATCAACTGATCTCATTTTATTATTTACTAGTGGTTTGGGCACAGTCTCTCGTCTGTGCAATAATTTAATTTTTTTCGTAATAACTTTTTAATAGTTGAAGTTATAATTCAGTGTTATAAAAGCATAAAACAAAAAATATATGCATATGATCTAAAACTATTACTATTATTTTTAAAATATCGAACAATTAATACAAAATAAATACTTCTTTATAAGAATATGATTAAATATATATGCAAAACAAAATATAAAAATATATTGGACAATTATTATATAAAATAAATACTTATTTATGAAAACATGACTAACCATATATGTTTATATAAAATGGATGAAATGGTAGTTATTTTAAAATTTTAAAATGGACACATGTTAAGATTTAATTGTGCCACGTGGATAGCCTAGATGATCTCTTAGGCTTCACCAAATAAGCTCTTCCCACATTATAGTATAGATACCACTTCAGAGAGGCCACAATTTGTAAAATTTAAATCTGAATGAGACCTAAAAATAATTCAACTCACATAAATTATAAACCAATTCAAAAATCCCCATTTCTAGAAACTCAGGAACGCTTGAAAATCAAATAAATTGTATAAAAAAACCTCTAAAGAACTCACAGAAATTGCAAACCAATTCAGATTTAAATCTCACAAATTGGGGCCTCTCTGAAGTGGTATAAAATAATAAAAAGAGATTTGTTGATTAATATGAAGAACAAAAAAAAAAAACGACGGAGTCCTCTCTGATAAATTTACACCAATAACAATTGATGAAGATGGAGAACAACCATGGAGATTGAGAAAAAGGAGGAAGATGATGATGAAATAATGTGAAAGGACGAAAATGACCCTGTTAAAACTTACAAAACGATCAAAAAGTTGAAGAAAATGTACAGTGGTGTTTTTTTTTTTTTTTGCAAAAGTACGCTGTTCAGTGATGAAATATTAGCAAAACTAAATTAGGGAGATCGAAGTGGAAATTTTAGACAAATCGAGTGATTAATGGTGCCATTTGTCCTAAGAAAATTTAAGTTTGTTTAGTCTTTATAAGGATAATCACGTTGATAAAGTAAATAAACACGTGATTGATGAGATTTTAAATTATTACACCGGATGACCGGATCAAAACTCAATCAGTACACATTCGATGAGTAAAGAATGCAGATTCACAATAAATTATTTAGTAATAAAATTCAAATTATATAATAAATCTTGACAATTATTTACGCTAGTTGATGGATATAGCTCCGGTTCACAAAAATTAGTATATTGCCAATAACATTTGTCAGGCACCAATCACACATTAGAACTTTTCTAGTATTCTTTGCAAACTGCAAAAGAAAAATTAAAAATTAATTCTTACCTGTTCAAGTGTTTTAAGATGACTAGCTGGAAAGGTTCTTGATTAAATTTATGATTGGTAGTTTGGTACCATTAACTTTATTTAGTACAGTTTCAACAAATCATAGCCACTTTTCAATTTCACCAACTTTTATTCATATTTCATATTTTTCGTTCTCCTAAGTTTAATTCTAGTTCCATATATTATTTCCTTACTTAAGTGACACTCCATCTGTCCCTAAACAATTAATACATTTTGATTTTTGTGATGAACCCCACGGTTGTCCCAGTGGTTAGGGTGTATGCAGATTGCTCCAA
>CM016561.1:25803503-25925887 GCA_003412495.2 Echium plantagineum | reverse complement strand
GAGGAAGATGATGATGATAATATGATAAAATTAAAATAACCTTGTTAAAATTTATAAAATGATCCAAAAGTTGAAAAAACGTGAAATGGTATTTTTATTTTATTTGTCACTTCCTATTGTATTTGATATTTTTCAATCTATAAATCCTTTGCAAACTAGAACGTAAGCAAAGTAGAACGTAAGCAACCCTAGTAAATTGTAGCTTCTTTTTTTTTTTTGAGTGAGTTTCGAACAAAATTATTATTATTATTATTATTTTGTAAATTAGCGATAGATGTAAGTTTCGAACCCAGGACTTTTTGGTCACTAACAAGAGCCTTTTTCACTAGGCTATTCGATTAACTCTGTAGAGCCAAATTATTAAAACAACTTAATTTAAACACTCTTTTTAAATGTTATCAAACAACCTAATATATTCAGTATTTAATATTTAAATATTCAATATTTCTAGCCTAGTGGTATTAGATTTGATTTAAACATATTTCTTCTGCTTTCGAGGTTATTTTTGCAGTGTTTTAACACTCAGTCTGTGAAATTTGCAGGCGTTTTAACGATTTCCAATACCCACTCTGTAGAATTTTCAGACATTTCAACATAACTTCGGAAAGTGAAGTCACATCGAAAGTTCATTGAAACAACAGTTTAGAGAACACTTAGATGTTTATTTGGAGGTTCGAGTTAGATTCGAGTTAGATTCTGTCAGTTTGAGTTAGATTCGACTTAGATTCTTTTCGATTAGACTTCCTATGCATAACTATTTGTAACTTATGCCGATTTAAAGTAAATTCAACTCAAATTCGTTTCGATTCGACTTATTATTCCAAAGCACACACAATACCAGGAATGTCCTCTCCAAAATTGGTTGACAAATAAAATACACAAAAAGTCGTGTCAAAACACTATCACACGATATCTTGTCCTAAATCAACTCTTCTTTATATCTATTACCTGGTCTTCTATTCTTCTTCATAGTCAACACCGTTTGATCATCAATTAATCATACAGTAATAACTTGGTATATTAAGCAATGAAGAAATCAAAATTCTTGCAAGGCTCTAAAGATATGTTGCACAGAAGCTTCAAGCCTGATAAATGGTAACCTCCTTTTATTTTTAATCCAATTTGAGTTTATTTATTTATTTTTAATTTAACTTGTACCCATGTGGAGAGTTGGAATTTTGTGCATTTTATCCATATGGATTTGATATAAAGTTAAGCGGCAAGCTTTTTATTTTTTGAATTTGGTAATTGTTATTACAACTACTTTTAAGACGACCTCGTTATTGCAAGTAATATCGTGGCCACTAGGCTAACCATAGTCCTTAAAGGTGAGCTTCAAGGATGGTAATTGAACCACCCTGTTTTTGTTTGATTGTAATTCTTAGATTTAAAATGTGCCCATGTGTAAAGTTGGAATCTTTTTTGCATTTTATGAATATGGATTTGATCAAAATTAAGCTTTAAGATGAATAAATAGTACCCTCTATTTCTTTGATTTGAACACTTGAAGCTAAACATATTAACATGAACTAGTAGAAAGTTTATTTGATTTCAGTACTTGGAGTTTAACATGTACCCATGTTCAAGCTTGAAGTCCTTTTGCATTTTATGAATATGGACTTGATCAAGATTATGCTTTAAGATTGATAAGTTATACCCTCTCTTTTTTTGAATTTTGGATACTTGGAGTTTAAGATGTGCTTATGGGGAAAGTTGGAAACTTTTTTGCATTTTATGAGTATGGATTATATCAAAATTGACCTTCGAGATTGATAAACCGCATTCTGAGGTCGTTAGGATGTTTTACGAACCTATTTTACTTTCATCCCATTAGGCATAAGTAGATACCCTTTTTTAATTGATTGTAGTGATTTGATTTAACTTGTGCCATGTGGTAACTTGGAATCCTTTTTGCATTTTATGTATATGGATTTCATCAAAATTAAGTTTTCTGATGCAGTAAGACATCTTTGAGATTGGTGACAGCAAGATTGAAGCTTATGAAGAACAAGAAAGAAGTTCAAGTCCAGCAGTACAGGAGAGAAGTTGCGCAGTTGCTCGCGTCTGGCCAGGACCCCTCTGCCCGAATTAAGGTATTTTATCCTTTTTTCCCAGTTTTGTTTTAATAGTACTACCTTCATTCCTAAAAGATTGTCTACTTTAATTTTTACAAGTAACTTTGATGTTCTTATTGACAAGCATAACTTTGTTTAGAATCAAAATTATACTGTTAATAGTAAAGTAGGTCGTCACGTGATATATTTTACATCAAATATTATACAACATGTACACACATATCCGAGCTCAGAATTCGTATAAATATTATACTCATTTGTTTTGGGTGTTCTGAAATTCAGGTTGAACATGTAGTCAGGGAAGAGAAGATGATGACCGCTTATGAACTCATATCTTTGTATTCCGAGCTTGTAATGACACGCATGCCAATTATTGAGTCTCAGAAGTAAGTTTTATGTCTTGTCTGTTTATAAAGAACATATTAAATCTGCCACATAGTTTGTGGCCCACTTTTCTAATACCATAGGTGGAACTGGATGGGTTGTTTAAGAGTTTATAAGTGTTTGAGGCACGAGGGAGACGGTAGGAATAGGATTAACAAGTAGAAGAAGTTGTCAGTTAAACACAAGAAAAAGGTTTTATTCTATTTCTTATCAGTTCAGACTTCAGAAACAAGTCACATGCTGTCTGTATCAAATTTTGCTGTTCATGCTTCTCGATAATTTCCTTATGCCTTTTTCTATGTACATGCTGTCAGATGGACCGACATGTTGATGTGTAATTATAAACTTGTTTGTAACTTTTCTGTAATGTTTAAACTGCTTAATCTCATGTCTTTCCATTACAGGATCTGCCCCATTGATTTAAAGGAAGCAGTAGCTAGTCTTATATTTGCATCCCAAAGATGTGGAGATATACCTGAACTTGTAGATGTACAGAAACATTTCTTAGCCAAGTACGGAAAAGACTTTGTTACTACGGCCATTGAGTTGCGTCCTGATTGTGGTGTAAGCCGCCAGGTGAGTTCTCCCTTGTGAAAACTGACTAACCAAATACTCTAATTTCTGCATATGGAGCAAGATCAAGTCGATCCTACTAAAATATGTCATATTTCAGTTGGTCGAGAAGTTATCAGCAAAGGCTCCTGATGGGCAAACCAAACTTAGAATATTGACCGTAATTGCAGAGGAGCATAACATCAAGTGGGATCCTAAAGCGTTTGGAGGGAATGACTCGATAACACCGACTGAATTGCTGGTATGTTTGGGTCGGTTTTTTAATGGTGCATGTGTTAAAATTTGTAGATTACTGGAATCATTCTAATCCGAACTCTCTAAATAACTAACTGGATTTTGTATATCAGAATGGACCAGCTTCTTTTCAGGCCGCTGTAGAGCACAATCAATCACCTCAGCACCCACCTCCACAACCTCAAAATTTTCGGGCTGCGCATCCTCAATCACCCTGGCGTGAACCTTCACAAGTTTCTCAGGACCGAATCCATGACCAACCAACGAAGCTTGAGCAGAGTGATAGAGTCTCTCAAGGAACTCAAAAGGTCAATTCTGCATATAGTGAAGGCAAGTCTTCCTATTCTCAGCATGAAGCTAACCATTCAGGTACCTTGCTTCTCATAATTGTTTACCTCTAGATATCTTGCCGTTCTTAGTCTTACTTCACCAGTTTTACTATGCTTTAAAACTAGGTGTAGCTACTGAGAGACCATCTAGTCCGCAGTCATTCTCTGAGGATAGAAGAACAAATTTATCACATGGGCTAAATAGGAATGTGGATTTTAAGGATGCTGCATCTGCAGCACAGTCAGCTGCTGTGTATGCTGACCGGGCAAGTATGGCTGCAAGAGCAGCAGCTGAATTTGCAAGTCGAGATGGTACGAATAGACCACTTTATACAGAACCACAAAATTCAGGGCCTCATCCAAAGAGAGATTCTTCAAATTTTGCAGGAGAACAACCTAAAAAACATTCTTTAAATAGTTACGATTCTGATAGACATCACAGGTCGGATTCTGATAAACTGCATGGTATTATATATAAGAATCTGGGAGGCACCCCCGAAAGATCTAGCGATGGTGATTATGATAGAATGGAGAACTACGACCAAGCAAATCGTTTGAGATCTAGCGATGGAGGTTATGATAGAAAGGAGAACTACGACCGAGCAAATAGTTTGAGATCTAACGATCGTCTTGTTGATGGCTCATATGATCAGAGCTCTCTTGATGCTCGCAAGTATTCTCAAAATAGCATGTATAAGGCGGAGTCTGCCAAGCCTGGATCTGTAGCAAAGCCCCAATATAATGAATCGGAATACAGAAGTGATTCCCCTGATACCTCCAATTCTGATGACTTCCGTCACATTCAAGCAGTAAATTCTAGAAAGAGCAAGCATAAAGTAGCAGCTACTAAGCCTGATGAATTTGCAAAACCTCAAATAAGTGAACCAGAAGACCTAACTGACGTCCATGAGATCTCCAATCATGAAAAGTTTTATAAGATTCAATCAGTAAATTCTTGGAAGGGAACTGAAACCTCTTTCAATTTGCAACCAAGTATAAATGATGAGAACAAAGATGCTTCTGATTCTGATCGCCGAAGCTTTAAGTCTCATGCTGGTACTGGTTCGCGTTCTCATATAGAACAAGGACGATTTCACACCGACACTTCAAGGACAGACTCTGGAAGTTCTGCTTTTGCAGTTTCTGAGAAGCCAGGCTCAGATCATGAAGACATTTCGTTTGATCTAGGACCCAGATATGATGACCAAGATTCAGATTCAGATTCCACACCTTCAGGAAGTGCAGCACCCTCTAATATATTCAGAATTCCAGGCACACAAGATTTTGGATTCAGTGGAAGCAAATTACCAGCCAAATCTGTTTTAAAGCAATCAAGTTCCCCTAGGAAGCACTATAATGAGTTTCCTGAAACTTCTGCAACATCAGTGGAAGAATTAAAATTCGATGATCACTTTGATGGCCCAACTTCTGAAGGTGAATACAGTATGGATGAATCTTCACAAAGATCTTCCTCTAACGAGCAAGGAAATCAAGGTGTCGTCGGAAGGCCTCACTTGAAGTCAACTCTTGATGAATCGGAGGATGAAGTTCTGACCGGAACCAGCTCAGAGCTTAGCAGTAAATTGAACTCTGGAGAATTGACGGGTGGCCGTCGACACAAGCGTTACCCTCTTCCACCATACAAAAGTACTCAAGTTGATGGTGCCATAATAGAATCCACTAATTCAACCACAACTCAGTGTCAAGTTGATACAGAACTTAAACAAAATACAAAAAGCAGAAAAACCTTAAGTTCATTAGCTCATGATGATTCAGATATTGAAACCTCTGAGGATGAACATCCTGCTCAGGCTTTAAGCTTTGGAAGAGAACCGTACACTCTACCTGACAAAGAAGACACTCAAGCCAACTCAAGATCAAAAGTTTCAGTTCCATATTTTGACTCTGATTCAGATCAAGATCCACGAGATTCAAAGCATACTCCTTCTGGTAGAAACCATATGTTAAGTGGATTGTCCCGAAGGACGAAACCTGCTCTTGCAACGCCTACAAGAACGCCTAAAGTTCAACCAAAACAGGGGGAACCCAAAAGTTCAGATTTTAGTTCAGGAAGAAAGTCTGCATTAAGTTCTTATGATTCCCATTCTGATGATGAACCAGAATATCGACTGTCCAAAAATACCAAAACTCCTGGAACTCCTAAACTTCAACCAAAAGGTTCCGATGATGATTCAGATTTTAGTTCTGATGGTTCCGAATCGAATGTTCTACCAAAATTTGTACGGACTACAGCTACTCCTAGTCCTGGAAACCCTGCATTTCAGCCAAAATCTAAGAGAACCAACGCTTCAAATTTGAATACAGGGAGGAAATACACCATTAGCTCTCACGGCTCTCATTTTAGCAAAGAAACTGGATCTTTCAGAAAGAGCTCAGGTCAGTCCAGAATCTCTGAGCAATCTAGCGCAACAATAAAATCTTCCGAGCAGATATCTGACTCTAAGAATTCCTCACAACAAGAAAGTCTGATATTAGCTGCTGCAGAACAGTCTGATATATTTCAAGCGAAGGAAAACACACCAGGTACCACCAAAATTTCACATTCCTCAGAGTTGATGGTTAATGCATTGAGTAGATTGGAAAGTGACAAGAAACCCCGCCATGTTCACCCGAACTTGCCAGATTGTGAAAGTTTTGCTGCATTTTTTAAGAACAAACATTAGTAATATTAGTCATTTCTCTTATGGTTAGTTACGAAGTAGTAACTTTTATCAGGAGATGTTTAGAACCGATAGCTTTGTGAAGGAAATATGTGTGACTGTATTAAATACTCGAAGAAATTATGAAATATTGACTTGATGTACCTTATAATTTTTTAAAGATTTCTTGTATGGTGTGAATTGATTCACCAGTGGGTGTGACATATTTCCTTATCTTTCAGTAGAGTTTGTTTCCAAATAATAATTCTGTTAGCGAAGTGTTTTTCCTTGAGAATATAACTTTACCTCAGCTTTCTAATCTTTCTACTTCCATATTACAGCATCATCACATAAATCATATGCCTACGGGTATGGAGCTACATTAGCAAACAATAAGCCAGGTAATAAGTCATTATCTGACAGTTCAAAGAATGACACAAGTGGTACGAGCTTTTATTATCTAAATGCATGTACTGATTCTGATACTAAGATTTCCTGTATTTCTTGTTGGAGTTATTATAGGGTCGTCAGATGAATTGACACGTAGGCCACCTGCAATATTGGCCTCACAGGGACTGCCTCCTTTAAATCCTCAACCTGGAAGGGCAGATCTTCTACAACCACCATCAGGAAAATATTTTTCGTCTCCACCACCACCTCCTGTGGCACCACATCCACCACCGCCGCCACCACCGCCACTTCCATCCCTAGTAACAGTCAAAACGAATGATGTCTCTGGAAGGGCAGATATGCGACTCCCATCAGGAAAACCTGCTCCTCCTCCGCCACCACCTCCAGTCAAAGCAAATGCCCCTCCTGCACCACCCCCTCCAGTCAAAGCAAATGCCCCTCCTGCACCACCCCCTCCAGTCAAAGCAAATGCCCCTCCACCACCACCTCCAGTCAAAGCAAAAGCCCCTCCTGCACCACCTCGAGCTTCACCAGCTGGAAAAGGCTTGTCAACTAGTGCATTGACTGAAGAAGACGGAGCTGATGGTCATAGGACAAAGCTGAAACCTTTCTTCTGGGATAAAGTTTCTGCCAATGCTGATGATTCAATGGTGTGGCACCAAATAAACTCGGGTTCATTCCAGTAAGTGCCTTTGTTCAATTCTTAAGCCCCTTTGAGGCTTTTTTAATCTAGAACTTACCAATGGATATGGCGTCTTTAAACAAGTTGAGGAGAATTGACCAAGCACCACATCATATGTTTGTAACAGGTTCAATGAGGAGAAGATCGAGAGTCTTTTTGGTTATGCTTCTACCGAGAAGAACCAGAATGAAATGAAGAAACCTTACTCAAACCAGGATAGGGCAAATGAATTTGTCCACATTATTGGTCAAAAGAAGGCACATAACTTCGCTATCCTTCTAAAGGGTTTAAATGTGAAGGTTGAAGAAGTTTGTGATGCACTTCAAGAAGGTAATGTATCATGTCTTTCTCTATGAGAATTTAAATTAAGGAAATAGCCTAAGAAGTTTGGAGGTCATGCCTCTCTGTGAAGACTAAAGGTATGTAAGATAATTTTAGGGATTTGATTTTTACACTCCAAACATTGATCAGTACGCTCCATTTTCTCAATTTCACCCTTTCTTTACTCCATAAAAATTTTTAGAAAATGATAAAGTGGAGTGTGGTTATTAACATTTGGAGTGTAAAAATAAAAGGCCTAAATTTATGGGAAACCAATTTGTTTGAAGTCTTCATGGTTGCATAACCCTGAATTCGTTAATGTGTTTTTGGTTTGACATCACCCTGAAATGGACAGTTCAGGAACATTATTTGAAAAATGGATTGTATCTTCATTTTTCTTAATTGTGGAATTCTCCTTTTTATTTTTCCATTGAACAGCATATTGTAGCATCTAACCTTTGAACTTAATTAGGACATGAGCTACCAGCAGAACTGATTGAAACAGTGTTAAAGATGGCACCAACAGCTGAAGAAGAGCTGAAGTTGAGACTATATAGTGGTGAAATGTCTCGACTGGGAAATGCTGAACGCTTCCTGAAAGTTTTGGTAGAAATCCCATATGCTTTTAAGAGGCTGGAATCATTACTATTCATGTATACATTTCAGGAGGATAAATCAATGATTAAAGAATCATTTGCTACCTTAGAGGTGAGACTTGACTTCCTATTGTGAATCTTATAGCTGTTCTTTTTTTGTGGAATAAAAAAAGTAAGATCCATAACTTTTTATAATCATCCTAACAAAAAGATCTTTGATTGCTATGCCTAAAATTGTTACGTCTGTCATTTTTTTGTAGTTACACCTAAAAATCTTCTTTTGGCTACTGACCTGACAGTTTTTACTCATTACATGTTGTGTCATCCTTTAGGCTAAAGTATCATCCTTTCTAAAGAGTTTTTGTCCAATATGACAATCGTTAACACTCCATAAATTATACTAAAATTGCTCGTTTTTTTATCATAAGCGTCTGATATGTGTTTTGGTGTGGCAAGTAGGGTTAATATAATAATATATTTCAGTACTGATCATTCTTGTTGTATGAACTCATACCACAGGCTGCATGCACAGAACTTCGAAACAGCAGGTTGTTTCTCAAGCTTCTTGAGGCTGTTCTTAAGACTGGTAATCGCATGAACAATGGAACGTTTCGAGGGCGTGCTCAAGCATTCAAACTTGACACTCTTTTAAAGTTATCAGATGTGAAAGGAACAGATGGGAAAACTACTCTCCTCCATTTTGTTGTTCAGGAAATAATTCGAGTAGAAGGCATCAGAGCTCTTCGAACTACCAGGAGTGAAAGTTTTTCCAGTGTAAAGTCTGATGATCTAGTTGATAATTCTTCTGAGGATTCTGAAGAGAATCTTCGAGATGTGGGTCTCCAAGTTGTTTCAACATTAGGAGATGACCTTCAAAATGTTAAGAAAGCTGCTATATTAAATGCCGAGAGCTTGACAGGAATGGTAGCCAAGCTCGGCTACAGGTTTAGAAAAGCCAGGGATTTTCTGAATTCAGAGATGAAGAATGTGGATGAAGAAAATGGGTTTAACAAGGCTCTAAAGAGTTTTGTGCAAGATGCCGAAGCCGACATTATGTCGTTGCCTCAGGAGGAAAAGAGAATAATGGCTCTGGTGAAAAGCACAGGTGATTACTTCCATGGAAATACGGGGAAGGATGAAGGTTTGCGAATATTTGTTGTAGTTAGAGATTTCCTATTGATACTGGATAAGGTATGTAGAGAAGTGAAAACTGCACCTAGAAAATCAGTTGCAATTCCAAAAAGTGGAGATTTATCTGCAACGCCTCACCAACCTCGTCCAGATCCGCGCCAGCCTACTCCTGATCCTCGTCAACGGTTATTCCCTGCAATTAGAGCGAGGCAATTGGACAACTCTAGTTCTGACGATGAATTTTGAAGTTACGACTGGAACAAGGATCTTAATTTGGCTTGTTCCTCAAGTGGATCGGGTTCAACCGAGTTTGGATCAGTTTAGGAGTTTGTCTTTAGTTCTTATGGTTCTGATAATGATGAACTAGATTCTTTATGAAGAAAAGCTACTCGTCTTTATGACAAAATCCACTCCTAGTTTTGGAACTAATAGTAAGCGTTGGGAGTCTATGGATTCTGATTCACGCAATGAAGTGCAGCCCCCAAACAGGAAGACCAAGGGTTTGAGTCATCACGAGGATCAGTAGGGAATTGATGATAATAATAATATTAACAGTGACTTAGACCTCAGCTCTTCAAGGTGTTCATTATATTTAAGAGCCAGTTTACTTGAAGGAGCTCTGGTTGGTCAAGAGCCTCAATGAGCAGTCTAGCTTACAAGAAAATAGTCGGGTTCGCATCATGAAGTCTGAAGTTAGCTGCTGTAGAAGTATAACAGTCTGACGTAGCTGATACCCCTGCAGAAGAAAGATACGCCTTGTGTTACCGTGAACTTCTCGGGCCTCACAGCTAACGAGCAATGCACCACGTAAATTGGGCAACGGCAAGAAGCTGAGTTATATGCACCCTAAGCCTGAGAGATTATGACAGTTTTGCTTCTTTTACTTAGAATGGTTGTTAGTTGTCCGTCACATCTCATACTGTATCATTAATAAACATTGTTTTCTTGAAGCATACAAGTGAATGAAGTGATGGTTCAAGAGATTATATGTATTTATTTGAAATAGATACATGACTATTTTTTACAATCTACTCCATCTTTTGTGCATGTGGGCTTATAGAATGAGAAAATTGTAGGATTAGCACTCTTTTCGACTTTTTATCAATATATAGCACTACTTTTCATCTTTTACATTAAATAGCACTAAAGGGGGGTTAAAGTGACTAAATTGGCCCTGGTATTTTGATTTTTACGATTTTAATGATTTTTCTTGAAAATATCACAGGCAATTTAGTTATTTTGCCCCTTTAGTGCTATTTAATGTAAAAAAAATGAAAAGTAGTGTTATAAGTTAATAAAAATTTGAAAAAGGTGATATTCCTACCATTTTCTCCTATAGAATCTGCTTTCATGAACAATATGTTTTGTACAATTTTTTGGAACAATATAATTTTATTTGGATAAAAGTATCATACATGCAATTACATAGAAAGTTGTGTTTAAAATTTAAAACATAATAATTAATCAAGGTTCAATTGTAGAGAGGGTGTTATATACAATATAAACCGAAGGTATCGATATCCGGTTAGAGTTTTCATTAAAGCTCAAACTTTTTTGGAGGAGTATCATCTGTTTCTTTTATAGGTTTCAAACATTCAATTTGTGTAATTTCATATTTCATTGATTGGGTTTCAATGATTATGTGGAGTCGGTATCGTATCGAATGTTTGATAAGTAGTTAGAAATAAGACGAGATATCTATCGTGGACTCGAATATGAGTTAAAGTATAATAGTGTACATAATTTTGAATTTGGTACATTCACGTGAAATGTACTCCCTTATGTGTAACGGGTCTCCATCAGGAACCACTATACACACTCAAATAGTGTTTTACAAAAAGTGAAATGATTACTTTGTCTCTAGATAAAACTTCATAAAATACTACACTTACTTACTTACAAATAGAGGGTCAAGATAGCCGTTTCAGTCCTCAAAAAATATTACTCCCTCTCTTTCAAAATAGATGATTGTTAGTAAAAAAATACTTTATTAAAGGATTAGGGAAATTTACTATTATACGCTACATAATACTCTTATGGTGCGTTTGGATTGGGGTGAATCTAGGTGAGGGTAAACATTTACAATTAACCTAGGTTAAGGGAATGTAGGGGAATGCAGGTGAAACTATTATAATTCCTGTTTGGATATAATTACCCTTCACTAGGTAAAACAAAATAATTAATAACTTGAAAAACAACATTATAAAATTATTAACTATTAAACTGACATTTATATCATTCTCTTTATTTCTACAGAGAATACCTTGTTTTTGTTTGCGAATTAAATATTATTCAATAAAACATTAGCAAAACACAAATATGTTCTATAATAAAAAATATAAGAAACGTATCAAGACTATCAACAATCTTTAGCAAAATAAACATACACATGTTTAACAAAAGATAAACATAAACAAAAAATATCGTGCACTTATAGTACACAAGGATTTATAACAAGGGTCAAGGAATATGCCAATGCTCGTATATGTTGATTTACATACATTACAAAGGTGATTTGATAATTAGATGATTAATTGAAAAAATGATTAACACTGATTATTGCACTAGGAGAAAAAGCTAGACGTAACAACAAACAAATATAGTACACACGGATTGAAATTGAAAAGCAAAAAAATATGATATTTTTATTATTCAAGCAAGAAAGAAAGGGCAGCCAAGAAAAAGCTGTTTTTTCAAGCGGAAAGAAAGAGTTGACAAGAATACGCAAGAAAGAAATGAAGCGGCAATTTATATGATGAGGGAAGTTATTTTCTTAGAGACAAATAATATTTGGCGGAGAGTAATATTATTGATGGGTAGTTTAGTCTCATCTAATAATAAATAAAAAAAATTAATTCGTTAACCCAATATTACCCACCGATTTGAGGGTGAACGATTTATGGGTGAATGGATGATAATGTTTAACCTACATTAACCTTTAACAAAAACAAAAAACTGGTTCCAAACGGGGTGAATGATAAATTTCACCTAGATTCACCTAGGTTCACTCCAATCCGAATGGACCATTAAAATGAAAAGTAACCTCTAAAACAAGGGCAAAAAAATAAAAAAGTAAGTTTTTTTAACAATCAAATATTTTGAAAGTCTGGCGATATTGCCAGAGCAATTTTGATTCTGCCAGAGCAAAGATTGCGTATATCCCTATTTTAACCTTGAAGTCAATTATTTCATTTTATCATTGGTATTTACAATTTAATATTTTCTTGCAATTAGAGTTTATTATTGCTTTCTTGGTCAACTATAATTAATTAGTAATGAAGGAAACAATTTGCAAAATATGTTTTATTTCAATTGAAAATAAAAGGCAATAGACATTCATATATGTAAGATCTTCAATATCAATTGAAAAGAAAAGGGCGTACACATTAGTAATTTGTAACTTTTTTTACACGGAAGTTAGCAATGAAAGAAGAAATATATTTTTTCTATATACATGTTAAATAATGTTAGTAATAATGTCTATTGAGAATGTATATATTTAAAATATGGAATGTGTTTATTTATTATTGATTTTTAAAATTAACTTAATTGCAAGAAAATATTAAATAGTAATTATTAATGATAAAATGGAATAGTTGACTTAAAAAGTTAATATAGGGATATACGCAATCTTTACTCTGGCAGAATCAAAATTGCTCTCGCAATATCGCTAGCCATTTTGAAAGGAACAGGCTAATTGATGGGTGTATAACAACTCAGGTCTCCATCAGTATTTTGTACGAATTAATTAGTTGGACACCTACTCAGATCATCAAGGTAGCTATCTCTAAAGTCAACTGTAATTTTCTTGTTCAATTGTTACTTTAGAAAATGAAATATTGACTATTCGATCTTTGTATTATCTAAGCTCATATATTTTCTGTTTTCTTTTTATTATTACCATCTATAATCTCTTGAATTGCGCATAATTTAGAAATCGGAGTTCATTTTTACAAACTTGCGATAATTCAATTATCTTTTGAAGTTTTGGTAACAGTTAATTGTAAAATGATGTAGATGAGAGGTTGAAATCCAATTGTTATAGTACTTGGTTTTACTTTATAGTTGACCTGGAATATTGACCAGTTGACCGTTGACCCCCCCCCCCCCCCCCCCCCGAATCCAGTTTCAGAAAGGAGAAAATGGAAAAGAAAGCAGATATCAATGGCCACAAGGGATTATTACAGACTGAAGAATTATCTGAGGTATATATTTCTTTTCTATTTGAAATAAAAAATACTTCCTCCGTCCCTAAAAGATTGAGACATCTTGACTTCCATGGTCAACAAAATACAATTGAAAACGTAAGTATTTCTTATTTTACATGCGAAAAAATTATAAGAAGTTGATATTTCAAAGATATATATTGAGACGAATCTAACAAGATCCTACATGAATATATTATTTCTTATTGTTTAATGAATATTCTTGATCAAACTTTTTAAAGTTTGATCATAAAAATCAAAATATACCTCTATTTTTTTATTTGAGGGGAATTCAATTTTTTAGGGACGGAGGGACTATGAACTAATTTACTTTGGTAAAGCCTATTTCCGAGGCACGGTGTGCAATTGGAAGGCATGTCATATTCATGTAATACTCATATGTCGAACGCATACGTCGTGTATTAAGTTAATCTAACGGTTTTTTAAAATGTGTTCAGTTAATCTAACCGTTTTTTAGTACATCATTGAACGCATAGAACACACATTCTCTAAGGATAAAATCGAAAAAAATTGTTGCATTGGAAGCTCATGTCTTGGATCCTATAAAACCTCCTTGGTGGTTGTACCTCCATAGTGGTTGTATATCTGGTACCCGAGCCAAATAATCAAGATATACAACCACTAACGAGGTAGAACCACTAAGAATCTTTAGTAATAGTAGAGTGTGAATGTGTTTTGGCTAAGATAAAATATGATAGTACTGTTTGAAGGATGGTAGACTTATTTAATATGAGAAGTAGTAAAGAACATACAGAAAGGATATGATGTTTCTTGCAAAGGTTTTTTATTGATGAAAGACTCGAATGAGATTATAATTGCATATGGTCCCCTATTTATAATGGAGATCGACTACTAAAGCTTACATGTGACACCTAAACATTTTCATGCAAATAACGAACACTTGTCATAACTCATATTCTCATAAGTATCTTGCATGGCTTATTTGGAACCTAGTACATATGACAACTTTATTTTCGAACGTAGTGACTATATATTACCTTATGATATGTACATGTGACTTGCTCCATATTTCATTGGGCATGCACAAACATATTTTTTCCGAATATTTTATATCCTTTTTCTGCATGAGACAGTATATCTTGGAATCAACTGTGTACCCTCGAGAACCAAAACCATTGAAAGAGCTAAGGGCTGTAACTGCAAGTCATCCATTGTAAGAACATGTATATCTTGAATGATGTCTTTCAAAGAAATCTGTATGCGAGTTTGCGACGTTACGTAGTAGATAATGTTCACTTTACTCTTGGGTTAATTTGTAATAGCCTCCCTGTTATCACAGGCGTAAGCCTACATAGTATCCGACTTCAGACCCCTGCCCCATGTAATAACAACTGGTGTTTTCTCATAACTTTTAGTCTTTTTCATTTAGATATTGCTACATAGAATTGAAAATATTCCTTAATATTTAGTTGTATGAGATTTCCTTTCATTGATTGTAAAACGCACCATTAAAAATCCGATCCTGATCAACCTGTGCCCGACCCTCTTAGGCGGGACTCGGGAGTTTGTTCTGGAAGTTGATGTTGTCTGTAGGAAATTTGTGCAGTGTTTTTGATATTTTATTGAAGAAGTTACTTTGGTATACTGCTTAGTAAATCTTTATCATGTTTATGAAAGCTGTTGACATCGAACAATTTGGTTTAATCAGAGCACTGATGGCTACTGCTCCGGATGCTGGTCAATTGATGGAATTGCTCTTGAAGCAAACCAATGCGGAGAAAACAATTGAAATTGGAGTCTTCACTGGATATTCCCTTCTCCTGACCGCTCTTACCATTCCCGACAATGGCATGGTTAGTCTTACCTATCATTGTTTGAGTTTCTCCAATCAATCGGTTGAGCAATTTATCACGTTATTGCAGATTATAGCCATAGATAAAGATCGGGGTGCATATGAGATTGGGTTGCCAATAATTAAAAAAGCTGGTGTTGAGCACAAAATCAACTTCATTGAATCTGAGGCGTTACCGGTTCTTACTGAACTTCTCCAACATGTAAGGATTACTGAACTATGAAATCATTTACTTACTCTTCCTTTTCCCCTCGGCCTGGCCTGGCCTGGTCAGTACCTAGACGGGCCTTCTTTAAATGGAGTTGAAGTTTTCACGTGAGCAGATTGGATCCATTGAGCAAAATATAGGTTCAGTCAACGATTGCTTCGTTTGAAGCTTACTTTAGTTCCTTTGTTCTGTTGTAGGATGAAAATGTGGGGAGTTTCGATTTTGCATATGTTGATGCAGACAAGGTTAACTATCTAAACTATCATGAGAAGCTACTTAAGCTGATGAGACCAGGAGGGATGATTTTATACGACAATACACTCTGGTACGGGACAGTAGCCATGCCCGAGGACGCGGTTCCTGAGAAAAGGAAAGATGGTCGTCATTATACAATCGAGTTTAACAGAGTTCTTGCAGATGATACTCGAGTTGATATATCTCAGGTTCCATTAGGCGACGGGATAATGGTCTGTAGGCGCAGATAGTGACAAATAAACTACATGTTTCAATGCCTCTAATTCTCTGAAGAGGCTTCCGAGTGCTTCCCAGGCAGAGTTATGGCCTTATGGGGATTAGATTGTACGCAACCTTACTTCCGGCTGAAAACACTTGGTCTATTTCCCAATATATAGTAATTTCTCAACTTATTGCACTTTGAATATCATGTGTGTTAGTGGTGTTTCGAGATAGACCACAATGGAAAGAATATGAGATGCTAGTAAAAAGTTCAATATTATAGGTGTTCATTATTGATGGTCGATGGATATTATACTACATCACAAACTTATTTTACGATTAGTCTTCCTTTAAAACTACTCAAAATTCTATGGTACCAGTTTTCTTTAATAAGGTGCTAAAATCTCGTTTCGTAACAATTGATCATGGGAACCATTTGGATATAGATTTTCTCTCATTAGTTTAAGTATATATATCATATATCACTTAAATTTGCTTTCAATTTTTAAAAGATGAATTAAGAACTACACTTAGCCTTAGTTTATTTTAGACAGTTTAAATTAATTTATAATAACTAATTGACCCATATTTTGATTGATTTTTTGTAATATTAATTATATATATGTTAACTTTTATTTGTTAACAGATTGTATCTTAATTAATATTTAAAAATAATCAAAATTAATAAATCAAAAAAACTAACAAGCCTTAGAATTAGATTTTGGGAAAGATTTTGAAATAGTTAATAATATGGGTTAAAATGACATCAAATAATCATTCTTTCTCAACAACCCCCTAAATACACCCATACCCCCACCCACCACCAAGTGGGTGATTGTTGCATTAAATAATTTAATATGATAAAAATTATAATATATATATAATTGTTGTCTCTATCTTAACCTTTTTAACTATAAAATAAATTAATTAATGATTTATTAGTAATATAATGATATGTGAAAGTTGAAAATGCTTATCAAACTACAAAATATTCTACTTTATCATACTCCATTATTCACAAACTACATAATAATTCATCAAAATTATCTATGGGGAATGGTAAAAAAATTATAGTCCTATTAAATTTTATTCTATTAAAATTTTTCCAAAAGACTATCATAATAATTTATACATTTATATATTATGTAATTTATGTATTAAGAAAAATCTGAATACAAAAATTCTTAATAAAACCACCGGTCCTTATTGAACGTCCCGTCCTCATCATTGTTAATACTTACCAAAATATTGCTTAACGATACAAGTCCACATAGAGTGAGTCTAGATTTGACCCTTATATATGCAAATATTTATTCCCTAATCGTAACAATATAAATAAGTTCGGCCTATATATCAATTACAATATTATTAGTAAATGGCTATTATATTTATCAATCTCTTTATTATTTCAACTAAAAGATTTTTTACTAAATTAATAATTTGTTGAAAGATTATTTTACTAAATTAGTAACTTTATCTTTTGAATTAATACATAAGTCATCTCTATAACTCTTGAGTTAAATTACAATAACTGGATATATATTATATTTAAATATCAACAACTTATACATATGATTTTGAGCATTTTGATAAAAATTTGAGTATGTGAATAAGATTAACTTAAGATTAAAACTAAATAAAATTTAAATTGGTTGGTCGAACCTTTGAGTTAGTTAGTATGTAAATGGATAATAAATTAATAATAAATTAATAATATAAGGTAATCATTAAATAGCATATCTATCTTCTCACCAAATATATTTACCAAACTTTATCTATAGATCTTAGAAACATAGTACTATATAAATTAAAGGCTTGTGGTGAGACAATCATCAAGTAAGAAGAGAAAATTTTGAAAGACAAAATGGAAAACGTAGCAAATTACGCAGATCCCAAGCTAGAAGGATTATTGCAAACTCCAGAACTATATGAGGTACGTATTTTTTTTTTTTTTTTTTTTTGATAATTAGCGATGAATTTTGACTACAATGATATTACAAACATGAATACAGAAATTGCTAACTAATAGAAAGTTAGAGTATAATATGAGACAAATATGTCTCCAACAAGGTTCGAACCCATGACCTTTTACATGAAAGTTTGGGCCGGATGCCACTAGGCTATTGAGCCATCGGCAAAACTATATGAGGTACGTATTAATTGAGTAATTTCATATGTTAAGATAGAGGTATTGTCGAAATGGTTTTACTAATTCATAAATGGTAATGTTGTGTAATTGGTTTTGTAAGTGTATAGCGGATGCGCAAATAATTTTTACATTTATGGTTTTGTTAGTTTCTAACGGAAAATAAAATATAAGTCTATATATTTTGGAGATAAAATTTTTCTCATTTGAAGATAATTTTAGGGGGAAAACATGAATTGAATCTTTTACGAAATTTAAAGTATAAAAATTAAGTATAAAAATTAATTAAAAGTAGTAATATTAGGTAATATATTAACAATATATCTATATTAATAATGACTAATAATAATAATTATTAATATTTATTAATAATAATTATTATTATCATTAATTAATAATGATAAAAAATTTATTGTTTAAGTAGTGATTAATTATTAATAGTAAATAATAATAATAGTTAATTAATTCACAATAAGAATAACTGCCAAATAGGAATTATACAAATTTAACAATTTAAGGATGAGTTAATAATTTATAGGGGCCAACCTACAATGCTGAAAAAGTAACTTTTTAGTGATTCAAACTCCTACTATATATTTCAAGAAACTTATCGTATTGGGTGTCGATATACATTTGACCCTCTCTCGATCGTGGTTTAATAGGTTATTTATAAATTATAACTCAATTTTTTAAAAATCAATTTTTTTATTTTAAATATCATTTATATTTAATGTACGAATTTTGAATAATTATTTTTAAACCGATTTATATCATAAATAATGTCTAACGATTTTCTGGACAATTTTTCATGAAAACAGTACATCTTGGAGACTACGGTGTACCCTAGAGAACATGAATCATTGAAGGAGCTGAGGGCTGCATCACTAAATCATCCTCTGTATGCAATTATGTTCCAATTTCTTTACTAGTAAATATTACATAACTTCGATTTGAATCGATTAACTTGTTATATATGACGTTCTAGACATTCGGTTTTCTTGTGTCTTAATTGTTTTGCAACATATGATAATTCAGGGCTGTGATGGTGGCTGCTCCAGATAGTGGTCAATTGATTTCATTACTATTGAAGCAAGCAAATGCTAAGAAAACAATTGAAGTTGGAGTTTTCACTGGATATTCTCTACTTTTAACAGCTCTTACTATTCCTCAAGATGGCACGGTTAGAAAATACCATCAAATTACTCTACTTCAATTTTCTACATAAATATCAACCAATTTTTATCGTCTTAATTGATACACGTAACTAAATAAATAATACCACCTAAATAGTGGAGTATAGTAATCTTTTCTTGAAGAGGAGAAAATTATCAAAATGGTCTCAAACAATAAGTGTAAGTTATACTTTAGTTCCTAGCTATAAATGTATTTTCCGTTAATAGTCCATGATATTAGGTTAAAAAAGGTGCACGCATTTCAGTTCCTCTTTTGAAGAAGAAGTTAAATTTTTACGAATTAAGGTGCATATTTTTTATCAATATCAGAAACTAAGGTGCACACTTTATAGAAATGCCCAAGTGCTCAAAATTCTATTATTTTTCCCTCTTTCCTGACAAAATTTAAAGTGTCATCAAAAGAGGGAGTAAACTGCACATTTTCGATCAATCTCAGAGACCATTTAGGTGTTTAAGTATGCCGTATATTTATAAGGACTAAGGTGCAACTTGCACATATTATCTATGACTATTTTAACAATTATCTCTTTAGAACGAAATACATGGTTATGCATTTTTAAAAGTCACCAATTAAAATTTAAAAAATTATTAATCTTTTTCAGATTTTGCTAATTTAAAAATGTCTTTATTTTTTGTAAAATTTCATACTTACTTCAAATGACACTTCCTTTTGTAGGTTACAGCAATAGATCGAGATTTAGACGCATACCACATAGGGTTGCCATTCATCGAAAAAGCTGGTGTAGCACACAAAATCAACTTCATCCAATCTGAGGCAATACCAGTTCTTGACAAACTCTTGGAAAATGTAAGGAAGTACTCGATGCTTATTCATCTTTTTCGAATAAATTATCGAAATAGTCCCAGAAATGGATCAAAGTTACCATTTATTGATTAAAAATTGTAAATTATTCCTTGAAATTGAAAAAAAGTTGCAACTAGTCCAAAAACTGACGGAAGAGTTAAAATTTAACTGAATTTTTGCCCCGATAGTGGAACCCAATTGCAAAGTTACGGTTAAGTTTAACTTTTGTCCAATTTCGGAGGACTAATTTGCAGGTTATGAACTTTCGAGGATCAAATGACAATATTGACCCGTCTTTGGGACCACATCAATACTTTTCTCCCAATTGATCTATTCTATATTAATTTTACTTCGAGAATATTGGTCCAGAGGGTAAAGGGTTGTAGCGAATTAGAGATCATAAATTTGATTTTCACCTTTCGACGGGTCAGTAGAGGACTTTAATAGGTTCACTGGAAAAAAAATTATATATGTATAAAAGAAAAATTAATGTAAAAATTAGCATTTAAAATTATATTTGAATATATAAGTGTTTAGAACAGGCACTTTAAAAATTATGACAATTCCGAACAGACATTTTCATACACCTAGATCCGCCACTAGACGGGGTGACAAATAAATATTACTTATATCTCATTATGTGTACCCTTTTGCAGGATGAGGAGGTGGGAAGTTATGATTTTGCATTTGTTGATGCAGACAAAGCCAACAACTTAAACTATCATGAGAGGCTACTAAAGTTGGTGAAGCCTGGAGGGATGATCGTTTATGACAACACTCTTTGGGGAGGCACTGTTGCATTGCCTGAAGAGTTAGCTCCTCCCATCAAGAAAGCTTTGAGAACCAAAGTAATTGAGTTCAACAAATTTGTGGCAGCAGATACTAGAGTTGATATATCTTTGCTTCCTTTGGGTGATGGGATGATGGTCTGTAGGCGTATCTAGAGATCGTCTTCAGAAAGTGGATCGAGATTATCATTTGATCATCGAATGTTCATCAGAAAAGCTCTAGACTGCGTCATCTTTATTTTATTAATAATGATTGTCAAAAATAAATTGTATGGACGATCTGCAATGTGTATGTTATTGGGATTTTCTGATAATATATATAGTTTACATTTTAAGAGCGAGTTGTTGAAATAATTTTCATAGTGTCTCTAGATTGTAGTTGAGTTCATAATAGTGACACTGTTGCAATTTAATGTCCGATAGTTGGCAAAAAGTTGCACATTGGTCCCCACTTAACATCTTTGTTAATAATTAATGGCTACACTCGATTAATACTTTTGGGGCAACAAAGAAATTTTAAAGGTTTGAACTACTATTTGGTGCCTAAAAAAGCTTTACCAACCTCTTTCTCTCCAAAAACATTATGAAAGATACGAGTTCAAACTTCTATATTCATTTTTTGGCCCATTATTTACAAATCTCTTGTGGTTGTTAGTTATAATGGAAAAGTTAAGTTAGGGATCAATAATGTGCGATTTTTTTGCCATTATCAGGGACGAAATTGTAATCTAGTAATATAAGGAGTTGATTTTAGGGAAAACTTATAAGGAATCTAGTGTAAATGCTCTTATATCTCTTTATCAAGTTTAGGAGCTACTTTTAAATTTTACAAAATCAGTTTTCCTATTTATACTAATCAAATCAACTATTTTTATGCTTTTAAATTTAAGTCGAAGACAAGTTTAAATTATTTAAATGTTGAAGACAAACTCAAATTATTTTAATATGAAGATTAACATAATAAAATTTGAAATAAATTAATGTTTAGTATTTTATTTCTAAAAGAAAATGAAGATAATAAAATTTGAATTAAATTTATATTTTTAAAAATTTATATTTTTAAGCTTCAAATATAAATTTTTATCTCCAATATGAAATAATTAATATAACTTTGATTAAAAAAAAAAATTAAATTATAAAATTTAAAATTAAAATAACAAAAATTGATGCAATAAAGGAGAATAGACAGTTTGGAAGGAGTCTGAATCTTTAGAATTTACTATAGAGATATTAAAAAAGCTACACTTTATGAACTCTCACCATATTTTAAAAATGAAAAGTTATTTGAAGCATTTAATGTGGATACTCTAAGTCCTACATTTATTAGTGAGGGAGTAGTTAGAAGAAGAGTTTGTGTCAAAAGTTCAAAAGTTTAGCATATGTAAGCATATAAGATAATTTAGCTTTATATTAACATTTTTCATGTTAAGTATTAAAGATGAAGATATAAAATATAGCATATGTAAGCATATAAGATAACAAATTTATCAAGTTCAAATACAAACCTTTAATCATATTTTTTCTTTTATTATCATTTTAACATGTGTTCTAAATGCACATTTTAAAAAAGTCGTTATATATTTGTTAACGAAAGCTCAATAATATAATAAATGGCTAATGACTGTGAAGATCACCTATGTCATATGTTTCCAGTCGATCACCTATGATTTAAAACGTTCGAAACCTATGTTCATCCAAACTTTCTAGCATGTGAAATTACTCAAATGCCCCAAAAACTAGTGTGAAATTCCAAAAATACCCCCACAAAAGTCACATGCAACTCACATGACAATACTTAACAAGAGTTAACGGATTGAATGATCGACTAAAACATTTTAAATCATAGATGATCAACTACAACATTTTAAATTATGAATGATCGATTATAAAAATATAAGGTGACATAGGTGATCTTCTTGCCCTTACCCCTATAATATACTATCTTCCACTTCCATAAAATCTCTCCCATCCCCATTAATAATCTCGTTCCCAATACTCTTTTGCCGATTAATGTTTCCATATAAAGCCCCACATCCAATAATACATGGATGCTGCCGGCCTCCTCCGAATAATGTTAATGTACATTTAGGCTTTAGCGTAAACGTTGGACAAATTTAACAAATTATATATTAAAGTTACTTTTCAACAATTTTATCCCACCAACTCATTAAAATAAAATCAAAGTTGCCGACTAACAACACCAAATTACTAAATAAATTCTGTTCGAAATATATAGTTAATTTTAATGTTTTTGAACAATAATAGAGACATCTTTCAAAAACTTATGTTCAATAATTAGGTGGCACCTAACCATGCTTTCAACTAGGAAATATTGAATTCTATTCTCATTGTAAATTAGTTGTCTTATTCTAATTGTCTATTAATTAGTGATTTTTGTAATCATTTTTTGAAATAGTATTGTTATGTTGTATACATACTTTCATCGCTAATTTACAAAAAAAAAAATATATATAAATCACATTTTTGTAAACAATAAGTGGACCGTTTACGGTTTTATTAAGAATTTTTCTATTAAAATTTATCTTAATACATAAGTTACACAATTAATCTCTACATCAATGTATAGATTACATGATGATACTTTAGAAAAATGTTAATAGTAGAAAATTTAGTGATACCATAATTTTCTACAACAACAAGTACCATATGCATTCATCTTTCATTATTTAATACTTCACTTGTTCATTTTTACTTACCGTCCTAACACAAATTTTTTTGTTTAAAACTACTTATCATTTTAGCTATGGAACTATAACTTTACATTCCAATGAACTTTTTGACTACTTAAAAATTACCTTACTCTTTAATCGGAGTGGTAATCGCCCATCTTTCTTCTAGGGAGTCGACATCCCGTTAAGGATACTGGTACCATGAAATTATGAACCAACCAATGATATAGTTTTAAATAATCATACTTCTAGATTTTCAATCTAATTTTTTACTAGTATTTTATTATTAATTCATATAAAAATGAAAACAAACATTATTCCAATAAGCATGTAAAAGATGAAGATAAATTACATTATTGTGTATCCAAAGACAAAATTAAATAATGATGGAAGGGGTGGGGTGGTGGGGGGGGGGGGGGTGAGGTTCCTTTGCTACCCATTACATGCTTCATGCTTTATATATATGTGTGAGCCAAAGAGGTAAATGGTAAGAAGAGGAAATTGTTAAAGATGGAAGACAAAACAATGACCCTGAAGCTAGAAGGATTATTGCAGACTCAAGAATTGTATCAGGTACTAACATAATACATTTCGATTTCGGACAAGAAAGCATGATTTGCTTATAGATTGTTTTTCGTATTGACACCTGAACTCTCCGCATCTTTTCATATTTCCTTATATTTTCTATTAACTCTGCTCCAATACAGTACATCTTGGATACGAATGTGTACCCGAGAGAACCACAGATATTGAAGGAGTTGAGGGCTGCTACATTTGATCACCCGCGGTAGTTATGCACTATTCTTAAGTGTTCTTAATCTTAGATTTCTAACTGTTGTTATAACTCGAGATAATTGCATAAATAGTCTTCGAAGTTTGTACAAGGTTAATGGTATAGTCCGTTAAGGTACAAATTAGTTGCACTACGTACCATATTAGTGGAATAAAATGATCATGATGTCTTAAACTTCGAAAACTGCCATTGCAACGTTGTAAAACTACATGGACTAGGTCTCGACTTTCGCTAAACTTGATGCACTGTTTCTGCAACCAACTGTTTCTCATCATATTATGTTATTGTGCAGATCTTGAATATAAGTTTTTCTCTGTTTTTTGTGTTTAAATCATCAGACCTTCGATGGCGACAGCTCCTGATGCTGGTCAGCTCATTGCATTGCTTTTGAAACAAGCAAATGCCAAGAAAACAATTGAAGTTGGAGTGTTCACTGGATATTCTCTGCTTCTAACTGCTCTTACCATTCCTCAAGATGGAAAAGTTCGTATTGTTAGCTCTTGTATCGCGCTAAACTTTACTTCTATGATGACAATTAATTGACAATATTATAAATGAAAGTTCTTGTTAGAGTAACTCTGGGTAAAAAACGTACTAAACCGGACTTATGAGCTATTCGTCTATTACTCTAACAGCAATACGTATATAGTTCCATGTAAAAGAAAATAATTTAGTTTGTTTGACTGCAGGTTATAGGCATAGACCGAGATCTGAGTGCATACGAGATAGGGTTGCCAATCATTGAAAAATCTGGTGTAGCACACAAAATCGACTTCATTGAATCTGAGGCATTACCTGCACTTAATAAACTCCTGGAAAATGTAAGTGGCTCGAATGGTTATTACGAAGTAATAATTGTTTTTGTGTTGTAAATATGTTATATAGACACATTAGCTTCCCTTACCCCTGTTCATCATCCATTAAAAGACTCGAATAGGCTAAAAGATGTCCTCATTACAGGTAATATCTCGTTACCACTCAAACCTGAAGCGTGTTTATGTTTAATGCAGGATGAAAATGTGGGTAGTTTTGATTTTGCATATGTCGATGGGGACAAAATCGAGTATTCAAAGTATCATGAGAGGCTACTACAGTTGGTGAAACCTGGAGGGATGATTATATATGACAACACTCTATGGGGTGGAACTGTTGCAATGTCGGAAGAGTTGGTTACCAATCCGAGGAAAAGGGAGCTTCGAAGCTATATAATTGAGTTCAACAAATGTCTTGCTGTTGATACAAGGGTTGATATATCTTTACTTCCCTTAGGTGATGGGATGACTATCTGTAGGCGTCTCTAGATGTTGTTCGTCTCCTTCAGATTTTAATAAATGATACTACCTCCATCCCTAAATGATTGTCACATTTGACTTTTGGTGGTCAATAAAACACGATTTAAAACATAAATATCTTTTATTCTACATGCGAAAAAATTATAATAAGTTGATATTTCAAAAATATATATTAAGACGAATCTAACGAGGTCCCACAAGACTATATTATTTCTTATCGTTTAATGAGAATTCATGATCAAATTTTATTGTAATTGACCACAAAAGTCAAAATGTGACAATCTTTTAGGGACGGAGGGAGTACAAGATTTTCACTTCGTTTGAGAAGTATTGCTTAACCCATAAACACATAATGTAATAAATGATTAAGCGCCTCAAGGTGAGATTCACAAGGTTGTCGTACGAATTAACTAAAAGTCTGCACTGAGAATAAAACCACGTCACGATCAACCTCACAAGCATAACAAGTCGATCGGCAAACCGTCTACGAGCTTGAGTATTACCTGATGAGAATGAAGGATTTGGTTTGGATTATTATTCGATTGAGTTTGATAGTTTTCAATTGGGAATGTTGTTTATTCCTTGTTTAATTGAGTTATAGCCGTTGGAGTTATTTAGGATTAGTTTATTTTCTCTCTCCTACTCAGCTAATGATTAGTTAATCAGTGTTGGATTCTCATTGGCTGTGAGGTGTAGGTTAGTTGCTATATATAGTTAGTTATAGTTATTTTATGGCTTATTTTTATTTTGGACCCTGAACTATCACGTAAGTTTCAAATTGGACCCTGATACTATCTTAAGACTCATTTTGGACCCTATACTATACTTTGTCTCATTTTGGACCTTAAAATGCCAAATAAAATTGGAATAGGGGCACATTTTAAAATAAATTTATATGTGGGGATCTTTTATAATACTTTAATTACAAAACAACCCCTCCCTCAACCTCACACCCCATCCCTACCCCTACCCCACCCCCCTACCCCCATCTCACTTGTAACCCCCTTACCCTCCCCCCCCACCCCCGTAACCCCCTTACCCTCCCCACCCCCGTAACCCTCTTATAGTAATTGTTTAATTTCATGCATTTATTACAGTAGCATGAATAATTTAAGATGTAATTTGGATATTTTCAGATAAAGTTTGCATCTTTTCATTAATTCAGCTGATGGGTTATTAATTACGGTGCAAATTAGTGAGGTTATCTCTTGTTTGGGCTGCACACGTAGCAAAACATATATATGTATGCTTCATATGAAAAAGTTCTGTATTTTCGAAAATGCCTAACCTGTTTAGATGATATTGTTTGGGTTGCACACATAGCAAAACATATAAAAGATTACAGGTGAGGGTAAGGGGGTTACGGGGGGGGGGGGGGGGTAAGGAGGTTACAGGTGAGATGGGGGGTAGGGGGTGGGGTAGGGGTAGGGGTAGGGGTGGGGTGTGAGGTTGAGGGAGGGGTTGTTTTGTAATTAAAGTATTATAAAAGATTCCCACATATAAATTTATTTTATAATGTGCCCCTATTCCAATTTTATTTGGCATTTTAAGGTCCAATATGAGACAAAGCGTAGTATAGGGTCCAAAATGAGTCTTAAGATAGTATCAGGGTCCAATTTGAAACTTACGTGATAGTTCAGGGTCCAAAATAAAATTAAGCCTTATTTTATCAAACACTTGTAATTCTGATTTTCTTTCTTTCAGTTTTAATCAAACACCTTTCTTCCATTTCTTTTCTTCTTCCTCTATCAATCGTTTTCGTCTTTCTTGTTTTGCTTCTTGATCTGGGTTTCGTTTCTTAGATGGTATCAGAGCGAGTAATCCTAAATCTACACAATTAGATACAATGGTTACCAGATGAAAGTAAGGAAAAAATCAGAACGTGATTTGCACCCCCTCCCATGCGCGATAGGTTTTGACATCAAGTTGTTACACATTTAACAACAACTCAAGTTTCTAGTCTTATAATGTGGTTGCAAAACTCAAGTCCCTCCTATGTGCCATGTGGGACAATTTCATTTTCTAATTCAATTGTGATTCGCCACACTCAACATCCAACATTCCACACATAAATCAAAATTTGTATTCAGACAAAATCAAATAAACAATACAAATAACATTTTATAAATTTATATATATTTTGTAAATTAGCGATAGATGTGAATTTCGAACCTAGGACCTTCTGGTCACTAGCAAGAGCCTTTTCCACCTAAACATTAACTCTAAAAATTTATAATTTTAAGTAACTAAAAATCTACCACATAAATCATATAATTTTTATTTGTGATGTAAAACATATTCCTAATAATACAACTATTGTGTAGTTTCTATTTTCATTTTAAATATTTATAGTGTTCAATTGAATCGTTGTGAACAAGTAAATAATAGTTGCACTCCAATGTTTGGAATACATTTTTCAAACAAATAATAGGGCAAACAGTCAAAATAATATTTTCATTTTGGACCCTGAACTATCACGTAAGTTTCAAATTGGACCCTGATACTATCATAAGCCTCAAATTGCCCCCTATACTACGTTTTGTCTCATTTTGCCCCCTCAAATGCCAATTTTAGATTGAATTTCATTTTAAAAGAAGGGCACATTCAGATATCACATATATCAAACTTTTGGGGTGTTTTTACAAATAACTAATGATAGTATCAGGGTCTAATTTGAAACTTACGTGATAGTTCAGGGTCCAAAATGAAAATAATCCTAGGATTTATTTTTAATTTAATAAGTTTTGTTATTTTTTAATTGTGCCCAAAAGTTTAATATATGTGCTATTTCGATTTTGCCCTTATTTTAAAACGAAATTACATCATATTTGGCGTTTTAGGGGGTAAAATGAGACAAACCATAGTATAGGGTCCAATATGAGGCTTAGGATAGTATTAGGGTCCAATTTGAAATTTTCTTCATAGTTAAGGGTCCAAAATAAAAATAAGCCTTATTGTTTCAAGTATGTCATGTATGCTTAGAAACGTCCTTGTCAACCAACTATTTTGAAAATGTTCTAGCCCAGCCCATCACCTATTATGTCAATTTAGCGTTAATAATATCATGTAAAGGACATGTGACTTGTCAATAAGATTATTTCGTTTACTTCATTTAAAATATTTCGGGGCAAGAAAATCAAAAGAAAATTTGAAATAACCCCACCAACTATGAATCTAAATAACTCGCTCTCAACAAGTACTTAACAAAACATTTAACGTGCGAGACCAAATATGGTATATATAAATAAATTTATGGTGCATAACGACGTTTTGAAACATAGGTGATGTACAGGGAACATTTTATAACCATATGTGATTTTTGGAGCCATTTTCCATAAATAATATATATGTGATCATCTTCTAAAATAATAAAAAAGGTTAATGGCATCATTATCATTCCCGTTTCAAGAAAAACTCAGTTACATTACTCACATTTGAGACTGATCATAAATGCTAACTTATTCTTAAAAAGTGGGCCACTCCACTCACTTCCTTTAAAATTTGAGCAATAAATTAGTCCGTACACACTTTTCTCCTCCTAAATTGTCGACTAATTTTTATTTCTCACAAACTCCTCAAATTAACATGCCATATTCATCATTATTAAGAAAAATAATTTGGCCTAATATATGTGAACTATTATTATTGCATTTGATTCCATATGATATGTAATGTAGACATTGTACGTCATGTTTTATAAGTAATTATTTACTAATTAATATTTTAATTTTCAACACATAACTAATTTTCAAATCTTAATAGGATCTTCAGTGAAAATTGCGTGAGTAAGACGGGTTATGTTTTGAGATTTTGCCCAACAATAGAATATCAAATATGTTGAGAATTAATGTATACACATCCAAATAGTGCTTTTTTAGAAGTGACATTACTATTTTGCCCCTACACACAACCTCCTTAATTAAGGACATAATTGTAACTTCACTGTTAAAATTCACTACTTGGGTGTTTGTATAATAGATCAGTTGATAGTCGCTCGCTAATTAATTTGTAAAACGGCAATTTATTACCCGCTGATTGATTATAGAGTTGGACTAAAAATGAAATTTACATTACATGATAATAAAATCAACGACGTAATTATCCGAGTCGATAAACCAATTCTTGAGTATCTCAAACCCGACTCTTATCACACCCCAACCCAGAACTAGTGACTACTAGCCCATATAATAGAGACCTGGCCTTTTATTAGGGTTCCATTACTTAATTCTCCCCAATCATCGGCCTTTCCGTAACCCTAGCAGGTAAACTCTTCTCCTTAATCCATTTCTGTAATCAATTCGGGAATACTCACATTTTGTTCTTCAACTTGATTGAATTCAGGAAAATTAATATTGAGGAAAAATGGTGGATAAAACAAAGGGAAGGAAGGAAGAAGTGGTGAGTAGAGAGTACACTGTTAACCTTCACAAACGCTTACATGGCTGGTAATCTACTGATTTTTTAAGTAAATTTGCACAACATCACTTCTTTATTGATGGGTTTTTAATAGAATAATATTTTGTTGAATATAGATGAAATTGATTTAGTAAGTAAAAATGAAAAAGATCACTTTTTATTGATGGGTTTTTGTGGAATTAAGATACTGCTGATATTGATATACTGTACTCGATTTAATAACTGAAATGGAGAAAGATCACTTTTTTATTGATGGGTTTTGTGGAATTAACGTATTGCTGAATATTGATGTAATTTATATGACTTATTAAGTAAAATTTGCCAATGTCATTTTTTATTGATGGTGTTTTATTGGAATTATGTAATGTTGACTATTGATGATTTTTTAGTACTGAATGTATTGGATAACTTGATTAAACTTGCGCATGATTACTTTTTTCTTAGATGGTTGGTTATGGAATTAGCTATTGTTGAACATTGATGGAATTCATGATAGTGCTTTCATAGCTGTTAATGTATGTGATTAATTCAGTAAATCTTGCACAGTATCACTTTTTTATTGATGGGGTTTTGGGGAATAAATGTATTGTTGAATATTCATATAATTCATGATAATGCTTACGTGGCTGGTGATTTTGTTTGATATATCGAGTAAAACTAGTACGAGATCACTTGTAGATTGAGGGGAATTATTGTACAGCTGAATATGGATAATTCATGATAGTTCTTAGATCACTGGTAATTTATTCTCCTGCGGAGATATTTTTTATTCAAATATCGAAGTTATACTGTTAATTTAAGTTTCAAAACTTGTAAATTCTTACTAAAATTAGTGGAAGGTGTTATCAATTTGAAACAGAGATCTTAATCTTCTGATAAATATTTATCCTTGACATAGGCTTATCGCTATGTCTATTTTCTTTTCTTTTTAACCCCGCAAGAGTGGTTTGGTTACACTTATGTTTATCTTGTAATTGACACCTTAGCCTCTACGTCTTCCCCTAATGAAAGTATGATGTTATGTTGCACTTGAGTTGGTTAATGTTTATTTATCGTAATCTAGCTGGATAAGATCCATCGATTAGTGTCCCAATGTCTAAGATTGTGGTTGTTTATTCATCTCTTTGTGATCTCTTACTATAATACTAAGTTGTTTCAATCACGACTCTGTTCAAGCATCATGTAGTGCCACCAGTAGACTCTGTTGTGATGTGTTCATACCAATTATGTTCAACCTTTTGTGTTTGGAAACAGCACATTCAAGAAGAAGGCCCCTAATGCCATCAAGGAGATTAGGAAATTTGCTCAGAAAGCCATGGGAACAAAGGACGTAAGGGTGGATGTCAAGTTGAACAAGTATGTCTGGAGCAGAGGAATCCGAAGTGTTCCAAGGAGAATCAGGGTTCGTATCGCTCGAAAGAGGAACGACGATGAAGATGCAAAGGAGGAGCTTTACTCACTGGTTACCGTTGCTGAAATCCCAGTTGAGGGTTTGAAGGGGCTCGGTACCAAGGTGATTGATGATGAAGATTAGGCATTGGTTCAGAACTAATGATAGTGATCATCGGAGTTTTCATTTTTTCTTAGAATGTTATGAGAAGTATGCATCACCCTTTAAGATGCTACTTGTTTTGTTTCACTCACATTGTTATCTTCTGTTGCAAAATATTGTTACTTGTGCGGTCTGAGAAGAAATTTAATTGAATCGAATCGTATCAAATTTTCTACAAGTAAATTGGAAAAGATCTACTTTGTCCGTTCTTAAAAATGTTAACTTCTAATTCTGATGTTTTGACTTTTCTAAATTATATGTGGTTATCTTCTTAAGTACTTTCGTCCTTAAAAGATTGTTACATTTTAACTTTTGTTGATTAAATATCATAAAATTTGATCATAAATTCTTATTAAACGATAAAAGTGTAAATAGGCTTATGTGTTTCTTTCATTTTTTATTACAACTAAATTACCCCTTCCATATGAATTTAATTACAATGCACATATTAATTATGAAGTTATTTTCACATTAAGTTAATTGCAAATGAACCTCTTATTAGTTATGAAATAATTTATAGTTAAATTGTTACATAGCACATGTTAAAATAACCTCTCATAGTTAATATGTGTATGATATGAAAATACAATATATATAAAATAAAATAAGAAATGTTATATACGTTGTAAGAAATGTTATATACGTTGTGTGCTTATTGGATGGAAACTCAAAGGAGCCAGCTAAGAAAATTGGACCGGGTATTATGCAACGAGGAGTGGTTAAGGAAATTCGAGACGTGTAAAGTGTATGTTGAGGATCTTGGAATTTCGGACCATTGTAAGCTGGTAGTGCTGCTGTAGAATAAAGTTCCTAGTGAGCCTAAGCCATTCAAATATCAGGTATTTTGGGAATTGCATCGACGTATAAAGATGTGATTCACGAAGGATGGAGAAGTGAGGGCAACGGTGATGCAATGACTGTGATTAGAGGGAAAATGAAATATGTGAAAGTGGCGCTGCAACAACTAAACAACGTGCATTAGTCTGATCTGCAGGGGAGGGTTCGTGATGTTGAGCTAAGGCTGGCGAGAGTGCAAGCAGAATTGTATGGGGGATCATTAGATATGGTTGTGTTAACGGAGGAGAGGAATGCGAGGGAAGAATACAGGAAGCTACTCACAGCGGAGGAAGTGTATCTGCAAGGTAAGGCAAGGAGTACGTGGTTGGAACTAGGAGATGGACATAATAAATATTTTCATAGTTTGTTGCTTAGTAAACAGAGTCGCAACAAAAATTGTATTATTAAGAATAATCAGGGAGTGTTACTAACGGAGCCGAAGGAGGTTTGATGACTTTGATCCAGAATGAAGACTTTGATCCAGAATGAAAATCCTAAAGCATTCTATGTGCATTGCTTTGCTCATGAAATTCAATTGGCACTTGTATCAATGTCAAGAAATCATATAGATGTCAATTGGTTTTTTCTTGAAGTCTCTCGAATTGTTGGTTTTTTAAGAACGTCTAACAAACGACAAGCTTTCCTTCGTAAAAAACAAGTTGCTCATTTTGCAAGTTTTATTGAGAGTGAGATGGTAGAAACTGGTACTGGATTAAATCAAGAGTTATCTATTGCAAGAGCGGGTGATACACGGTGGGGTTCTCATTACCGGACTCTTTGTAGGTTGAAAGATCTATTTTCTCCAATTATTGAAGTTCTTGAGGATTTGGAATATGATATGGATTCGGGGGTGAACCTTGAAGTTTGTTAGTAGCAAGAGCCTTTTCCACTAGGCTATTCGATTAACCGATGGTTGTTAAGTTATTAGATTTAATGAATCAGCCTGTTAAACACACTTCACATCTTCACGTTGGAATTCATAAAGTCGGACTCTCCAAAATAATATGCATCTTGATGGTACGAATAACGTCAATCAAATCTTATCATCTTAATAACATTCACATCATCCACTATAGGTTTCGGCATTACAATCTCCCCCACTTAGATTCCCAAAGTCCTCGTTGAGCCTTACCATATCAGGAACGGACTGTAAGTTTGAGATTCTATAAATGGCTCTATGACCTGAGAGGTGTCTCCCGCCCTTGCTAAAGCACTTTGCTGTGTAACAGTTAGTCCCACAGTTCTGGTTGGCACCTCTCTAATATCATCAGTAGTCCCCCATCATGAACACCAGGACCTTTCTAGCACATTTTGTTCTCGTTCACATGTCCTTATGTCCTCATTCATGTGCTTCCTAGAAACTTCTTGGGAGGTCACTCATCTAAAAAATTCTCCAAGTGAATCACATTTTAAATTGGAATATGGGCTCTTGGAAAGAATATATATTTTGATGATATGAGTACTATCAATTATGTCTTATTAATATCAATCACATTATTTAACATGGATTGTTGTACTAGAATATGCCTATTTGCAATCTTAAGAGAATTAAACCTCTTAAGAACTTCGAAGTTAACCCAATCCTTAAGTTCACTCAATGTCTCAGGAAAGTAATAGTCTCAAACCTAATGGAGACAGTTAAAACTCACGTTAGTGCAGCTTGAAATGCGATAGAGCATCTTACAACATGTTTATAGCTGAAAATACTTGACGCAGCTTGACATGTAGAGAATCATATTCCTAATCCTTCATATGACATGCAAGAACTGATACAGTTTCTCCATTGCAGCCTTCATTGACATGTAGCTCAGCCAAAGCTAAAGCCGATCCAAGATAACCAGTTTCCAACGTGGGAGCATATTAATAGAATTTGTTTGCCTGTTAGAAACTAAACCAGATTCCTCTATTTTTTAAAGAAAAAGTGTATGTAAGTGATCAAACAATATAATTACGTTAGCTAACACACTTATAAATAGAGGACAAAATTTTCACTATTCACTATTTGGGTGTTTGTATAACCGAATTAATCATAAATGCCCGATTATTTACCCGCTTGAGTGATTATGGACTCAAACTAAAAATAAAATTTGCATGTACATGATAATCAAATTTCATCGTAATTATTCAACCCAGAACTTGGTGACTAAACTTAGCCCATATAATAGAGGCCTGGGCTTGCATTAGGGTTCCATTACTTAATTCTCCGCAATCATCGGCCTCTACGAAACCCTAGCAGGTAAACTCCTCTCCTTAATCCATTTCAGCAATCAATTTGGGAATATTCTCATGTTGTATTCTTCAACTTGATTGAATTCAGGAAAATTAATATTGAGGCAAAATGGTGGATAAAACAAAGGGAAGGAAGGAAGAAGTGGTGAGTAGAGAGTACACTGTTAACCTTCACAAACGCTTACATGGCTGGTAATCTACTGATTTATTAAGTAAATTTGCACTACATCACTTCTTTATTGATGGGTTTTTAATAGAATAATTTTTTGTTGAATATATATGAAATTGATTTAATAAGTAAAAACGAAAAAGATCACTTTTTATTGATGGGTTTTTGTGGAATTAAGATACTGCTGATATTGATATACTGTACTCGATTTAATAACTGAAATGGAGAAAGATCACTTTTTTATTGATGGGGTTTTGGTAAATAAATGTATTGTTGAATATTCATATAATTCATGATAATGCTTACATGGCTGATGATTTTGTTTGATATATCAAGTAAAACTAGTGCAAGATCACTTGTATGTTGAGGTAGTTTTGGGTGGAATAATTGTACTGCTGAATACAGATAATTTATGATAGTTTTTAGGTGGCTGGTAATTTATTCTCTTGCGAAGATATTAATTATTCAAATCAAAGTTATCTCTGTTAATTTTAACTTTTAAAACTTGTAAATTCTGAACATTGAAAATCAAACATCGAACTTTTCTGGGTTGAGGGAGTGGTATTTTCAGTTCTAATAATACTTTTCCTGTAAAATATTTGTATTACTTTGCATTAGATGAGCTGACGAGGTCACTTAGGATAATATTTTTTCTTTTGGAAATGGTTAATTGAGGATTTATTTGTTGATTGAGCAAGGCCGTTATTGGATTATTTTGAGAAACTAAAATTAGTGGAAGGTGTTATCAATTTGAAACACAGATCTTAATCTTCTGATAAATATTTATCCGTAACATAGGCTTATCGCTATGTCTATATTCTTTTCTTTTTAACTTCGCAAGAGTGGTTTGGTTACACTTATATTATCTTGTAATCGACACCTTAGCCTAGACGTCTTTCCCTAATGAGAGTATGATGTTATGTTGCACTTGAGTTGGTTAATGTTTATTATCACAATCTAGCTGGATAAGATCCATCGATTTGTGTCCCAATGTCTAAGATTGTGGTTGTTTTTTCATCTCTTTGTGATCTCTTATTATAGTAATACTCAGTTGTTTCAATCACGACTCTGTTCAAGCATCGTATAGCGCAACCAGTAGACTCTGTTGTGATGTGTTCATACCAATTATGTTCAACCTTTTGTGTTTGGAAACAGCACATTCAAGAAGAAGGCCCCTAATGCCATCAAGGAGATTAGGAAATTTGCTCAGAAAGCCATGGGAACAAAGGACGTGCGCGTGGATGTCAAGTTGAACAAGTATGTATGGAGCAGAGGAATCCGAAGTGTTCCAAGGAGAATCAGGGTTCGTATCGCTCGAAAGAGGAACGATGACGAAGATGCAAAGGAGGAGCTTTACTCTCTGGTTACTGTTGCCGAAATCCCAGTCGAGGGGTTGAAGGGGCTGGGTACCAAGGTGATTGATGATGAAGATTAGGCATAGGTTCAAAACTATGCATCTTCACTGGGATGCGTCACCCTTTAAGATGCTACTTGTTTTGTTTCAATCACATTGCTACAAGTTGTGCTGTCTGAGAAGAAAATATAATCAAATCGAATTGTATCGAATTTTTTACAAGTAAATCGAAAAACATCTACTTCGTCCGTACCTAAAAACGTGTATCTTCTAACTTTTATGTTTTGGCTTTTCTAAATTTGGACTTCAGAATATGTTTTATAGTCAAAAGAACGGATTATCATATACTCCTTCCATTCCATTTTAATTGATTTCACGCTTTTCGAGTTACAACTTCAATCATCAATTACTTTATATTTACATTATAGAAAATTACAAAAAAGTAATATTATGAAAGTATTTTGAAAAAGGAATTCAATTATATTAATTTTATATTTTTTGGACTACTGAATATAAAGTAATTTGCAGTCAAAGTTTGACACGAATTCCCAAAACATCAATTAAAGTGGAATAGAAGGAGTATGTTTTATCTTCTACCTCTTCATTTGTTAATGTTTTAAATGTTTGCATTGATTCACCTATCAATATAAAAATGAATTTGTGTAGTACAACAGTTCATTTCATCATTAATATAGTTATTAACATAGCCATGTGTTACTTACGTGTTTATTGTAGGGATAAATATATAATTTCATAATTAATAGAAACTACGGATGGATGATGACATTTGAAACATTAATGATGAACGAGTGAAATGAGCTGAAGATGAAATATAGGATTCTGTACATCGAAGAGGTACGTTAAAATTGTACAAAATCCTAGGTATAGTGACAAATGAAAACTGTTATGTTGTAGTTGTATTTAAGCTACACAACTCACACTTCAATGTCTCAACTCAAGGAACCTCATTTGTAATTTGTACATCATGCACTGGAGTGTTACAACATAACTCTACCCACGACGACCAAAATACATGGCGGTATATATAGCAAGGAGGCGCTGAAGGAGGTACAGAGAAGAGGTAGATCGTAGATTCCTCATATTTCAGGAACCAACCAGGTATTGCTTGAGAGTTGCAAGACTTTGTACACATCAGCCAAGCTATTCTATATGGCCTTAAAAGAATACATATATCCTCGAAGTTTCCTTACTTCTTGCGATGACTCAATCAGCAAATGATCCACATAAAGGCAGAGTCCAGCGCCACTGAGTAGAATGATTGCTTAGAAATTCAAGAAACATGAAATGCTACTCGAAGTTTCATTTTGACCTTTTTGATCACTCATGTTTCAATATCAACTTAATGGGAAACTTGAGTGATAAAAAATGTCAAAATGAAACATGAGTGATCGAATGGTGAATGCTATGACATATGCATTGATCGATTGTGCCATTAAAGCAAATAAAAAATATTAAGAGAGCTCATAATCAGAACAACTAATATACCTCATTGGCCCAAGAGGAAGCCATATCGCGTCCCACCTAAAGTTTGCCAAACTGTAACAGACGGACAAGTTAAATTATACAGAGTGAGAAAAGCATGCATATTACGAGCATACAGGTTGAAAACATAAAACTGTACAGAGTTTCTTCAATTTTAAAATGTTGAATCACCCCCGCCCTCTAGACCCCACCCCCAAGCGATGCAGAAATATTTCAGTTCTGGAGAAAAACAGTACTCCCTTCGTCCTTTATTCTTAGGGAGATTTTAGTAGGAAATCCCAAAATTAAATTTGTGAGACATTGCGAAGGAGGGAAAAGTGGATACACAAATTTGAATTTTCTTGAAGTATGTGGAGAAGTAAATATCCCTAAGAATTAGCGATGGAGGGAGTATATGTCCCTCGACAGTCTTGTTCGACCCTCTGATTCCTAAGGATGGACACTTCAAAAGATGAAAGGATGTAAAATAGTCTACTGCTGTCTTAAGCATACCTTCTCAAGTGATGCAACCAAAAGACAGCCAACATTGTGCCAATGAAGAAGGAAATCCAGAGCAATTTCCTATTAGATTTGGACTTATGCAATAATCCAGCTACTGCAACCAGACATACCATGATAGCAGTCCAATCTGCCACATAGTTCGAGTGAAAATAGAGTTCAGTTATATCCATTTGATCAGAATTTCCAGTGCAGACAGTCTCAAGGAAGAGAAACAAACAAATAACTCTCCAAAATTTTTGTCTCAACAGGGTTCCTCTGCATGGGCATTGTGGATACTCATATTCTATGCAGTTACACTTCTCTTCAAATTCATTATCTTTCGAACCTATTGTGAAGAATAATTTCGAATGCGAAGGACTAGGATCAAATAGTGAATCTTATAGGACATATTTGGCTACTTATATATTGAAGGATACCATGCTACTACTGCATTATATGAAGCGTAATGCAAAAAAAATGACATGAAACAGATAGGAATGGCCATTATTATCACTCATCAGGGATGACACTGTTAAGCAACCAATATGTATGATAAACAACCAGTTCCAGAGGCAGAACAAACCTGCAGCGACAATGCTCGATGATGAAACCTCATGCATAAAGTAAGCATGATATTTCTGAAACAATAAAGAAGCAGCAGTGATCAGACTATGAAAGCACAAAAAATATATTTCCAACACTTGGCACATATGATTTATTATATATTTGGACCAATGGCACTATTGATCACTCAGGTTAGCTAAAATTTCCACTTCGATCACCATATTTTAGTTTTGCTAATATTCGACGGCTGAAATGCGAAAGTGTGTTAACAAATGGCCACTCCAGGCTTAAAAAAAAAATGTTTTGGGCTACTTTGTAAGTTTTGTAACGGGGTTATATTACGGTCTTTTTGCAATTACATGTTTTTTAAACCTTCTTCCCCCCCCCCCTTATCTGCCGGCCCACCCCGATCTACCTCAGCTCCGATCAAACCCAGCTCCCCCTTCCCAACACAACACCTCCCTCCCTTGAAATATCCCCACGCCACATCCAAGAAACAGCCTCCTTCTCGATTGATGATCTTCATATTTTCCTCAATTTGTGATGAATTGTGACTACCCCTGAAAGTTGAAAATTCTGTTGGATTATTTGAATTTGGAAGCCTTATATGAATTGGAGCAAGATTCTAGAAATTCATCTTCAAACATCTCAAACTTCCCTTTAATTGGATTTTGATTCATATCAATGGTGATATCTACAGTTGGAGAACTGACTCTGCAATTGAAAGAACTAGAGAGTGAAGCCAATCCATTGAACCCCTCGACGACATCCGTTTCAAATCCCAATGAGGAAGATTTCACAAAGTCCAACTCAGTTGAGCTCTCAGTAGAAGAATCAAAGTGTTCTTTAGCATGAACTTCGTCAGGGTCAATGAAGGCATAGTATGCTGTTGTACTACTGTGTCTTGGAGGGTTGGGGTGGTGGGTGTGGTAGGGTAGGGTAGGGTAGGGGGTGCAGGGAAGAAGAAGGTTTAAGAGCATATAATCGTGAAAAGACTTAATAACCCCAATAAAAAACTTATAAAATATCCCAAAACATAAAAAAACTGCTAGTGGCCTTTTGTTAACACACTTTCGCCTTTCAATGATCGAATTTAGCAAAACTAATATAGGGTGATCGAAGTAGAAGTTTTAGTTAACCTGAGTGATTGGTGGTGCCATTCACCCTATATATTTTACGTTTCTCTGATTTATCTCTTGGCTGGATTGTAACTATCATCAACGTTGAGCTTAATAGAATATTGAGTTATAAACAACAGCCTAAGAAATACTTTCTCTACGTTTCCTCCAAACTATTTGTGCACACTTCTTATTTTTTTTAAACACAAGTTCCATTATTTGGCTATCTACATGAGGAAGAGGAACTAACATCTTTGAATATAAGCTTTGACTGAGAAGTAGCTAAGAATCTAAGATTGATCTGGCTAACTTCTTCTAGCAAAGGTTGAACCGAAGGAGAGAATATAAAGCAACAACTGACTCAACATGAATAATTGTCGGCCATATAGACTCTCAAGCAACCCCCCGTACCCCTCTTACTCTATTCGCTGTATTTTAACCTCTCTCACCCTCTTAAAATATATTGGGTAAATACCATAGTGAATCTATGAAAATTCTGATGTACATCTATACCAAAAAGAAAGCAGAATCTATTTGACCAATTGATGCATGACTTCATTTGTCCTTAGTCTATTAACTGCAAAATGCAGAAACGTACTAAATCCCTAAAAGATGGCAAGCAGTTTGTCAAACACCTGTAGAGAGCAATAGTATATTCAGAGAACGCCAATACACATGAAAACTTATAACAACCCTAATCAAGAATGTGCAAAACCTTTCAAATACGAGGGGTCATTTCGACGTAAGCCGCATTCAACTCAACAATCACATAAATAATTCAATATCTAGAATGTGAAGTCGAAGGTAATACCAATTCCCATGGAGAGTAAACCTGTTGATAGATAGAGTAGAGCATAAAAGCAGCATAGCATAATAGTAAACCCGCAAAAACATTCTGCATTCAACAAAAAATATGACTTCATTTAAACGAGGAAAGGCTTACGGAGGCACCCAGAAACGAAGAAGGGTGTATGCATAATCACATAATAACAACAATATGTATAAAAGTACTCTATCCCTCCATCTGAAAATGATTGTCCAATTTCGAGTTTTGTTCAACATTTTAAATTATGAACACAATATATTTTAAACATTTGAATGATCTATATAAGAAGATAAGTTATTTACTAGACTAGTGATTATTTTGATTCAAAGCAAATAATATGTGTCAATTAAACCAACAAAATTTGTCAATTTTGATCATCAAAATCAAACCAGACAATCTTTTTGGGATGCAGCGAACATCAAAATTAAAGTACCCTCCATAGAACAGATTGTTCAGCTTGAGACTTCTCCAATGACCGAACCAACTCTTCTTGCTCTGCAATAATCAAAATCACCAAATTAAATACATAGTTTAACAATATACTCCATCCATTCCATAAAGATTATCTCGTTCGATTTTCATTATCAAAATTAACAAACTATATAGCTTTAATTGACACACCTAGCTTTTGTTTGAGTCAAAATTATCATAAAATACTACTACCTCCATTCCAAATATAGGACGTTTTCGTTTTGACCATCAATTACTTATTATTCTTTAGTTCAAAAAATATATAATTAATACCGATACATTTATATTGAAGAGGATGCTCATAAAAGTAACTTTTTACAATTTTTTATGTTGTAATTAATTAGTTATTGCTAATGAAAGTTAGACACGAGAAAACGCAAAAGATCTTGTATATTGAAACAGAGGAGTAGCATTTAAATATAATCTTTGCTAAACAATTATATGAACATATGTAGAATCTCATAAATATTATCTAGTTCGATCTTCAATAGTCAAAAGTAACAAACTTTATAGTAGCTGAAATCGACACAAATAACTTCGATTTGAAACATAATTACCATGTTAATATTATCTACACTAAAGTAGTAGCAACAACAAATATACATTCTTTGCCAAATACTACACAAAACATATAAATACAATTAAACTCAAAATTGAAAAAAACTCAAACCATCAAACAATGTACGACGATATACTCTATTCATGTCATAAAAGATTGTATAATTCGATTTTCAAATTTCAATTATCAAAATACAAAACATTACAAGGTTAATTAATACGCGTAATTTTGATTTGTTACCATGCTAATGTTACCTCGTCAATTATTATAGGAAGATAATAAAATGATTAAATTCAAAATTAAAAGAAGTCCAACAATCAAAATTCAAAATTCAAAACTCAAAACTAGAAATTTTGATAGAAATTAAATAATAGTGGGTGTATGAAAAAGGGGACCTTGAGAATCAATGGGTTGAAAATCGTCGGAGTTGTTAAGGTTACGGTCTTCATTATCGCGAGGATCTTGTCGGAATTTTCTTGCAAGTTTTCGCATCTTCGTCTGAAATAAGCACTTGAATAAATTTGTCCTTTATTTGCTTAAAATTGGGAGAAATTTTGTACTAATATAAGTATATAACACAACCGAACAGAATGGTGTGAAAAATAAGGTACTTCTTCATCCCATTTTATAAAATAAGTTTACTGGGATAAAATTGACATCGTTAAAAACTTACTCAAAATTTTCAAAACGGTCTAGTGACCAAATTTTTCCAAAAGAAAATGCACGATCCAACATGATCTATTTAAAGTGAGAGTGGTCGAACTGGAAATATTATATACTTTATCTGTGATTTATTACTTAATTTTATCTACACTATATATAATTGGGGAAGGGGGAATTAGTTATTTTATAATGAAGCCCCGTGATCTATTAATTCCTTGATGGTAGGAATAGTTATAAATACAAATTAGTTTAAAATGATTTTTACATAAATTAGTTTAAATATAAAGTTAAATATATATATTATTAACGATTATTTTTTCACAATTATTAATTTTTTATTTAATAATTATTATTAAAATGCACAAGTATCGATTGTGCCCAAAATACTAGTTGTAGTATAACAGATTATTCAATTTTGTTCAGAAAACAATAATGTCACATAGAGAATAAAGTACAAACTTAAACGATAATTGTGTAATTTGACCACTTTGATAATTGTCTATGTTCACCTTGATCCAGGGGCGGATTTAAGGGGTGGTCCACGTATGCCATGGACCACCCCAAATCTTAAAAAAAGGTTTGCCTAGATGGTAAGATCCTATGTCATTCATGTTGGGTACCAGGGTTCAAAACCCCCTTGTGCCACTTTTTATCTTTTTGCTCTCGCTTTTTTATGTCGTTGGAAATATTCAAATCTGAACTGAGATAATATCTAAAAGATCTTTGCACAGATAATGTAACTGCAGAAAGTTGTTCACAAATTAGCCTCTTCTTATCCATATATGCATGGAGAGGAATATCCAAACATCAATCCAATTGAGAAGATAAAATGGAAACAAAACTGATACTACTAGAGTAACCAACACTCATGAGCTACGTGCCTATGTCCCTCAACATCTGTAAAGCTTCATTGGTCATCGACTCGAGTTCATTTGAGACCCTAAAAATCATTCCTAATAAGAAGAAAAAAAGCAGTTTAAATCCTAAAAGAAACAACCATCATGAACCAGCTCTTAATCTGCATAATCTTCTGTAAACATAAGCCTTACTTTTTCCTATCTTATTTTTCTTTAGCCTCCAAACTAATATTTTCTACACTCTCAAAACAAAAGAAACGAGTTTCAGGGCATTTAATATATTTCCTTCTTCTCCCAAACAAATTCATCCAATTTTTCCCCTTCTTCTCTCCATTCGACATTAATTCCCAAACTAATATTTTCTACTTTGGCGATGTTTTGACGTATATTTTAAGTTATTAAGGGACCACCCTAAATTTTATTTCTGGATCCGCCCCTGCCTTGATCTCAAAATGCTCAAAAGTTTCATGGAGAACTCAAACAACCTTAAAGATATTTGCATGAAAAATGTAAGTTATCTCCACATTCTTAAGTTAGCAGTAGTATGTCTTCCATGTGTCATTCCAACATAAAATTCATTTTTCTGAATCAGGCATGGTGGTTGAGAGCCTGAGATGGAGATGGACACTCGACCTACTCTATCATGAGAATGAAATTGTTTAGGTGGAGCCTAAGCATGTGCCTAGATGTCTATTACTATCTCTTAAAATGATGACCATTAAAGGAATCCGAAGATTAGATGAGCTCAACGTGGTTGAGTACGTGCTAAACAATGCTAAAGTCTTGAAGGTAATGGAAATACATTCATTGGATTTTATCAAGGAAAATTGGCGGTTGAAGTCTCAAATGTTTCAGAAGATCACTATGTGTAAGAAAGGATCTGAAAGTTGTAAAATCAAGTTTCATTAGGGTGAAATGTGGAGCTATAATACATGAAATTGAATGACATTTAACTCTTTTTAAAAAAAAAGTGATATCCTTTAATTTTAATACATTACAATCATCAAACATTAATACAATTCGTAAACTCAATGAAAGAGGCGACTAGAGTGAAACTAGTGAGAGAAACCATCTCTCTAACTAATTTCCTTTACAATTCGTAAACTCAAGGAAAGAGGAGACTAAAGTGAAACTAGTGAGAGATATCATCTCTCTAACCAATTTCCTTGCTAGCAGCTAGAGGTGTCAGCATGCTTTGCCACTGGGACAAGATGTCTTGACTGAATGACATTAACTATCACAATATATATATGTATGAAGCTATTAGGTTACCCGAAGGATATTCACTATGCACTCCAATATTCGATAAGTAATGATTGCAGGTCCCTTGTTATAAAATTAAATGTATTATTTGATCAACGTCTAGTGAGTACTGATAAGAGTGTCTGGGGTTCCACTCTAAAACCAATTGGTAATAGAGGGACTAGTCCAAGATCTTATATATTGACCCGGGAGGACACCGATATCCGATGTTGTGCATCTTAACACTCCCCCTCACGTGTAACCAAATCATCGGCGGAATATTCCTCGCCGGTATTAACTGCCGGAAACAACATCAGCGGGTTACACGTGCCCCAATAATTCGAGTCTGGCTCTGATACCATGATAAGAGCCTCTGGAGTTCCACTCTAAAACCAATTGGTAATAGAGGGAGTAGCCCACGATCTTATATATTGACCCGGGAGGACACCGATATCCGATGTGTGTGTGCATATTAACACTCCCCCTCACGTGTAACCGAATCATCGGCGGAATATTCCTCGCCGGTATTTACTGCCGGAAACAACATCAGCGAGTTACACGTGCCTCAATAATTTGGGTCTGGCTCTGATACCATGATAAGAGTCTCTGGGGTTTCACTCTAAAACCAATTGGTAATAGAGGGAGTAGACCAAGATCTTATATATTGACCCGGGAAGACACCGATATTGGATGTGGGTGTGCATCTTAACAAGTACTGAAGCAACACACGGTGAACGGCTTCAAACCGTCATTCCCTTCTTCTTTAAGCTACAGTGTGGCCTTGTATTGATTCTCATTGAATTATTACATGATTAATATTTAGATGAATCAATATTATTAATGTACGAGTAAATAGATATACTATGTGATAATGGTCATGTATATATGAATTGTAGTTCAATTTTTTTTTTTCCAACTGTAATCCTTATTGAAAGCCAAGAAAACAATATAGCTCCATCACTGAAGAATGGAGATACTAAAATTCCAATCAAGACATAATCTACAATTGGTCTTATTCCTTACTATATTCTCCCACCCATTCACACAACTACGAATAGAGTGGAGACACCTAACTATAGTATGATCTATATCATATGAAATCTGATAAAAAAACACACTTGTTTCTTGCCATCCATATATGATAAATGGCCGTGGATGCACACAGTCTTCGCAGCTTACTTTTGAAAGTCTTTCCCACCCTTTTGTCTATGAGCCATTTTTGTTCTTCTTCCCACCTTCCTGGAGTATGATATTCATGCAAGTATACTAGAATCTTCCTCCATACTGCAGCTGAAAATGGACACTCAAAGAACAGATGTTGGACTGTTTCTTGATGACCATTGCATAAGACACACCATTCATCCTGTACCTCATTCCACTTCAAAAGCATGTCCTTAGTTGCCAACCTATTATGGCATGCCAGCCATTGAATAAAGTTGTATCTTGACACCTGCCCCTTGTACCATATTAGTTTCCACCACTCCACTACACTTTCTTTGTATCTCAGACTTTTCCACACTTGTGATGAAACATAAACTTTCTGCCCAAACCACAGCAAACAATCATCAGATGTACTCAACAGTTCAGAAAAATTATCAACAAAGGCCTGCCCATTTGCACTAAGCCTTCTTCTGCTGGAGTTCTGCACTTTTGTTTTGACATTTATGATTTCAATACATGTTTTATCATATTTGTTATATTTCAATACTTCCTTCATCTCAAATTATTTAGATATTTTTTATTTTGTGATTTAAATTTTGAAAATTTTATTTATGAATTTTCATTAGCTGATAAAAAAATTTGGTCATGTGAGATTTGTTAGATTCATTTCAATGAATATTTTGAAATATCAACTTTTTATAATATTTACACGTAAAATTAGCAATGACATTTTAAGCCGTGTCTCGATGACCGTTAAGCTCAAATGAGACAAATATTTTGGGATGATTCAATTGGCGTTTTGGGAATACGTGTCAAGCTTTGATTATAAATTATTTTATACTCATTAGTACGAAATTTATAAAATTGATATAATTGAATTTCTTTTTCCAAATTATTCTATAATATTATTTTTTGAAATTCTATAATGTATATAGAAAGTAATTGATGAAGAAAGTTAGGTTTCGAAATGTATAAAATCAATTAAAATAAAATGAAGGGAGTAAATAGTGATAAAAGGTCGATATTATCAATAAATTTAAAATCATTAATTTTTATTAGCTTCTATGTAAGGTTGGATTGATTATTTGCTAGAAAACTAGAAGCTCCTAAATATTAATGATTTTAAATGAGCGAAGAAATTAATATTTGAACACTATGAATTCATTAACTAATAAATACATAAACACAAAAGAATATTTAAGGGTGTGAGCATTATTATCCTTCATAGTCGTTATTTGTCTAATATACATTAAATAGACTTCGGATAAATTGATGAATAAGGAATTTATAGAGGCAGGTTATCATTATGTGAAGGTCAAGATACATCCAGAGGAGTAGTTTCTAGGTTAAGTGAACACCCTACTATTCAAAGAAAAATGTAATATCGTATAATCAAATATAGTCGATTATAACAATGTATACTAAAGTGTAATCAAACATAACATTTTATAATATAATATATCCTTAATGTATAATTACAGTTCATATAATTTGTCTAATGTTAGAATTAATGTTGATATAGTTGAGTTTAATATGATACAAACTATTATAATCCATTATAACAAATTATAATCGATTAGAATCAATTATAACCAATTACAATAAGTTAAAATATATTATTCCATTATGTTCTGAAGTAGCTCTAGTGGCTACCGGAGAAAAGATTATGGTTGAAGATAAGAAATTTAATTCTTATTTATTTATTTAGTCTTAAAATGTATCAGTACAAATTATTTATTTCTATACCCAAAAGAAATCAACACTTCTGTACTTTGTACGTACCAATTAATTATACTCATCCAACTTCTATTGTTTATATCCAATATGTGTTATTCTTTTGCTAATTAATATACTATATATAACATATATACCAATTGTTATTGGGGTTGCATTCTATAACATCAATTTGGTGCAAAAATAAATTGTGACATATTTGAGTTCATTGTGGATGTTAATCAATAATTACAATGTATTATGATAGATTATAACCTATTATAATCAGTTAAAACTTATTTAATGTCCTATTTCATTAAGGGTGTAATAATGATTTTTATCCAAAAATTTATCTAATGATAATAATTCACATTTACGTATAACCGTCATTTCGACAAGTGGTATTCTTCAAATTAAAAAGATTTACTGCTTTTTTACTTGGGTAAATGATAATAATTTTCATTTACGTATATAACCGTCATTCCGACCAAATACATTTTTTGCTCTCATAAGCCCCCAATTTAACTCTTATTCACCCCTAATTCAAGTCCAATTAACACATTGACACCATCTCTTTCTTCAATTAGGAGTGAATAAGAGTTAAATGTGTTAATTAGACTTAAATTAAAGGTAAATAAGATACAAATTGGGGCTTATAAGAGGACAAAATGTATTTATTTGGACATAGATACCCTTCTAAAAACTGACAGAGTGACTTTAATGAGGCACTTTTTAAAATTAGTGATCATATTTGGTGAATCTGAAACATGAATAATCTAACTGGTCTTTTTTTCCAAATATAAATGATGTCACAAATCATTTACCCTTTTTACTAATAAGGGGCATTGACTATGATATTCTTCCCAAATTTTCTCAAATTCTCCTAACAATATATCATTATTGAATAAAGAACTTTCAATCATTCATTTGGTATTAAATCATGCCATTCCTGATACATATAATCACTTAAGAGCATGCATGATGCATCATGCAAGTGAATATAAATATCCGCTCCATACGCTCCACTTCTATCTTTTTTTATCTTAATTCTTAATAAGAAACTTGATATATATATATATATATATATATATTGCACGAAAATAAATATATATATATATACTACAGGAATATATTATTTTGAAAATACATAAATAACTCGGCTTGAGTCTCAATCTTTTATTTCGTCCTGGATTGGATCAGGAAAAAGAAACTACTAATAACAAACTCATCAAGACCTGGCGCGAATAGACAATAATTTATCTTACTATAGGATTTACTATCTAATAATAATAGTAATTAAATCCCTATAATTATATATCAAAATGAGCAAATATTAGTGTTTCACTAATAATTCATCATTGACCCTTTTGGGAGTTTTGGCTTTTGCAATGAGCAATAGCTGAATCCAAGGCCTCCTTACGTTCTTCCTCGCCCATTTGAGTGTAATGGCTAAAGCCCCACGAGTTGTTCGAGCCTATATTCGAGCGGCCCCTAGCTACTTCATCATCTTCCACCTGCATCAGACACAACCATTTTTTAAATTGAGTACTTATAGATCTGTGAAGAGTCGGTTTATGATGACGTTGATTTTTAGTCGTCGATGATAATTCGGATCTAGATACAGGGACGACATGGGAGGAAGAAGATTGATTGGGTTTTAATGTAAACATTTTAGAGAAATTTAAGAGAGGAGTTTTTGAGATTGTGTTGTTTGCATGTTTCTTGATGCATGGTGGATATATATTGGGTAGGTGGTCAAAGAATTTCAAAGATTACAGTAATAAGCTGATTTATTGATAAATCTGTTGGAAGGTTTTCGATTTTGTTATATTATTTATTTAGTAACAAGTATAGTGTTTGGATTAAATATATTAATGTAAGAATCTTTTTTACACTAATTAAAAACATATAAATGTATTTTGTTTTTTTACGTTAACTTTGAAAAATGAATTATAATCCCTCCATTATCCCAATTTATTTGTCCTCTTGTTCAATATTAATCTTTTTAGTTTCTACGAATTTATTTAATTATTTTTAATTACAAATTCTCAAAAAGATAAAAAGATTTAGAAATTAATATTATAACATAAACCAATAACTTCTTACTCTTTTAAGCAATGCATTAAAGAGTGTTACATAATAACATACCACTTAAAAATGAGGAAAGATAATTAACGTTATAAGAGCTTCGAACAATTGCATACTTTGTATTGTATTGTAATTTGTAAAGGTGAAAAAAATAGCAATACAACCGTTGAAGTTATTAGTATATACTAGTAAAAGTATTTAAAATGTTCAACCCACTTTGACTGGTCAACACAAAACGACCATGGTTTATTGATGACATGATTTATTGATTTTTAATTATTTATGTGAATTCAATATATCTATTTTTAGTATAAAATATTATACATTACCAAAATCACCATTTTAAGGTTGAACAAATCAAAAAATTCAGAAAATATATATATATATATATATATATATATATATATATAAATTATTCTTTGTTCTTAAATCTTAATTGATATGTGAACTAAAATTTGTTAACAAATTGACACAAATTACCAAAAGTCGAGCTCAGGCAAGAAAAGCTCATTCGTAAAGTGGACAGAAAATAAGCTTATGCAATTAATATTAGCAAAAAAAAATTATAAAGCAGTACATAGTACCTAAAAATGAACCTAAGAGAGAAAAAGGTTATGAAATGATACAATTTACATTTTCGTATCATTAATGAAGAAAAACTTAATCAAATTTAACTTTAAATTTTCCAACTATTACTCCAATTTGGAAATTCATTTGCAACCACTAACTATTCATAAAGTACACCAGCAAATTGGTGAAATATATAATTTTTGAGTGTCATCAAGTTATAGTTTTGATCTAATAATGATGTTTTTACACAGTTTAGTTCCATATAGTAAAAAAATTACAAATTAACCCCCCGATAGTGAAAATAAGCTTGTATACAAATAACCTTTATTAATATTGGTGTTAGTTACATCGCACATCATAGGATATGAGAATACTACTAAATTTCTATTTTTTTAAAGAGCAAATGGCTTCATCGATCACTCACGTTTGTTAAAAAACACTAGTCGATCACCCTAGTATGACTTTGTATACTTTCGATCACTCATGTTAGGTATTATGTATACTTTTGGTCACTCACCCGTTTTTTTGGTACAACTCTTGATTTCTAGAAATTTTTAAGTATTCTCATATCCTATGATGTGCGATGTAAGTTAATAACTATTAACTAATATAAGTTAATAAACAAGAAAACGATAGATGACTTTCTTGGGTCTTCAATATTATATGTACTAGCGATTCTTGCACAGTCCAACCTATGCGAATTATATTTTTATACAATTAAATCGTTTAATGCACAACAATTATCGTTATTACATCTCACAAAATATAAAGCATGTAGAAAATTCTATATGTGTTTATTTGCTCATTAAAAATGCAAATTGAATTGGTTAATTTTGTGCGAGTAGTGGGTAGTTATTTGTTCATATAAATTTTTAATTAAAATGATAAATTATCATGTGACTTTTTTAGACTTTAAGCTCTATATTTAGTATAGACTAACAATGAAATAATAGTCAATGTTGTCAATGAAAGATAAGATGTTGCGGGGGTGGGAGTGGGTCACAACTAAGCTTGAGAAGCTATTTTTTTATAATTTACAATATATTCACATTAAAGCGGAGAAGTTTGACATAAGATACCGTATAAAGTATTTAGATCAAATATTTTATGTAACAAAATGTGATCTAAATGTGGAACTAGTAGACTGGGGCATGTCAAAAGCCGTCATGTTTGAAGTCCGGATGAAGATGTTGATCAAACTGAGTAGATGCATATCCAAAAAAGTTGCTCCATTCCGTGCTTAGGAAAAGCCTTTACTTTTTCTAACGAGGACCTGTAATAAAAAGACATCAAATACAAGAAAAATTGAAGTGGTTGATTGTATTTGTAGGGTTTTTGTCGCTAGTAATAAACCAACTATGTTGGCCTGAAGGATGTGGATAGCATATGGTATTGTGTCGGTTAGTGGATTGGTGTTGATATGGATGGTGTTTGTGCAAGTTAACTGTGTGAACTGTATTAGTCTTTTGAGTTGAATGTGTAAGGAGGGTTTATGTTTAAGTTGGTATAGTATAGTGTATGTGCGACCATTGAAAATTGTGGTCTTAGTGCATGATATTTGCTTTAGGTTGTAGCTATTTTGTTTTATGGGTGTGCGGTGTGAGTTAAGTTGTGAAATCTTCTTCCATTGTTGAAGTATAGAATTCCTTTTAGCGATTAGTTGAGGTATGTGAAAATGTTTGTTTTGGTGGTAGATTAGTGAGTTTCTATAAAGCCAAATGGCCTATAAATTACTTATGAGAATATATGTCGGATGTATATGTATTGGTGAAGTATTTGGTTTGTGTTTTAGTGAGCTAATGATGATATTAGTTATGTTTGTATATAGGGAGTGAAATTTGAAAAGATGACCGAAGTAGATGAAGTTTGGACATAACCAAAAGAGGTGATTGACCTCCTCTTGGTTATATCCCTACATGATATAGTTTGAATTTATTTATGTTTTGGTTTTGGTAGAGATGCTTAGAGAGGTAGGAAGTCTCTCATCTAGTAGTTTCCATATAAAAAGTTTAGCTTTTTGAGGAATTTTTGTTTTCCAAAGATGATTCCAAGTGTGTTTAGGTATGAAAGGGAAAGTTTTGAGAGATTTGATTTGTTTGGAGTTGGCTTTCCTAAGGTAGTTAAGAAGTTTTTTGTGGTTGGAGTAATTTGTTTGTTATTTGTATTCAAAGCAAGTAATTTGTTTGGGTAGTGATGATCAATTTTAGGATTTGTCTTACGAGATATGGTGAAAAAATGTGATTGAGATAGGGTATGATTGTATATGATAAGTTCGATTAGGTAGGAAGGTTTCTATGTTATTGGTCGAATTTGTTGGATTCTTATCGGATTCGGTAGTCTAGTCCAGTTATCTTGCCAAATTTTGCGTAGTGTTTGATTAGTGATGTTTATGTGGGGTTTAATAAGAGAGAGGCTATTTGATAGACCTCTCCACTTGTAGGTGGTGTAACGTGTGTTCTTGATTGTCGGCAATTTGATAGTTGGGTAGTATTTAGGTTTTAATGTATGACAAGCTAATGATATGGGATTATTTAAGATGTTCCAACCTGTTTTGCAAGGAGGGATATATTAAAGTGGTGTAGGTCTTTGAAATCTAATCCTCTTAAATGTAAAGGTAATTTTAGAATAATTCCAATTTATTTCCAGTGTAGTTTTACAACCTTGTTATTATTCTATGAGAAATTGAAAAATATAGTTTTTATTATAGAAATGATGTGTTGAGGAAATGTGTAAATGAACATTGGATAAATTAAAAGGCAGGTAAATACTAATTTAACAAGAGTAATATTTCAAGCTTGATTTAAGAATTTAGAACTCCATGAGTTCATTGTAGAGTGTAGTTTGATATATTAAAGATTTGAGTTTTATGAGTTTGGACGTCTAAAGATATTCTTAAATATTTACCAAATTAATTGATTCTTGGAAGGTATGGAAATACTTATTTGTTTTTTTTGAGCTGGGGTAGTACGTGGACTGAAAATAATTAGAAATTTGTCGAAGTTGATTATTTGTCCCGTGTGGTGGCTATATTGGTGAATACATTTGTGAAAGATGTAACAGTTTTTTTATTTAGTTTAAAGAAAGAATAACTATCATCTACAAATAGTAAATGTGTTATTTGAGCGCTATTATTAGAGATTTTGGTACATGTGATGCTTTTTATATTATGTTTGTATTAGTTGGGCGAAAAAGGCTTTGGTGCATTACGAAAAGAGAATTAGAGAGAGGTTGTCTCTTTGTCCAAGACCACAATATGGATTGAAAGGAGTTGTAACATTTTCATTTGTTACTAGAGAAGTTGAGAAACTATTTTGGTTGAAGAAGAATGTCTAAAAATAAAAAACAGAGTAGAAGATTAGAAAAAAAAATATGCACGCTAGAAGGAGGGCTTGAACCTCCGACCTTGTGGTTAACAGCCACACGCTCTAACCAACTGAGCTATTCCAGCAGTTGTCAGATAAAAATATTTTAACGGATTTGTAATAGTGTCCGAGGTCTATTACACTGATGCCCTCTAAGCAACCAAAAGTCCGAGGTCTATTACATTTTACAATAAATATTTATTCCAAAGTATCAACTGAGATCGTTTGTAACATAAGTGATTAACGACAACATAAGTAATTAATTGGATGTTTTTGGATGTGTTACCTCACTACATTTGGTCTGTTTAAAGAAGGCAAAGGTTATCAGATGTGAGTGTTTCCAGATTATACAACTTCATACGCACGCATATGCTTCGCGAACCAGGTAATTCAAGTACTATTTGTGGGGGTCGCAATGGCTCTATTGGCGATATTTCTATCTATTATTTATCAATCGGATGTTGCTTGTCGCTGCATTTGATGAATCATTCCCAAGCCATAGCAACATTGCCTTATAAAGAATATTGTTCATCCACCTCCAATGATGACCAATAACCAAAATCACCCACCACATATAACTGATCTCGAGTTAGTATGAAGTTACAACAAGATTGGTCGAACTCAGTATGATCACAAGCAATGATCATGTCAAACATTATTCAACCCTAAATTTTTTGTTGATGAAGAAATTGAGTAATAAACCTTAGACAAATGGTTATAAATATATATAGTTGAATATCATTGTGATTTTTTCTCTTTTGTAAATTAACAATTAAATATGAATATAATGGTATTACAAATAATGAATACATAAATTCATAACTAATAGAAATTATGATTCGTTAGGAGTTGACTTAACACTAACTTTCTTAAGAATATGATTATACCATATGCTTGTTTTAAATATTATTTTTTTGGCCTTATAGCTGCTTCATAATTTTGAATCATAAAAGTGAAACACAAAATAATAATATTCCTCCAAATCGAGATAAATTTTTTACCTTCAATTACTGTTTATTTATATTATTGACAAATTTAAAAATTAATATATGAAAGTTATTTAAAAGATAATTCAACTATATAAATTTTTTTAAATAAGTAATCATTAATAATTGATAATCTAAAGTTCAATTTCAAAAAAAGTCAAATGATAGCCTTTTGGATTGAAGGTAGTACATCTATATTTCAATACATTAAAAAAATAACTCGCGAACGTTATACGTGCATTTATGAACTACACTACAAAAAACATGACCATTTTCACAAACTAAGTTGAAATATTATAGATATTGTTTTTGATTTTGTGTCTCGTTGATATTTGTTTACTTGTATATAGCTGCTACTAGTGCACGTCTTTAAATTTACGATGCGATTCGCCTGACAAAGAGGCGTCCGACCAGGACCAACGTTGACATAGATTGAAGGCCCTTGGCAAAAATAAAAACTGCCCCCTAACATATACAAAATCATGTGACCTAAATTTCGATTAAAAGAAGCAAAAAACAATTACTTAAAATATTGCTTATTGCAGAATCATTCAGAATAGAACTGATATCTATGTTTTTTAACGTCTCCCTTTCGATGAATGCAATTGGCAAGTTATTTATCTTTCTTGTAATATTATTGAAGTCAGATTTATTTTGACCAACTTTAATTTTGATAAACTTCACCCTATTGAAGTTGTCACATTTAAGAAAATCCAACATGCAATTAGAAAATTTGGATAACAATCGGCTTATTTAATAATTTTTACAAATTTAAACGTTAACATTGATAGATACATATCTGCTAAGGTTTTGCAACGCTCTCAATTTAGAATATGTATTATATAATTTTATATTTTCGAATGTTATTAGTTGTTCAAATTTATGTTTCAAATAAGGCAAATAGAAACATAAATATATTTTCGAATGTCATTAGTTGTTCACATTTATGTTTCAAATAAGGCAATTGTCGTATCCACACAACTTGGAAGTAATCTTTGCCGATTGTGTTTCTTCATTACAGAAACAGTTTTAACGTGTCCGTTCTCTTACATCACTAAATGTTAATTATTTATTAGCTCGAATGATCACGGGCTTTATTATAATAATGTGCTTCTCCATCAATATATGAGTTCGTTTCGCGATAGATATGTATTTCTTCAAGATATGACCTGTTTTTGGGTGGTTATCCAAAATCTGAATATTCTTGAGTTGGAGTATCGAATCGTTAAAGATACATTCTAAATTATTTTTTCTGTTAAATAATGGACTAGTTAGTCAAGCGGAGACACCTGATATGAACGAATCATTTTAGTAAATATTTGATTATTCATGGTATTGCATCGTACGTTGTCATAGACATTTGACTTTGTGAGTAATATAGAAAGAATAATATAGGCGAATAGTGCAAACATGGTGCTCGATAGGTGACAGCGATGAGTGATGAGTCGGTGTATCAAAAACACGTTTAGTCTACCGCGTACATAAACTCAAGGAATAATACCATCTATAATACATATACGGATATACCGATTGTCAAAACTAGATATTTGAACACTCGTGCATCGTATTTATAATATGTGATTTTTTGTTAATAAATAAATGTAATATTTCTATATAATACTATCATTTAATTCATCTTTCTTTTTTGTAAATTGGCGATGAAGTAAGATTTGAACCCGGACCTTAGCTTCTGCTCACTAGCGAGAGCCTTTTCCACTAGGCTATTCGAGTAATTCATCTTAAATAACTAAATTTAAATTTAATGTGAAAAGTAGTATAATTTTTGCTAAATTTATTTTCAAAAAAATGAAGGTAAAATATAGTAATGTTTATGGATAATTGTTGTACATGTTTATAGAAAATAAATAAATTTAATTAATTATATCTCCTATATATTAGGAGAATATGGGGCTTCATATGACGCCAAAATAACTTCTAACTTCCCCTTCGCCAATTATATATAGTAAGATAAGATCAATAAAATTTAAAATATATATTAATTGATCCACATGATTCTTTTTTAGCAAATATTAAACATATAACTAGTATAATTATATGCAAATGTAGCTTGGGATATAAAGGGAGATATGTTTATCAAATATTGTTGTTGTGAATACAATCGAAAGACCTATATTTATAGGTGAATATTAACATAACGTCCTAATACTCTATCATGCGGGCTTATGAGCTAGTCATTAGCCTAACACCCTCTCTCAAACTCATAGTAATTTGATAGAATGAGTTTGCAATAAACATAACAATACTAATACTAGTAGAAAAAACCTAACAATACTAATTTAATATATATAATTATATTTAGTATAGATATATATACTTATATTTAATATATATATAATTATAGTCTATATATATACTTATATATATACATAATATATATCATAGATATTTAGTATATAATTTCATATATATAATTATATTTAATATGGATATATATAATATATATAATTATATGGACATAATATTTATCATGTATGTATATTTAATATATAATTATGTTTAGTATATATAATTATATGTATGCATAATATATATCTTATATATACTTAGTATATATAATTATACTTAATACAGATATATATACTTAGTATATATAATTATACTTAATACAGATATATATATATGTTTATTTAATATATAATTATATATGTATACATAATATATATCATATATATTTAATATATATAATTATATTTGATAAAGGTGATGGAATGGACACTTTTAAAACACACGTGATCGACTGAAATATCCTTTTAATATAGGCGATGTATTCTAAATATAGTAGCGAGTAAAATTACTAAAATATCTTTCCCTAAATGTCATGCGGCAAATATGTTATTGACTTAACGAGGTTTCGACGAAAATGTTAACTGAGTGACCAATGAAATTTATTTGGAACATATGTGATGAAATAATCAAATTAGCAACATCAATTGAGTACACATATAACTGTTTATGAATTTAGAAACAATTGTATGGGAAAAGTGTTTATCTGGCTTTTAATCTTAGTAGAAAAAGATCATCTATATTCTCACTACATAGAACATCTACAGGATTTTGTTCATAATTTTCCTATCGATATTATGGTAGCAAATATAAATTTATGATCATATGTTTTTCTGATAAATTATGAATTAAATAAATTTTGATTTTAAAATTTTCTAATTATTAGTAAGAACAATTTTCATTAAATTATTCGATTAATTCAAATTTATGATCATATCTACGGTCCCCAAAACAAATTATAAATGTGAAGTACTTGCCAAAGAATTTTGAAATTTGAAGTTTCAATTTATTTTACAATAAAGTCCAAACAACTGAAAATCATTACCCAACAACATATTATTATGATGAAATGTAAGGAGTAACAACTTGCACTTGATGGGAAAATTAACTATATATGATTGGAGAGAAGTCTGTTTAAAAAAAAAAAAAAATTCAAATATGATTGCATATAAGTTATACGAGTATAATATCTAACAAAGAAAACATTCTCGCGGTTCTTCATTAATTGTTATTCTAGTAAATAAATTTAGAAATCCTATGTCAATATAACTTTTACCATATTTATTTTCAATGACTAATAATATTGCATATAAAGTTATAAACAAAAGATAATGAATTCAATTGAATTTGACTAATTTCGTATGGAAAACTATAGTACTTCGGAATTAATATATGATTAGATATTTTATTAAAACTAGTCGCGGGTGCACAATCAATACCTGTACGCATTGATAGTTTATTTAGATAATTTTCGTTTATTAAAAAAATAATGGATATGATGAATTTCTTCAATAGTTAACTTTAAACCAACAATATATGGAAGTAGTCATTAATTTAATTGATATATTTTCTATAAAGAATTCTAAAAAAAATTAAATGTAAGAATCATTTTTATTGATCTCATATAATTGTTTTAATTTATCTTATATACTCCCTCCGTCCCTTAAAGATTGTCCAATTTTGACTTTTGTTGGTCAAACATTATAAAATTTGACCATGAATTCTCATTAAAAGATAAGAAAAAAATATAGTCTTTTTTTTTGATAATTAGCGATGTATTGATTAAAACGAACGAGAAGAAATACAGACCGAGTACAAAGCCTTTAAAACTTAGGCCCAAAAATCAGAATTAGATAGGGCGGGCCGGAGCTAACTCTGGGCCCAAGCCTATCTAATGCCCTAACCCTATTTCCAAGCTATATAAGCACTTCAAGGTGCTCAAACCCTCATAACTCATCTGTGCTTCAATAAAGTCTCAACTATTAACCCTAAATGCTCTAGAGAAATGAACAGTCGTGTTCATCCTCTGATCCAATGTAGCCGATCTTCCATCTCTCAAGCTTTCTCTACCACCCAAAACTTATAAGAGAAGAATCCTTCGAATCCCTTCTCAAAATACTAATGTCTTCCCAACTTACTAATATTCTAAGATGATTACATCTGAGAAACCAGATCAGAGAGCCTAACACATTCCTCCCGCCTCTCACCCTTGCCTGGTCTGTTCATGAAGAACCGTGACCCTTCAGCTCCCCCTTTCCCGTTGCCGGAGGTCCGATGAGGAATAAGCTTCACCAAGGAGGCGGATCTGAGCTATTTCCCTTCGGGGAGGCCGCTGGAGGTGACCACCGTTCAAGCAATCGGACACGGGGCGTGGATGAGACTCGGAGCAGCTTCTTCGGCTCCTAAAAAGTAAGTCGCAAACTTCACAACCTCCGTAGGTGTACGAAACTTGTCTTCGTGAATCTTTCTGTTCCTTTGGTACCAAAGGTCCCACATGCATGTTGACCATAGTTGAAACTTATCTGGTGGCATCTTTATTTTCATTGTTCTGAATAAGTCCTTGAAAGACAATATGTCCGAGTCTATGAACGGTGCCTTAATCAAACTGTGTATTTCTTTAGTAAAATCACACTGAATGAAGAGATGAAATTCATCTTCGTGCTGCTTGTTGCAAAATGAACATAATTGGTCCAGTACTACATGCCTTGAATTTAAATTTACCTTTGTTGGTAATCTGTTAAGACACGCTTTATAGAGAAAATGCTTAATCTTTCTAGCCACTGGAATTGTCCAAATCTGAGTGAAAACTCGGTCTTGGACCGGATGACTGCTTGATGCTTGTATTTGTGCCTGATGTGTGTCCTGGATAAAATTATAGGCTGATTTAACTGAAAACTTGCCTTGCTTGTCTGCTTTCCACCATGGTTTATCGGTATTATTCAGTTTATTTAGTGGAATGCTTAAAATGCCTTGAACATCTATGGGCCAGAAGGTGGACAGTAGCTTGTCCATTTTCCACACCCCGACTTCTGAGTCTATAAAATCTGACACTTTGAGATGCTTAAGATCTGGGTCTACTGGTGTTAACACATTATTTGAGCTTGTATGTGGTACCCAACTTTGGTTCCAAACATCTATGCTGTGTCCATTTGCTAACTCCCATTTTGTGCCTTTGTTGACGAGGTCCCGGACCGAGAGTATGCTACGCCATGAAAAGCTTGGAGAACTTCCCAGTGATGCCATCCAAAAACTTTGCTGAGGGAAGTATCGTGCCTTCAAAACACGAGCCAGTAAAGAGTTTGGGGAGTTGACAATTCGCCAGACTTGCTTCATAAGAAGAGCCTCATTAAAAGTTTTTGTATCCCGAAACCCCAAACCCCCATTATCTTTACTTTTACAAAGTGTAGACCAGGCTATCCAATGTATTTTATTCTTTCCGTTTTCGCCTGATCCCCACCAATAATTTGAAAGAATTGTATTAATTTCGTTACATAGGGACAGTGGTAGACGAAAACAACTCATTGTAAAGGTGGGGATCGCTTGTAAAACAGATGTAATAAAAATTTCCTTTCCCGCATTAGATAATAATCTAGGTTTCCAATTGTCCACCTTCGCTTTGACCTTGTCAAGAATGTAGGTGAAAACCGCCTTCTTGGAGGTCCCGATCGTGGATGGGAGACCTAGATAGTTACCATGGTCAGAAACCTCGGGAATGCCTAACAATCCCGAGATATTCTGCCTGGTTGCAACAGTCACACAAGGGCTGAACAAGATAGAGGACTTCTCGGGGCTCACCAGTTGACCCGATAGGTCCTCGTATGTCTTGAGAATATGTTTGAATATAGCTGCCTCCTCCATCGATGCTTTACCCACTAACAAGGTGTCATCCGCAAACATGAGGTGGGAGATAGGCTCCACCCCTTCATATTGAATCCCATGAAGTCTTCCCCTATCACAGGCTTCCTTTAGCATAGAAATGAGCCCTTCGGTGCATAGGATAAATAAATACGGGGATAAAGGATCGCCTTGCCTTAATCCTCGTCCTGGTCTAATAAAACCTGTCTGCTCACCATTAATCAAGAGGGAGTATGTAACGGACTCCACATGCTGCATAATGAGCTGAATCCAGTGATCATTAAAACCGAAGTGCCTAAGCATAAACCTTAGGAAATTCCATTCGATCCTATCGTATGCCTTAACCATGTCCAACTTAATGGACATAAAGCCCTCTTTTCCTGTCTTCTTCTTTTTGATCGTATGATGGATTTCATACGCAAGAAGGATATTATCCGTAATCAAACGATTGGGCATAAAGGCACTTTGGGATTCCGAAATAATCGAGGGCAAGATTTTTTTCAGTCTATTGGCCAATACCTTGGCTACCATCTTGACACTCGTATTGCATAAAGCAATCGGTCTAAACTGCACCATTGAAATCGGCTTAGGGACCTTTGGGATCAGTGTAATAAGTGTGAAATTCATCTTATTAAGGAAGATCCCCTGATTAAGGACCTGGAGGCCCATTTTGATGATGTCAGGCCCCACTGTCCCCCAATAATGTTTGAAAAAAGCAGGAGACATGCCGTCCGGTCCCGGGGCTTTGGACCCTTCCATCGAGAACAAACCCTGTTTCACCTCATCCTCTGAAAAAGGCATGGCCAACCAGGCCTTATCTGAATCCGAAAGTGATTTGAGGGGGATAGAACACTGGATTGGTCCTCCTGGGACCTGCTGGGACGAAAACAAGTGGGTATAAAAAGATTCTGCGAGCCTTTTTATGCCTGCTATGTCCCTGACCCATTCACCATCTGAGTTCTGTAGTTCGGAGACCCAGTTGGTCTTTCTCCTCTGAGTAGATAAAGCATGAAAATACGCAGTATTGCGATCCCCTTTAACTCGCCAAAAATTCCGAGATCTTTGGCACCAGTAAATATCGTTTGTCTCTCTTAGCTTATCTATATCCTTAGCAAGCACACAAGCTTGGCTTTTTGAAATATTTGAGATAATCCCCTGCTGTAAACTGTCAAGCTCTTCCTGCTTGGCCTTAATCGCTCTTGGGACATTACCCAAGACCTCACGTTTCCATTGGAGGAAGCCCAGTCTGGTGTTCCGAATACTTTCGAACACTTTTGTACAGGGATCAATATTAACACTTTTTGACCACGAATCCTCGACCACCAACTTCGTGCTATCATACATGCACCAGCCTTCCTCGAACCGAAACCGAGATTTAGGTTTTGGTTGTGGAGACACCCTATCCCCTATGCACAGTAAGAGTGGTAGATGATCTGAAGTATACGTGGATAGGTGTTGTAATGAAGTATTAGGGAAGCAAGCGTGCCAATTAGCACTAACCATGGCTCTGTCTAATCTAGCTCTTGTGGAATAAGGAGATACAAAATTGTTGCACCACGTAAACGGATACCCCGAAAAACCAATATCAATTAAATCACAATCAAAAACAACTTGACGGAATTGGGCCATTTGCCAATTCGGTCGACCTCTTCTAGACGAAATAAACTCAGAACTAGTACAGACTTCGTTAAAGTCACCGACAAAAACAGTAGGAAGACTCGAAAAGCTATTAATAAAACGTAGTAAATCCCACGAAAGTTTCCGTTTCCCAGTCTCGTGATGGCCATAGAAGCCTACAAAGCGCCACTGGTCCACGGCTGATTCCATAACGTGAGCCTCGATATGGTGTGAGGAATAAGTCTTGACTGCCACCTCCAATTCTCTAGTCCATAATAACATGACACCACCACGTCGCCCCTTTGCCCCCACACACAAACCATTTGGAAACTTGAGTTTTTGTTTAAGAAACTCAAATTCCGAACACTGCAGCTTTGTTTCTATAAGAAAAATAAGACGGGGTTTGTGAGCTCTAACCAAGCTCACTAATGCTCGAACTGCCCGGGGATTGCCTAAGCCCCGACAGTTCCAAACTAGACAATTCATTTCTCCCGGCTGGGCTGTTCCACAGCCTCAGCCGATACTTCAGTAGGGGAGGAGACATCCAATCCTTCATCGGAAAGAGATGCCTTCTTTCTGGGAGATTCCATAGAGCTGTCCTTCACATACGGGTGTTGGCGCTTTTTTTCAGCTGTAGCCTTGGCGCTCTTGAGTCTGTTTTTGGATCCACGAACAAGGCTGGCCTGAGAGTTGGTGGGCTGGGCCGTCTGCTGGACATTTTTGACCGAGGAAAAGTCGAAAAATTTCAAAGTTTGTAGTAGACCATGAGCATTACCCCCTTCCTCAAAATCGGGTACAAATGAATCTACAGCCTGTTTCCCTTTATTGCTCGGTTTATGAGGATGGGCTGGCTCCTTAACTCGTCCGTTATCTTCTTCTGGGTCAAAGGAGTTATTGGTGTAAATGGTATTCATTACACCCTTAACTCCATCGACCATCAATGCATTTGACGTATCCTTAATGACGGATTCAAACCCGGGAGGAATTCTAGGGCCTAAGTCAATGTCATTAAAGCGGGGGACAACACTGCTAGCACCAGCCGTCAGGCTGGTCCCTTTTGGACATTCCGGTGTCTTGACCGATCGGACAGCTGCCGGAGTTGGAAGAACACGGAGAGACAACTCCATCTCTTGCTCCCGATCTACTAGAGTGGACGTATCTCTAGGGATTTGCCACGCATCCTCCTCACCTTGTAAGATTTCTGCGTCAAGACGACTTATTATCCATGAACGCTCCATGGGTGCCTTAATACCACCATCCACCCGTACTTGGGTTCGTGGATCAACATTTTCCGGAATCAAGGGGCATTGACGTATGAGGTGCCCAATAAATCCACAATGAAAGCAAATTATGGGTAGCCTCTCATAGGAAATCAGTCCTTGAATCCTATTGCCTTCAACTTCAATCCCCATCCGTCTCCTCAAAGGCTTCTCCACATTAACAACACCCCTTATCCGAAAAAACTTTCTTCCCATCTTATCTCTCCTAAGCTCAACAATTTCAGATTGCATGAAAATCCCAAGCAGCTTGGATGCAACCTCCTTGTTGTAGAATTCATTTGCCAATCCCCGAATGTGAATCCAGAATTTGCATTCAACGAAATTCAAAGTCGTAGGATCTACCCCCCGGACCCATTCCTTCAGCAGGAGAAGGTTGTCATCGAAACACCACGGGCCCGCTTCATACACCCGAACTCGCTTCTCAATGGAAGGGAAAAAAACATGTAGGAGAGGCCCCTCCACCCTGGAGACCCGCAGATCCGCACAGTTCCATGCTTTAGACATGGCTGTTTGGAATCCTTGGAGACTCACGAATCCCTTGTTGAAGCCATATACTTTCACATAAAAGCTGGCTTCACTTTCGACCAATCCCGTAATAAGGTCGAAATCTTGCAACCGTAAATCCACCAGATCCCCTTCATCCGCTGCAGCCGCCAATTGTTTTAAGGCTTCGGCATTCATAATGAGTACTGCGTAGTGGGCTAGAATGAATAGGACGGCAAAACACTTAAACCGGTGATTCAGAGAGCCTATTAGAGGAGAAGAAAGGTAAGTGATGTGACTATTCCTCCCGATCTCGCGAGTATATATAGTCCATGAGAGGTTACGTAAATTGGCAAGAATCTTTGAATAGGGTAAGAAAATGAGGAATAAAGAATAGCCAAAATTGAGGGAAACCCAATCCGTGATTAGATTGACCAAGAAGACCATGGAAAGCCTTAAATTGAAGATTAAATCCAGGAGAAAATCAGGGAAGATGTGATCCGAGAGCCGTAAATTCGAAATTGGAGGCAAGAAAACATAAAAATACACTCTAGGCAAAACCTAAGTGAGAGACTACTCTAGAGAGAATTTTCCTAGAGAGAATTTTTGTTAGATTCGTCTCAATATATATTTTTGAAATATCAACTTGTTATAATTTTTTCGCATGTAGAATAATAGATATTTATGTTTGAAATCGTGTTTTGTTGACCATCAAAAGTCAAAATGTTCACAATCATTTAGGGATGGAGGGAGTAATTAACAATGTTTTTATCATGAAATTTTATAAAAGTAACTATCAATTAAAAAAAGTTATTAGATGAAAAGTATTACTACCATCTCAAAATTAATGAAAAAATAGAAAAATATGAAAATGACATGTGGCTTTTTAAAGCCTTAAACATTATATGTAGTATAGATATATAGTATAGATGACAACTAGAAAATAAATGGAAGGAGTATTAAACAAAATGTGATTACATATTTTACTGTAACAATTATAATTCAAAAATTAAATGAGACTTATTTGTATCAAAATTGATAAGTGAAAAATTAAACTTGATAGTAAGTACTTTCTTCGTATTTTTATATGACATTTTATATTTTTAGTTTTTTTTTATGTTTACAATTTCAATGCAGTTTTACAAACTTCAATGTACTTTTTGTTTATTTTCTTATTAAAATTGTCAACTAATCAATAATATAGTGATAATCAATTTACATTTTACATTATCAATATACTCGTTGACTATTTTTTTTTTCTTAATCTATGTGAGAATGTATAGAACGTTTATATAAAAAACCGGAGGGAGTAATATTTTGAGGACGTGGAATAAAATTGGTAGAAAATAAAAAGATGGCAAAAATGTAAAAGAAAGGGGTGGAGGAGACAGATCTTGGATCTTCAACGACTATAAAAGAAGCTCTCCCCTCTCTCTGCTTCTCTTCATACACAACTTTCCCTCATTTTCTTACATCCTTCTCTCTTTTCTGCTCAATTTGCTTAATCAAGAGGTTGGTTTTCTTGGTTTTGCTCTCTTTTATGGCCCATTTGATTCATTTTCATGCTTGTTTTGTAGATCATGTAATATTGTTAGTTGGGTATTTGTTTTTTTTTATCTTATTTTCATGTTCCTTTTGTAGATCATGTGATATTGTTAGGTGGGTAGTTTGTTAAAAATTGATCTTTTTGTTGTTTGAGTCATTTTTATATTGTTTGATTTATCTGTTTTTTATTTGTGTGAATTGAATTAATGGATAGTTTGTTAAAAATTGATATTATGTTGGTTGATTGATCTGTTTTTGCAGATTATGTGATTTATTTGATGGTTAGTTTTTTAAAGAAGTGATATTTTAGTTGTTTGATTTATCTGTTTTTGCATACTAAGTGACTTGATTTGATTTATAGTTTGGTAAAAACTTGATCTTTTGTTGTTTGATTTACCTGTTCTTACATTATGTGATTTGATGTGTAGATTGTTAAAGATTTGATTGTCTTGTTTGTTTGATTGACTTTTGTTGGTTGATTTTTTTGTCGGTGGTATAATATATCTGAAAACTTAGATGTAGTAATGATGAATACTATTTGTTTTGATTTGGGTTGTTGGTCTGTTTAGATTGTTAATTTGCTTGAATTTGATTAATATACCATAATAGTGGATCATGTATATGCATTGAATTTCGGCTTGAAAGATGAAGAATTCCGTGGATCTAATTGTTAGGATCATGTTAGATCTGTTGACTTTGTTGAACAAGTTGAGCTGTTTTGATAATTTGCTGCCGACCTCTGTATGATGTGTAAATAATTTCATAATAGTGAAGTACATAGGACACATGATGGATCTGCTTTGAAGTCCTAAGCTTCCAATCGATTTTGATATTAATCACCATTTATAGTTTTTAGATGTCCACATAATTCAGCTGAATGCAGAAGTGTAAATAATGAAATCTTTTTGGCTAATGATCCTCATTGATGTCTTCTTGCATGAATCAGTAATCAGTTTACGTTCTGATTAAGCGGAATTAGTTGATCTGTGATTACTAGTCACCCCCCGCATTACACTGCAATGGCTTCAATCATTGTTGATGTTAAGTTTACTGTTTAGAATATGAGTATTAATTGGTCTTGCTTTATGCAGAGTTCGCCAAGACAGGGAAAATGGTTAAGATCTGCTGCATTGGAGCTGGATATGTCGGTGGTCCAACCATGGCCGTCATTGCACTTAAATGCCCTGACATCGAAGTGGTGGTAGTTGATATTGCTGCACCTAGAATTAATGCATGGAACAGTGACACCCTCCCTATTTACGAGCCAGGTCTCGATGATGTTGTCAAGCAGTGCCGAGGAAGGAATCTCTTCTTCAGCACTGATGTTGAGAAACACGTATGTGAGGCTGATATTGTCTTTGTTTCTGTCAATACCCCTACCAAAACACGAGGTCTTGGAGCAGGCAAAGCTGCAGATCTCACATACTGGGAAAGCGCAGCTCGTATGATTGCTGATGTTTCTAAATCTGATAAAATAGTTGTCGAGAAGTCAACTGTCCCAGTCAAAACCGCTGAAGCAATTGAGAAAATATTGACACACAACAGTAAAGGCATCAACTTCCAAATCCTCTCGAACCCAGAATTTCTTGCTGAAGGCACTGCCATCGCAGATCTATTTAAGCCTGATAGGGTTCTCATCGGAGGCAGGGAAACCCCAGGAGGTCAGAAGGCTATTAAAGCTTTGAAGGATGTTTATGCTCACTGGGTTCCGGATGATTGCATCTTGACTACCAACTTATGGTCTGCTGAGCTCTCGAAACTTGCTGCTAATGCATTCTTGGCACAGAGGATCTCATCAGTCAATGCCATGTCAGCTCTCTGTGAGGCTACTGGTGCAGACGTCAGTCAGGTCGCATATGCTGTTGGTAAAGATACCAGAATTGGTGCCAAGTTTCTCAATGCCAGTGTTGGTTTTGGTGGGTCTTGCTTCCAAAAGGATATATTGAACCTGGTTTACATATGCGAATGCAATGGCCTCCCTGAAGTGGCCGAGTACTGGAAACAGGTAATCAAGATTAATGACTATCAGAAGAGTCGATTTGTTAACCGTTTGGTTTCATCCATGTTCAACACAGTATCAAACAAGAAAATTGCTATCCTTGGTTTTGCCTTCAAGAAGGATACTGGTGACACCCGAGAGACACCTGCTATTGATGTTTGCCAGGGGCTGATAGGCGACAAGGCCATGTTGAGCATCTATGACCCACAAGTCAATGAGGATCAGATCCAAAGAGATCTTACAATGAAAAAATTCGATTGGGACCATCCCCTTCACCTCCAGCCCATGAGTCCCACCACCGTAAAGCAAGTGAGCTGCGTCTGGAATGCCTATGAGGCAACTAAAGACGCTCATGCTATCTGCATTCTCACCGAGTGGGATGAGTTCAAAACTCTTGATTATCAGAAGATATATGACAATATGCAGAAGCCTGCCTTCCTCTTCGATGGTAGGAATGTCATCAACGTGGAGAAACTGAGGGAGATTGGCTTCATCGTTTACTCAATTGGTAAGCCCCTCGACGGCTGGCTGAAAGACATGCCGGCTGTTGCTTAAATTCTCCCATCGTAGACCTTTGATCGAGAATCTTGTGTGAGGGGACTAGTTGTAAGGCAATCAGGCTGGATTTTTCATCACTTCTTCCATAACTATCAGAGTCTTCTTAATTTTGTTTAGTAGTAAGACATCAATTTGGGAAACAGCCTTCCTGTTACCACGGGTACACGGCTGCGTACTACCCATCCCCCTTACCCTGCTTAGGCGGAAGCCTCTTCAGAGGCATTGGGGCATGTTGATGTTGTGTAGTCAAATATCAGTTAAGATTTCATTTTAAATTTTGTATTCCAATGATTACACTATATTCTTGTATTGCGCCATACTTGTTTCTTTGAATGTTGACTTGCCTTTTATCTTTTGTGAGTTATATACAATGAACAATTTTCTACAAATTCGTATCATGAATGTGTTCTTATTGCATGTCTTTGTGCCACGGAAAAAACGACGAATTTTAAATCAATATTTAATGATAATAAAGGATATTAAATCAATTTTAATAGATGATTTCTCATTATTAGAAATAAAATTCTTAAAAAGTTGCTTAAATATTAATTCAAATTTGATATTTAACATTTTTATAAACTAGTAGTGAAATTAGGTCATCAAGTTAGATACCTCCTAGGGATACCTTTTGGTTCGATATTCAACATTTTTACATTTGGACTCAAGTGCGAATTTGAATATACGTATTTTTATATAAACTAGTTGTAAAATTCGGTCATCAAGTTAGATACCTCGGCTCCTAGAGGGGTAACACTACACACACCAAAATAGTGCTACTTGGTATAGTTTTACCCCCACCCCCACTTAACTCCTTCAATTATTACACTTCCAGATAGGGGTGCATAACAGTCATTTCACCCCTAAGATTCACTATACTGGTGTATGTATATAACTAATCATCTCCTAGAGTGAATGTTGAACCACCACTTGAAATTCAAAAAGAGATTTTTAAAAATAAAAGTTATTTGGAGTCTGATCCTTGCAAAAGAATTCAAGTTCTTGATTATCATCCAAATGATCAAGATGAATTAAGAAGGGCGTAACTAGCAAAAGGTCCCATGAAACCAATGTTAGGTAAATATCCATCAAAAGTTATTGGAGGTAAAAGTCGTTTCTTTTTAGAATTGTGGTATAAAGCATTTGATTGGCCTGAGTATAGTGTGAAACGAAATGTTAAATATTGTTTGCCTTGCTATTTATTTTATAATTGTTCTAGTAATCTATATTTGTGAAGGAAGGCTTTCAATGTTGGAATTAAAAACTTAAAACTAAATTCACACGTTGATAAAAATCTCAATTGTCAACACAAAATGGGAGAGAAACAATCTGATAATATGTTGAAGAAAAATTAAGGTGTTGAGCATTTTTATACAAAATATTCTGCAAAGGAAGAGTAAGATTATCTTATTCGTCTGAAAAATCTTTATCCATGTAAACAGAATAACTAACCAACTCTGCTGAAGATATGTATTGTCTTTAATACTAAACATATGGTATATATATTCATATCCATCTATCTAGGGGGCTATCCTACCCCTAGGTTCGCCCTACTTGAAGGTGCCAAATCTTTCGTGTAGGGTGGATTGGCCTTCACGACACATGATGAAGGGAAGAACTTTTTATATAAGGGTCATTTTGTTAAATTTGTAGAAGGTCTAATTTGGAAGTCGGCACGATGAATCAAGCTTCTTTTCAATTTCATTCCCTCATTTTCATCATTTTTTCACCAATTTTTATATTATCAAAGGTGTTGATGAAGAAAGTTAGGCATGTAGAAGACAACAAATGCTTCCAAGTAGACATTTAACAAAGTAATTTGCTTCTAAGGTGAATATTTTCTTCTAAGGTGAATTTATTGTCTTCTACATGCATGACATATATTTTTAACATAGTGTTGATGGAATGTCTACTTAAAAATATTTGTTATATTCTATGTGGCTAGCTTTCTTCATCAACACCTTTGATAATATAAAAATGAGCAACTGGCTTCATCGATCATTCACGTTTGTTAAAAAACACTAGTCGGTCAACCTAGTATGACTTGGTATACTTTCGATCACTCATGTTGGGTATTATGTATATTCTTGGTCACTCACGCGTTTTTTTGGTACAACTCTTGATTTTTTCGAAATTTTTAACATTTTGGTAAGGGTATTTTAGTCATTCTCCCATAACTCTTTTACTTCCATCAACTAACTTTCATCAACTTACTTGCACCCTACAATTCCATGACAAAATTATGAGAGAATGACTAAAATATCCTTACCAAAATGTTAAAATTGAAAAATCAAGAGTTGTATCAAAAAAACGTGTGAGTGACCAAATGTATACATAATACCCAACATGAGTGATCGAAAGTATACAAAGTCATACTAGGATGATCGACTAGTGTTTTTTAACAAACGTGAGTGATCGATGAAGCCATTTGCTCTATAAAAATTGGTGAGAAAATTATAGAAAAAGAAGAACACGAGAGAACATGAGGGAATGAAATTACAGAGGAGCCGGACTCCGACACGATATCATTATATAATACATAATCTGACTTCAAGGTTATGGGATTTAATTTACGTGTCAAATGTAAATTGAGAACCGCAAGTAATTGTCATCAAAATATGAAAGCAAGTATGGTCTAATATGATTAGTTGGACCTGATCAGCAGTTTATGTACCAACTTTTTCATTTATATAATTGCTTAGTTTCAAAAAAAAAAAAATATGAAAGCAAGTATAAACTCTATATTGAACAACTCTAATTCAATTATTTGATAATGTAATAATATGTTTTTTTGTTTTACTTTAAAAGATCCAATTCTCAAATCAATGAAAGTTTGAAGTTTATTTTTTCTACTCAGTTGATACAATTATCTTATTATATATTCCCTCTGTTTTTTCTGAACCTATTATTTGGAATTCGTATAAATAAACTTTGACCATTAATTTTTATTAGTCGATAAGAAATAATATAGTCATGTTGGATTTTGTTAGATTCGTATCAATCAATATTTTTGAAATGTCAACTTTTTATAACTTTTACACTTGTAGAATTAGAAATATTTTCGTTTTAAGTCGTATCTCGTTGACTGTGAAAAGTTAAAAAAACTATTTTAAAAAAATAGAGGGAGTATGTAATAACAAATCTCAACCATTATATTACATAAGTCGATTAGATTCGGTTCGTGTCGATTCAATATGGTTTGAGTCGATTTCGAGCCTTTTCGAGTATCAACTCGATTCATGTATCGGGTTTTTATTCACCATGAGCCGAGTGCACATAAATCATTAATTAAATAATAATAAAAAATGAGAGATTGACATGCAGCTCTTTACACCAAAGACATTGTGCATAGTATAGATTACAAAATAACTTTTAATTATGAGAGCCAAGAAAATCATAATATTTTAAAATATATTCAACTTTAAAAGTTAAAAAAGTAGTAAAATATTTATGACATATATTTAATAGTAGTTACATAATATTAATATTATTATATGATCAATATAGTTTTTAATAAGTTATACATTTTCAAAACATTGTGTGATATCAATGCATATTGAACACCTCAATTGATCTAATATGTTAATATTTCTCGTTCATTGTCTATAAATAGATTGGTTATGTCATTATAAGAAGCAAAGTTCATAGAGGTTAAATTAGTTTAGACTTTGTTTGTGTGGTTTTTTCTTTTCAATTTTCTATATTTTAAAAATAAAAATAGAAACGTTAACATTAATATAAAGTTTCTATTGTACATAATACAAAACAAATATCCTATTCTACAATATAAATTTCTTGTTTAAAAATGTAATGACGACCTGAATTAATCGAATAGCCTAATGGAAAAGACTCTTGTTAGTGACCAAAAGGTCCTGGGTTCGAAACTCACCTCATCGCTAATTTACAAAAAAAAATGTAATGATGACCAATCATGGTTGACTGTTTGTTCATGAATTCTTCTCGAAATGAGCCAATGCGTTTGTTAGATATATTAATGGAAACATCTCCGAAGTTAGGCGGACCTTCAACTTTTATACCATCTCCACATATCAAGAACGGGCTACACTATGTGCACACCCAAACAGTGTTACTTTCGGGAGCGAAATTACCATTTTGCCCCTCTGTCAAGTTTCCTCAATCACTACATTTGCAAATAGGGGGGGCTTAATTGTAATTTCACTCCCGACAAGCACTATTTGGGTGTGCATATAACAGATCAGATCAAGAACTGATGTACACTATAAATTTCCCGAAAACTTGGATTGCTACTCTTTGAGGTTCAACTCGATATTGTAGCTTCTCACAAATCCTTCAGACCGAATCAAGAACTGCAAAATTTTATTTACAACTGAAATAATAGATTATGTGATATGACAGTTGAAGTTACAAGGAAAAGGAAAAAGGCTTGATTTTTTTTCCCTTTAATTTCTTGTTCAATTTTATTTACGCATGCAAGACTATTCAACCTCCAGAATCTTAGTTATAAAGTGTAACAAAAATTGGTGCAATCAAAAGTACAAAAATGACTAAACATACTCCATCTGCATAACTTTTAATTGCCTTGATACTTTGTCATCAACTCACAATAATAACAATTAAAGTGATTTTTTGTATAAGATATATATTTTTAGCACATAACAAGATCCGGTCATATTATTTAAAATTATACATCCATCACTATGTCTCTCCATTTTATTTCTTCATCATTAATAGAAATTAATAAAATTTGATATCTTAATTGATAGCTTGAATTAAACCAATACCTGGTTTATTGTTGCAATCTAGTGAACATCCATAACAATTGATGGTTGTCCTTCAAACACACGTCCATCGCCTGTGTTTGGATCGAGGTGAATTAGAGGGAGGAAGATTTTTAAAATTATTCTAGGGGAAGGGAATTAGTGGGAATCAGAGAGAATATATACTATAATTATAAATAAGGAGAATTAGGGAGATAAGAGAAAATATAGTTAAAAATGTGATTCTCCTCTGATTTGGATGAGAGAAAATTTGAAGGGAAGTAGTGGATGGGGGTGGATTAATGATAATAAATCCTCCTACCTAGAAACCAATTTTAGGTCTCAAACACAAAAATTATTGAATTTCCCTCGATTCCCTCTAATTCAGCATTTAGAAAGTTCCCAAATAAAAAAAGAATGAAATGATTAGGGATTCATTTGTAATATTACTTGGCATTCATTATAATACAAGAACGTCAATTTATAAGCCTATCTAAGAACACATAGAAATCCTATCTATAGACAACATCACTTCTAAGTTTACCTCTGAACAATATGCCAATCTTGACCAACCCTTCACAAAAGAAGAAATCAAATCAGCTCTCTTTCAAATGCCTTATAATAAATCTCCGGGCCCAGATGGATTTCCCGCTGAATTCTATCAAAACAACTGGAACCTCCTTGAACATGACCTTACTAATACAATACTTGATTTTCTGAATAATGGACATCTTTTTAAAGAAATAAATAACACTTTCATCACCCTTATCCCCAAAAAACCTAATCCTTCTCAATTAAAAGACTTCAGGCCTATCAGTCTTTGTAATGCTTCTTATAAAATTGCCTCAAAAGTTCTCGCGAATAGACTAAAACCTATTCTCAATTCTCTTCTTTCCCCTTTTCAAAATGGATTTATTAATGGAAGAGGGGCTCAGGATAACATCCTTATGGCCCAAGAACTCTGCCATTTTATTTTCCATTCTAAAAATAAAAAGTCGGGATTAGCGGACATCAAAATAGACATGAACAAAGCCTTTGACCGTGTGAACTGGGAGTTTCTTCTAGCTGTTCTTTCTAAACTTTGTTTCCCACCCCACTGGATCACTCTAGTCAAAGAATGCATCTCCACGGTCCAATTTCTGTCCTCGTCAATGGATGCCCCACTCAAACCTTTAATACTTCTTGTGGCCTCAGACAAGGAGATCCTCTCTCCTCTTCTTTTTGCCATATGTACTGAAGCTCTCTCGGCTACTCTCACGAAACACCAAAATGACAAATCCTTAAAGGGTATTTCAATTGCTCGCAAGGGCCCGGAGATTAGCCATCTGCTTTTTGCAGACGATAGCTACTTTTTTCTTCAACTCAATAAAAAAAGTATCAATACCTTCTCTAACATCATCTCTAATTTTTGCACAGACTCTGGTCAAATCATTAACTTTAGCAAATCGGCTATTACCTTTAACCCTTCTACTCTCTTATCTTCAAAAAATAACATCCAAGTGGTGTTAGGTATTCAAGAATCTAATCACTTTGGGAACTATCTTGGGCTTTCTATTGATCCCCATAAATCCCACCGGAACTGCTTCTTTGCCAGCATTATAGACAAAATCAAACACAGAATTCTTAGCTGGAAATCTAAATTTCTCAACTTTGCGGGTAGAACTACATTGATTAAATCGGTCCTCACCTCAATCCTGGTCTATCCTATGGGCGTTTATAAATTTCCTCTTTCTGTCCTTAATGATATAGACAAAATTTTTGCCAATTTCTTGTGGGATAGCAATCATGATAAATCTATTCATTGGATCAACTGGGAATTCTTCTGCCTACAAAAAAAGGATGGAGGACTTGGATTCAAACATCTCCACCATTTTAATCTAGCTCTACTCGCCCGTAACGGCTGGAGACTTATCAAACACTCCTGTTTCCCTCTAAATAAAGTTTTCCAATCCAAATATTACCCCTCCTCTACCCCGGATAAAGCTGCCTCCACAAAAATATCAAACAACAATCCTTCATGGGCCTGGCGTGGTTTACATGTTGGTCTTCAACATATTAATAAACACAAAAATTGGATTGTCGGCAATGGCACCAAGATCAACATTTGGGGGGACTCTTGGATCCCAAATCTCTCTTCTAAATTTTATCTCTCTCATTACAAGTCCTCCTGCCCTCCTCAACCCTGGAGATGGTAAGCCAGCTGATTAATTCAGGAAATCACTGGAATTATGATCTTCTCCGATCAATTTTTCCGCAAGAGGTGATTTCCAAAATTCTTGAAATTAAGCCGTCTACCAATGATGATAAAGGGGAATGGACTAAGGAATCTCTCTCCACCAAAGATATTTATAATAGAATTTACTCTTTCCTCCCCCTTTTAACTAACACTCTCAAAAATTACCATCGGATTTCCCATAAAACATGGAAACAATTGTGGTTTTTACCTCTCCCCCATAAAATCAAAGCATTTCTATGGAAACTACTCCTCAATAGACTCCCCACTAAAGATCTTCTCTCCAGAAAGACTAAAAAGAATATCAACACACAATGCTCTTTTTGCCTCTTCAAAACTGAAACGAGCAATCACCTTTTTCTCCATTGCCCTTTTGCCTCTTTTCACTGGAATGACAACAATATCAACATTGGACATCCTTCTAGGAAAATTTCAAACCACCTCTTACGAGTATTGAATGATGAGACAAATTCTACTATAATTTTCAAAACTTGTAGTATAATATGGACCATCTGGCTTTCCAGAAATGACCTTATTTTCAACAATAAGGAACTCAGTCATTATAACTTCAAAAACAATGTTGAGAGACTCTCCATCTCCTGGAACATAGAGTTTTCTTTCAAAACCAAAAAGAATCCTAAGAAGATCGGCTTCTCTCATCATACCTCCTCTACTGGAAGTCCAACCTCACCTATTAATCCCTCTGTGTTTCATAAGAGCCAGCTCCTCTTCTCGAGAGAGGACTTATTTCTTACCAGGACCAATAGGGACGCTAAAATTTGTATTGGGACAAATGATGATAATCCCCCATCCTGGAATATCATTATGTATCACAAAGGCACAAGGATCTCTATCCCTGGAAACAGAATTTTCAAAAATGAATCTCAGAACAACAAGGATATTGATCTTGAGAATTCTTTGATGGCAATCATTACGGCATTCCTTTTACTTAAAGACTGTCATCATCATGCTGTGTTCTTCATTACTGATGCCTTCTTTTCTCAGGTATGGAATAGACATTTTTCAGGTTGATGAGTAGCAAGGACGGCGAGAAGATCAAGAAGATTGCTTTGGATTCCAGCTACAAGATCTTTTGGTTCCCGATTAATATCGGATGTATTTTGAATTTACTTGATGTTACTATTTCGGATTTCAATGATGTTAGTTTTTCTACTAGTTGCTCTATGATGAACTTTGATCATCATGACACAACTAATGCAATCCTCCGGGAATAACTCATTTCTAATGCATTATTTATCAAAAAAAAAATCCTATCTAAGGTAAAGCACATATCATTACCCCAGCTGCTACTAGCAAAAACATATAATTTGACAATAAAATGCATAGACAAAAGTAATAGAACATGAAAGAAATAGAATTTACATGCCTTAATTTCAAATTTCACCGCTCTTTGGTTCATTAAAACAATCTTAGGTAGAAGAAATATTTATGTGCCACATAAATCAGCACCTCAGCAAGACAGCAACTAAAACAATTACGTCGAATAAGATGTAGATTTATTAAGACACTACAAGAAATCAAGAGTGGATGTTTGGAAGTATAAAGTGGAGATTTTCAGCACACAACAAAAATAGATATTTGAAATTTCAATAAAATACAAAAACTCCTCATACAGAATACCAAGCCTCTTTATTTTTAGAGTAATATTCTCTCCGTCCCTAAATGATTGTACATTTTGACTTTTCATGATCAAATTTTAAAAAATCTGATAAAAAATTCTCATTAAAGAATAATAAATAATATAGTCATATGAGATCTTGTTAAATTCGTCCCAATATATATTTTTGAAATATCAAATTTTTATATAAGAGATATATACGTTTTAAATCGTCTTTTATAGACCATGAAAAATCAAAATATACCAATTATTTAAGGATGGAGGTAGTAATATAAAAGGTCATGTAATAACTGAAGAGATGGGTTGATTATTGATAGCAATAATAATTTCATAATTAATTTTATTTATTTTATCTAGAGATTTCTCGTACACAACTCCATCTCTTGATCCATGGTGCAGTCTGTTATCTTGTGTCATAATGGTTTTTACATACTACATATCTTTGCAGCATGACTACAAATCTGCAACTTTCTATGGCAACTCTACAGGGTTGATGTTCCATATGTCCTTCGCATATTCGTGAATAGTCCGGTCACTGCTGAACTTGAAAGAACCTGCTGTATTCAAGATCGACATCCTTGTCCATCGCTGCAAAACATCAATTCCGTGTATTAACAATGTCGCTTTATAAAGCTGACACACTGATGAATGGACATTGTTAGTCTATATTAGCTAATTAAGATCTTTTGGTTGTATTACACACTGACTGTTTTTATCACTAACCTTGGGGTCTCTGTATGCCTCGTCAACCTTTTCCTGGCATTCGATGTAACTTGGGAAATCCTTACCAACGAGGAAATAGTCTCCTTGGCCATATCCTTCATTTCCTTCAAGAGATCCAAGCATTTCGTCGTAGTTATAAGATCCAAAAGCACCACTTCTGACAAATTGCTTCACTTCTTCGAAGCGTTCATCAGGTATGAACTGCAATTTATGTTTTTGAAATCAGTATCCAAGCGATTTAGATCTCAATTACAATGCCGTGAATAAAATGAAGCTGAAAAACTAATTAAACAGCCATCTCTGCCATGTAGAAAGAAAGATACATGCCTTCCCCTCTGCTCGTTCTTTTCTGAGCCCTACGATTTCATGGGCTTCGGCACCAAATAAAAAGAAGTTGTCCTCGCCAACCTCTTCCCTGATTTCTACATTAGCGCCATCCAAGGTCCCAATCAAAATGCAACCATTCATTGAAAATTTCATGTTGCTGGTTCCACTGGCTTCCATCCCAGCAGTGCTGGATACATCGTGGAGAATATTAACAGTAATCGTTAACAGAACATCTTACAAAGAAATGTAAGGCAATAATAACGAGGTCACAAAGAGAATTCAGCCTTCATATATGGTATATTGAATTTTCTATAAAACATCAAATATCTGGGGTGTTAACATGACATTAAGTTCAATCAGTTCCATCTACGAGAAGCTGATATCCATGAAATAAAGTAAAAATCGAGCACAATGGTAGAGAAATAAAGTAACGGAATAGATGTGAGTGAGGTGGGATTGGAAAATTGAACCGAAGAATGAAAAATTACAGGTTTTGTCAAAATGTTGGCAAACATGAACGATTTTTTTCTAGGGTCCAAGATATACTGGATCTATTATACTATGTTTTAACCCGAATTGGAGACAACTACTCTATTATACTATGTTTTAACCCGAATGGATATACTGAGTGCGAGTAACTGGAAACACGTTGTTACATCACTAGAAGGTAGAAAAGTTTTAATAAGACTACAAAAAGTACTCAATACATCACAACCTTGATGGTCATACTCTGTGTGCGATGAGTGTGAAATACCGATTAGAGATGAAGACAAGCACACTTCCCAGAAAGAATAATTACCTAATATGCTGAGATAGCTCACTTGCAGGGATCAGCTTTTCAGCAACACTAACATTGTAGTCAGGAACAAACAGAACCTAAAAAGGAAGATGCCAAAGAGAGAAGAACCAATATCAGTGAGACGTGCATGATGACTGTTCATGTCAAAGAGGTCTACTCTGACCTGAGAATGGCTGCAATAATACGTAAAGCATAACAGATGGTAACAAGTAACATGCTTGATATCTACACAAAGGATGTTTCAATCAAATGTTATTGTGTTACAAATCAAACCTTCAGCAGATCCCCAATATCAGGATCATGATTAATTGTGGCTCCAACATCTGTAATAAATTTTACAATCCTCTTGGCCTGCACGTACGTGGCAAATGCTTTGCCTCCAAATATGCATACTCGAGGAACATACTTGTCTCGTCTTTCTGCTGCAGTCATTTCTTTCATCTTCTTATAGCGATAAACAATTCCCAAGATATTCAATAGTTGTCGCTTGTATTCATGAATACGCTTTACCTACACCAAAGTATGTGATGCATTACCATTTCGATGACAGTGAATATATAATATTGGTATGTAACTATGGACATGTCCTCAAGGCTACCTACACGAAAGTATGTGATGCATGACAAATATATTGGTATGTAATTATGGACATGTCCTCAAGGCCACCACCTCCAAAAGCTCAACTAGTAAGACCATGTTCGGGACCAGGCTACTGAGACATAAATTTGTTCAAAACTCGTAGACAGACATGCACAACTCTAAAGAGGCCAAACTGAATTTTTGCGTAGGAGTTCTTGGGTAACAGAAATAATCAGTACTTTTGCACTATAGCACTTTCAGGCATGAGCAAAAATGTTCAATTGCCGAGGGGGATGATCAGCAAATAGGCAAACCTGGATATCAAACATTGCATCAGGGTTGACAGAATATCCAGTTCTTTCTTTGAGGTAGGAGACAAGCTTGAGTTTATTGTTCCTTTTAGCTGCTCTCCACTCGTTTTGAAGGTCTTCACTATCAGCAAACTGAAAATAACGCTTTTGATGGTTAAAACAAATAACATGAATCCTGAAGACAATGGTAAAACATAAGATCTAATTTCGAAATAATTAGAAATGAGACCTCAACTTTGAAGATCAACATTCCAAAGGTCAAAACAATTAACATCATCTTATTATCTATACTAAGATTGTTACGGAAGGCCTAGTACTTTTTGTTCATGTCACGTCTTGAAAATTTAGTTTGTTGGTTTGATAGAAAACAAAATTATATGCAAATGCCAGTGTGAGTATATAAATTACCGGAATAGTAAAGGCCTAATAATAACCTGAACTGATGAAAGTGGACTGAGTTATCATATATTCACAACAAAAGGTTAAGTGTAGATGTTTACCTTCCGCAATTCGGCCAGCTTCTCAGTCTTTAAAACCCAGTCATCCGTCCCAAGCCATTTAGTCAAGATGTCACTTAAATCAGGGTTGCAAAACTGAATCCATCTTCTCGGAGTCACCCCATTTGTTTTGTTTTGAAACTTCTCGGGCCAAAACTGAAAATCGATTAACATGATATATGACTATTTTTCTTCTTGAAGTAAAATAAAAGAATAAGTAAGACGGAAAAAAACAGATCTAACTGGTAACGGTTGCTTATTATAGAGTCTTTTGTAAAATTGGTCAAATAATCTTACTAAAGATGAAAACCTGGTAAAAGTCGTTAAAGACTTCTTGTTTGACAATCTCACTGTGAATTTCGGCAACACCATTTACTGCATGGCCTCCCACAATGCAAAGGTTAGCCATTCTCACCATCTTTGGAGGAATAGGAGCATGTTCTGGTTCGACAGCATTCTCACTCAATATTTTAACTTCTTCAGCTTCACTCTCCTTATCATTGTGTTTTTTTATAACACCATCCGTACTTTCTGACGAATTATTCTCTTTGGTTGCTTGGTTCAGTATATCAGAGCTTTCAAGTTCTCCACTAGCATCACTAGTAGATAATATTTCTACCACAGTGAATAAATCAGCAACAGAGGCAGGCAGATCAATATTTTCTATGATTCTCATTGCATTTAGTTTTTCCTTCAACAAGTCAAGATTCGATGTGCCATATTTTGCTAGAATCTCTTGAACTAGCTGAGAGATATTAAAGATAAACCTTTATTAGGAACAAGCAAGCGAAAAGTGAATCCATTATTTTAATATACTGAACATATTACCTCCTCCTCAATCAACTCTATAATCTCAACATGGCGAGGAAGTAATTTCTCCATGAGTTCATAGCTCCACTTCTCTAGTGCCTCGGGCAAGACTGTGTGGTTAGTGTATGCAACAGTTCTGGCAAGTTAGAGGAACCAAGTTAATTTAACTTTCGCTTTCAGTTAGGCTCACTCGTGAAGGTATAAATATTAGTTCTATAGAATACAATTTAAACATGATCAAGCTATATTATCACATTCAGAGATGTGCATATATTGAGAATTTGACACCACATCTCAGATTGCATATAACCTACATTAAACCATCAGATTTCAAAAAGAAGAATAAATATCATCCAAGTGAAAAGCTGAATCAAGAGTACCTTTGTGTTATATCCCAAGCTTCTTTCCAACTCAAGCCCTTCAAGTCGATCAATATTCTCATCAGCTCCGGTATGCAAAGTGTTGGATGAGTGTCATTCATCTGTACTGCAACTTTTTCAGGAAATTGTGTCCAGTTCACCTGTGCCCCTGATCTCCTTTCAAAGCGCGCAACTATATCTTGAAGAGAAGCCGAACATAAAGTGTATTGTTGCTTTAATCTTAAGGTTTTTCCTTCAATTGATTCATCGCCAGGATACAGAATATAGCATATCTGATTGCAATGAATGAGGAAACTATTAACGTATTAACAAAGGCATAGTTGTTTCTAATCATTCATAATAATTAAGTAATTTCGTCCACCTTTTCAGCATTTACTTGGTGTTCATATGCTTTGGTGTGCTCTCCAGCATTGAAGGCAGACAAATCAAAATCTTCAGAACGTACTTTAGTAGACCACAACCGAAGATTGATGGTTGTTTTCGTCTTATAACCTGGTATTGGGACATCGTATGCAACTGCACTTATTTCTTCTCCACCAATCCAGTGCCTCTTTCCATCTGACTCGGTGATAACTTTACCATAGAATTTTACTGGATACGAGACATCATTTCTCACAATTTCCCATGGATTACCCAACTACAAAAAAAGGAAGATGTCACGTTCTTCTTCAAACTAATTCTTGAGAAACATGTCCACACTTTTAATTCCTCGAGGGGAAAACTAGACATTCCTGAACATAGTCATTTAGTCTATGAACGCATAGGGATAAGCCTAAAGAACATATCTGAAATTTAATAACTTTACACCGATACCTCAAGCCAATTTTCTGCCACTTCCTCCTGGCCAGCTTTTGTAATGAGCTGCTTAAATAGGCCGTGCCTGTATCTAAGTCCATAACCCCATGCTGGATAATTTAAAGTAGCTAACGAGTCAAGAAAACAGGAAGCAAGCCGCCCTAATCCCCCATTTCCTAGCGCAGCATCTGGTTCCTGAGATTACTCTAACAGTTAGCTCTATATAGAGTGTAGTCCATAATAGCATACTCGAGTGCATATTAACGACTTAAGACGCACATTGAATGATTGAATTACATCTGAGAAATCTGAACAATGTACATGCATTTAGAAATGTATACCTGCGAAGCTACATTTTCAAGTTCAAGGCCAAGACTTTCCAATGCCTCCGCATATGGACCAGTGAACCCCAAATTACCAACGGCGTTCAACAATGCTCTTCCCTAGATATATAACATACTTACTCACAAAAAGAAAATCACATTTTCGAATATTATAAACTTTCACACTACAGACTGTCTGTATTGCACTAGAGTAATTACCTGAAGGAATTCCATAGATAGATAATACGCCTGCTTAACATTAATCTTGTCGTAATAATCATACGTCTCATTCCAATTCTCTATAAGAAAATCTCGCACACTTTGAGCTGTGGCGAAAAACGCCTTGGAGGCACCAAATCCCTCGGGGGAGAAGAATGGAGTGAACTCGGCATGGTAGTTGATGCTTGATGCGATAGATTCAGCATCTAGTCCAATCAAACTCAAATCACTTGAACTATCTGAAATTGCCATGTACATTAATCATTTTAGTAAAATTGCACGTCATACGCATTAATCTAACATCATACACCATTTTGAATCCTCTTTAAATTACATTTCCCAATATCTTTTAAGTTCTAACTCAACCATTACAATATATATGACATCTATTAAATCGAAATGTGACATTTGTTGATATATCAACTTTCTTAATTTTACAAAAAAGAGAAAAATATATGAGACGCAATTTTGTATATATGTAGTTTATATTAATATATTCTACTCCTCCATCTCACTCCATCCCAATATAAGTGATTGTTTATAGCACTTATTTTTTAAAATAGAAGTGATCTGTGTAATTATCTTTCCAATTTTTCCCTATAAGCTTGAGTTAACGTATAAAATTACTCGCAATGACAAAGTTTCGTGTTTCAAACTTTTCTCTCCATTTTTATGTGTTGTTTCGGTCATTGTAATCACAATGGCCTAATTGACATAAAACCAATTAGTTTGGCCTAGTGGTTATCGACCCATGCCTCCTCAATGAAGGTCATGGGTTCGAGAAATAAACTTTGATATAGTAATAGAGTAATACTGGTCTATCTCGTCAATGCTCATGTGTTAACCAATTTGGTGTTAACTTTGTATTAACTAAATCTGAACCATTGCATCAACGTATTTTCAATTTTCAAATTTTATAACTATTTTTAATATAATTACTCTTAAAATCAAAAATAATTATTAGGGTTAAACAGGAAAAAGAAGTAAAAGTACATTAAATTCCTAAATATTAAACTGTCATGAAAAATAAATTATTGTTAGACAATCATCTATTTCGAAATGCCTAAAATATGAATTATTAGACCATCTACAACATGTAGAGGCAACACTGTACACCTAATTTGTTATACACACCAAACGGTGGGTTACCGTAGCATGAAATGACGATTCTGCGCCCCTATTTGGAAACGTAGTAGGTGAGGAAGTTCAATAGGGGTAAAATGGCATATCATGCTACATTAAACCACTATTTGGGTGTGTATAGTGGTTCCCACTTTACACACTAGAACAGTAGTGCTTGTTAGAGGTGTGAAATTACAAACAGAGGGGCAAAATAATAATTTCACCCCTAAAATACACTATTCGTATATCAGATCAGTACATGTACGCAAGAAGCATTGAACAATCTCTTCCTTATCTCTCATAATTTAACAGTTCAATTATTACAAGGCCAAAACAATAAGGCTTACATATAGTTTATCACATTCTATTTCATCCCTATCACATAATCTTATATTCTTTTTATAATCAGTAATCCCAATGATACAAACTCATGCTCTATTAAAACATTTCGAAAAATAATAATATAAAAATTAATTTCGATAATGATTAAATTGCCTGCAAATAAATAATATTAATAAGTTGATAAGTAGGAGAATAATAACCTTTTTGAGTGGTGGGATTCTGTAGTTTGTGCTTAGGCTCACTAGACACACCCCTCACACGAAATGACCGTTTCACCCTCACAACACCAAAACGCCTCCCTGCTGAAAACAGCAACTGCAACCCTTCTCGAGAATGAAGCAAAAACGCATTTTGAGAAGGAGCTATTGCCTTAGTAGCAGAGTAGGATGAAGTTGCCATGGGCGGAACCAGAATATTTATAACGAACGAAAATTGCGAATTTTGTTTCAAAAGTGGACAATAATCTTTGTGAAATGTAAGTGGTGAGAGTAATAATTAAGAAGGAAATTTGTTATGGTTACATAGTTGTTTTGATGAGGTTTTTGGTGAGGAACGTGAAGGTGTTGTTCTTTAGTGAGGGAAGAAGATATGCATATAAGCATATGTATGGAATCTCGTGTTGAGATTTATTATTGCTTTTGGAACTTCTTCTTTTTTAGCCTTTTCATGGCAAAACCTATTTCCAAGGCATTTATTTCCAAGGCATGAGATTTTGCCCATTTTACCCTTTTTTTACGGATAAAAGTATCATGAGAAATGGAAACTTGTGATGATTCCACACGTTCAGATTTAAATTCATATTGGCATTTTACCCTTTTTCTACGGATGAAAGTATCATGAGAAATGGAAACTTGTGATGATTCCACACGTTTAGATTTAAATTCATATTAGCATTTTACCTTTTTTCTACGGATGAAAGTATCATGAGAAATGGAAACTTGTGATGATTCCACACTTCAGATTTAAATTCATATTAGTTAAAGTTGAACCAAACATGTGAAATCATCATTGTAATTGCATTCTCATGATGATTCCACACGTTCATTTCAATCTTCAACTAATATTTGAATCTTTATTAAACAAAATTATTTTTATAAATTATTTTTGAAAATATTCTCATATTTTTCTTAAACAAAGTAAGAAGTTTTAATATTTTTCTTAAAAGAATATATATCAAAATGGTTAAGAAAATATGAGAATATATAAAATAAAATATAAAAATAATTTTGTTTAATAAATATTCAAGTAATGTTAATTGAAGATTGAAACGAACGTGTGCAATCATCATGAGAATACAATTCTAGTGAATACCGAATGATATGTTTTCAGATTTAAGATCGAAAACTATGACAATATCTCACTTTTGATTAGTAATTTTACCAATTAATATCCTTTTGATTTCATAACTAATTTATAAAATATGATTTTAATTTTTTTTGAAGCCGCGAGATGATCCAAAATGATATGACGTTGTTATTAAAAAATTTAAAAATCAAAAAGTTATAACATTTAATCAAAATTATCAATTTCTACTAAGTTTGATAATTCTCGTTTTCACTCGTGCTTTACGTGTTCGTTAGTTATGTAGTGTTTTCAACCAAAGTAAAAAAATTTAGTATTTTTTTTTCAAGAATATATATCAAAATGGTTAATAAAATATGAGAATTTATCAAAATAATATATAAAAATAATTTTGTTTAATAAAGATTCAATTATAATAATTGAATATTGAAAGGAACGTGTGGAATCATCATGAGAATGCAATTCTAGTGAATACGGAATGACATATTTGTAGATTTAAGATAGAAAGCTATGACAATTTCACACGTTTGATTAGTAAATTTGACCAATTAATATCCTTTTGATTTCATAACTAATTTATAAAAATGTTTTTAATATATTTCAAGGTACGAGATGATCCAAAATAATATGACGTTGTTATTCAAAAATTTAAAAATCAAAAAATTATAATATTTAATCAAACTTATCAATTAGTACTAAATTTGATACTTCTTGTATTAGCTCGTGCTTTACGTGTTCGTTAGTTATGTAGGGTTTTCAACTAAAGTAAAAACTTTAGTACTCCGTATTTTTTTTCAAAGTTATATATCAAAATAATTAAGAAAATATGAGATTATATCAGAAAATATGAGATTATATCAACGATCACATATAAAAATAATTTTTTTAAATAAAGATTCAAGTATTATTAATTGAAAATTGAAATGAATGTGTGGAATCATCATTGAAATGCAATTCATGTGAATACGGAATGACATGTTTGTAGATGTAAAATAGAAATCTATGACAATTTCACACGTTTGATTAGTAAATTTGACCAATTAATATCCTTTTGATCTCATAACTAATTTATAAAAAATGTTTTTAATATATTTTAAGCCAAGAGATTGTCCAAAATGATATAACGTTGTTATTAAAACAATTAAAAATCAAAAAAAATTATAACATTTAATCAAACTTATCAATTTGTACTAACTTTGATACTTCTTGTATTCACTCGTGCTTTACGTGTTGGTTAGTTATGTAGTGTTTTCAACAAAAGTAAAAACTTTAGTATTTTTTTCAAGAATACATCAAAATGATTAAGAAAAATATGAGATTATATCAAAAATAATTTACAAAAATAATTTTGTTTAATATAGATTCAAATGATATTAATTGAAGATTGAAACGAACTTGTGGAATCATCATTGGAATGCAATTCTAATGATGATTTCACACGTTTGGTTCAACCTTAACTAATATGAGTTTAAATCTGAACGTGTGAAATCATCATACGTTTATATTTCTTGTGATACTTTCACACGTGAGATTATATTTCTTGTGATACTTTCACACGTGAATTTATAGTCTTTGTGATACTTTCACGCGTGAGTTTATATTTCTTGTGATACTTTCACACGTGAGTTTATATTTCTTATGATACTTTCACACGTGAGTTTATATTTTTTATGATACTTTCACACGTGAGTTTATATTTCTTATGATACTTTCATCCGTTTGAAAAGGGTAAAATGGGCAGAATCTCGTGCCTTGGAAATTTATGCCTTGGAAATATAGGCACCCCTTTTCATGTTCTATCTTATCGCCCCATTTGGCTAGTCTATTGTTCCACAGAGGAAATAAATTCGAAATGAGCAACACTATATACACTGGAATAGTAAATCACTATTCCTAAATAGTGATTTTTAGGATTGTAATGACTATTTTACCCTTCCCATTTAACTTCCTCAATTACCACACTCCCAAATAGGGGCAAAATAGTCATTTAGTGAATAGTAATTCACTATTCTGGTGTGTGTATAACAGATCAGATTCGAAATGTATTTGTAGTAATCCGATACTCCATCTGCCTAGACTCTGGGTAACCACCCACAAGCAGCTCCTCCCTTGAACAAATGTATAGTTACTCGTACGCCTACCGTGGATCGAACCCACACATTTATAGAGAAGTACACTCTTATAGTGAACCCGTAACCATTTGAGCTATGTCCCGTGGACTATTTAGCCTTTTCATGGTGATCTATTATACACAAAAATAGTAAAATTTTGGTATGAAATAATTATTTTGTCCCTCTTTTCTGGAATTGTAGTAAGAGATCCTTAAGTTGGGGGCAATATAGTCATTTCACATGTAACGACAACACCATTCAGGTGCGTGTATAGTGTTGCCCCTTTTCATGTCTCTATAATCTCAGTTGTTAGTAGTGAAGTGGCTATCTTGCTTTCTATTTGCATTTGTAAATATAGTTTTTAAGAAAATGTGGGTCAAGGACATATTAATAGTTTTATTTCTACAAAAAACACTATTTGGGTGTATGTATAGTATTCCCCGATACGATATCACTTGATTTTAGTACACCTCTCATTCTAAGGCGTAAGGCTCATTTGAATTTTGAAATTATTGAAACACGGTTTACAAATTATGAAAAGTTGATTTTTCAAAAATATATATTTAAACGAATTTAATAAAATCTCATAATTATATTATTTTTGTATTGGCTAATAATGAAAATTGATGATCAAAGTTTGCCGTAAAAAATTAAAATTGGGTCTTATATTTTGTTGTTACAGAGGGAGTATAACTTTTAACACGAATATACATGATAATTTGTGATTAAAAAAAATTAAGTTAATTAATTCCTATTTTTAATACATATATAAATATTAAACTAGATGTTTAATAAATATATCACTTCCTCCATTTATTTATTAGTCATATGTACTGTTGCGTTAATTAAGAATCATTCAGGTGAATGACATTATATATATATATATATAAAGTCAAGGAATGAAACAAATAGTATTACGAAAATATTGTGTTTTGTAATTTCAAAATGACAAGTATTTTAAAATTGATATACATCAGTTAAATGTACCATTCTAAGATGAAAAAAGTTAAAAAGAAAATCAAAAACAAGTGTACCAAGATTATTGTATGCACCGATTTAATATTTGTACAAAAACATATTTATACAGATTACCTTTTTTTTGTAAATTAGCAATGATGTAAGTTTCGAACCCATGACCTTTTGTTCACTAGCAAGTGTCTTTTTCCACTTGCTAAAATACAAAAATAAGCTTAGATAATTGACATTGATGAATCTTGTTTAGAAAAATGGTACGTCTTACCTAAAGTGTACCAAAAAAAGAAGAAAATATATCATTATATGTTATAATTTGCACTTTTAATTATTAACGAATTATTAATCTACACTATATTTGATGTATCAAAGGGTCGAAAAATTAGAGGTTTTATTTGAAGTCTCATGTTATCTACAATTAAGGAGCATAACTAATTAATTTTATTTTTTCACTTTTATTTTACATAAAATATTAGTTTACACATTAAGCTTAAGTTTAGTTAAGATGAATAAAATTAAATTACATAGATATGTTGTATTTATGCACAATTATGTTTATACTTCATAAACAATATTTTATCATTGTAGTTTACATAAAAATTAATTGAAATCATATACTACTATAATTATGACGAATGAATTTTTACAGATTGAACTTTATATAAATATTTAATAAAATAAAATTTAATAAATCGTAATTTTTCATAAGAAGTCATACATGCATCCACTGGTGTCACGCTACTGTCTCCATACGTCTGAGTGAGTGCGAGGTACCTTGGGAGCGGTACACGTTGCTTTCTGTGGACGGCGTTTACATGTGTTCAACTCGTAGAAAGTACAGCATTTTATCAAATATTTACTCCGTATATTTTATTTTAAAAGGGTCAAATATCTCTTGTTACTTAAAAAATTGAAATCGTTAGATTTTCCTGCAGCACAATCTAGACAGTCAACTTATCGTCCTACAAATAAAATGAATTAACTATATTTTAATCTTTGCAACTGACTAACATTATACGAATTAAATTCACCATTTCTTAATAATTTAGAGAGACAAATGAATAAAATTATCGTTATAACGAAAATGAATTGTTTGCGGTTAATTAGGTAAACCGGGAAGATAATTGATTAATGTAAAATACTGAAGGTAAATGACATCAGACTTAACGTGATATGCTAACAATGTTAGGACTTATTCTTTGGGGTTGTTAACGAGCCGGTTTTGGCCCGAACCGGTTCGACAGTTAATCAAACCGGTTTGACTCGCAAATCATCAGTTCGTTTGAATGTTCAATTTGTAATTGGTCGTTGAGTCGTTTAAAATCGCAAAAAATCGGTTCGAAATAAGAATCGCTTGCTTAGATCGCCAATCGCTCAATCGTAATCTGTTATCACTCGTAAGTCAGGATCTGAGGATATGTTTGGTATATTTATTTTAAAATAAATAGAATACTATAAATGTATTTAACGAGCAAACGAGCGATTTGCAACGAATTTCGAACGAATCGTAATCAGTTATGAATTAACACTATATTTTAATAAAGTTAATTTGAGCAAAATGGCTTCATTGATCGCTAATGTTTGCTAAAAAACTCCAGTCGATCACCCTAGTATGACTTTGTATACTTTCTATTACTAATGTTGAGTATTATGTATAATTTGGGTCATTCACACATTTTTTTATTGTACAACCCTCGAATTTTTTTGACATTTTAAACATTTTTACTAGGGATGTTTTTGTCCGTCTCCAATAAATTTGTCATTAAGTTCAACTAAAACTCATCTATTTATTTTGGGAGGTATTTTAGTTTTCTATAGTTTTTCCCAAATTGTGGTGTGGGATGAATGAGTTCATTGTTAGAGGGGGTAATTTGCACCCTACACCTTATAAACTTCAAAATGTGCACCGTACCACCTTGTAAACTTAAATGAGCACAACACCTCCTTCTAAACTTCAAAATGTTGCACCCTACCTCATTGGTGTTAACTTTGGTGTTAAAGTTAACGGAGGGTGTACTTCACTTGCTTATTTAGTATGTATAATTGAGGAAGATTGTCAAAAATAATTATTAAATAATAAAGTAGCATATAATCCTCTTTTATATTAGACGACATTATACCATGAAAATATTTTAATTATATTACGTATAACATATTACAAAATAAATATTTTAAAATATGTTTTAAAAAAATCTAATTATAATATTTTGTACTTATTGTAAATTAAACAAGAATTATTATTTAAGTAATCTTATTCTATATAATACTTATATCAATTTAAAGTAATTTTTAATTGTATTTAGACTTAGTGCAACTATATTCCTTATGTTATATATTAATAATTTTTAATGATCCTATTTATTTCTTCTCTTGTTTTATATCAGTCTTGTATTATATTAATTACTTCTGTTTACATATTATATTTAAGATTTATGATAATGTTTTTTCTTTTTTCCTAGCTTTCCAAGGTTATATTTTTTTAAGGAAAACATATTTTTTTTATTAAATAAAGTCATATTTATAGTAAAGGTACACCATCTTATGTTTCCTTAATAATGTTAAATTGTGTTAAAACAAAATTAAATATTTATAGATATTTTAACAAAAAAAGTTAACTTTAACACGAAGCTTAACACCAAGGGGGTAGGGTGCAATAATATTTTGAAGTTCACAAGGAGTGTTGTGCTCATTTAAGTTACGGGGAGGTATGGTGCACATTTTAAACTTTATAAGGAGGTATGGTACAAATTACCCGTTAGAGGGTGGTTAAATTTGAGCAGGGGGGCGTGTGGGTGGTACGGTTGGTGGTGGAGATATTTTAGTAAATTGAAGAAGAAAGGTAGTGGTTTGTCGGTGGTGGTGGTTTTATGAATTGAAGAAGAAAGATGGTGGTGGTTTGTGAATTGAAGAAGAAAAAAGTGGTTGGTGGTGGTGATATAGATGGTGGTGGTGGAGAGGGTGGTGGTTGATTGTTGAAGGTTGGGGTAAGAAGAAAGGTAAAGATGATGGATTGGGGTAAATTAGGAGGGGTAACTTAGACTTTTCATGGGAGAGTGGTATTTGGACTAAAATTGCAATTGTGTGGTATAAGTTAATATTCCCTTCAATTCAAATTATATATCTTTTTTATTTTTCCGTTTTTAATTTTGATTATCAATAACTAATTAGTTATATTATACTCCATCTGTTTCAATATGTTTGATTGTTTAGAATTTTTGTCATGTTTCAAAATGTTTAATTGTTTACATTTCCAATGAACTTTTAAGCCTATTTTCTCCTTTTTGCCCCTATAAAGTATTTTTTGTCCCTAATAAAGTAACATTTATTTTAGTAATCTTGCACCATTCCTTAATAAAGTACTTTTTCTCCAAACGATCAAACATATCGAAACGGAGAAAGTAATAAATTTTAAAAATTTACTTTTATGAGAATACTCTTAATTATAAATTTATTAATGTTAATTTTATATTGTTAGGACTAAATAATAATAAGTAACTGATATTTAAGTTGGCACGTAAGAACAATAACCGTCATAAATTTGAAATGGAGGGAGTATAAGTTAACATTGAGGTCAATAATGTGGTATTTAGCCACTTTCCTCCAATTTATAATGCAAAGGACTATAAGCGGTGTCGGAGCAATACACGTTTGTTCTGTCGAACGATTACTGTATGTGAAAAAAAAAGTGTAAAGGAAAATGTGAAAATTAGCATTTAAATTTATATTTCAATATATTTACGTATTTTGACCACTCACTTTAAAATTTTACCGATGTCAAACCTCCATTTTAAAATACTTAAATTCGCTCAAAACTAAAAGCTAAGACGAATTATGATATTATAATTGAGTCAAAGCGTCGGTTACTCATGTTACTGTTGATATTCAATGAAGATGTTGGTCTAGTTTTTCTTGATTGTCAATGGAAATAATCATATGAAATGTTGTATCAATGTGTATGTCATGTGGAAAAAATGTGAAGGAAAGAGATTTTGGTTGAAATCCCATTTATCAACCTATGAGTTATATAGTTACGTAGTCAATGCAAATTTTTTTTTGCGAAGGACATGGAATTGATAATATACTGAAAATATACAAATATAGGTGCAAAAAAGAAATTCTTGCACAACTCACTTCTTAATCGAGTCATTAGCTCGGTTCTAATTAGTGAACTTTCAGCGAGCTCATCTAAACTCAAGTTGAACTATTTCTTGCTCTAAAATATTAATCTAATTGGTTTAAGTTTAAATAAATTTCGAGTTAATCGAATAGCCTAGTGGAAAAGGCTCTTGCTAGTGATTAAAAAAGGTCATGGGTTCGAAACTCACCTCATCGCAAATTTACAAAAAATAAAAAAAAAATTAAATAAATTTTAATATATAAGACAAATCATTGATATCATTACACGTTATTTGATTAGGAGAATTAAAAATCATTTACTTTTACTAGAAAAGTCAATCATATATAAAATTACTACCACCAAACTAGCTTAATTATTGGAATTGTACAAATTTTGATAATATATTGATAAATATGGAAAACTCTGCGATCACTCAAAAATCTGTAGAGCTCGCCAACCGGCTTGTATCTCGGCTCATTGAACTCGGCTCCCTCGAGCTTAACGCTGCTCAGTCTAGCTTGAGTCATGCTGTCAGCCTGTCACTCACAATTTTAGAAGAAGTAAAACAATCTTTGAAAAAAAAATATTAGGAAAAATTTAACAATTTTTCAATAAAGTCTCGAGTATTTTCATAGTATCTTGATTTATTAGGCATAATCAATTAATTAATACAAAATAATTCTCTTATAATTAGCGATGAGATAAATTTCGAACCCAAAATCTTCTGATAAGTAGCAAAAATATTTTTCACTTACAAATATACTATAAACATGAGCGATGGAACGGTACGGTCTAATCCTTTGTTCTACAACTTATGGTACTTGACCTAACGACGAACGTTAATTTGTTTTGACATCGTACATTAGCCCATGAAGTACTAATGGGTTATTCTTTAGTTTTGTCGGCATACCATCAAAATAGCACTAGTCGGTTCCATCTTCCTTGTGCTCTGTCGTTTTCCCATTTTTCCTACAAGATTTTGGTATTTTCTTGTTTTCTATAGAATGGATGTGTAGTGGTTTTCAACAGTAGATAAAAAGGTGGAAATGCTTTAAATCCCTCCCCTTTGTAATTGAGTTTGAAAATAGGAAAAGCAATGAACTATCGTATATTATCGGTGAGTCTTTCGCTCATTAATGTTTTAAATGTTCGAACATTTGTACACACATGTTTTAAAACTCCTCATCTACTTAGAACGTCATTGGTTTCTCCTTTATTTTAGTCAACTGATATGCACGTAATTTCGTATAGGGTCCATTTTCGTATTCTTTTTAATTTCTATTAATTAGGAGATTATTCTACCCTAGATTCACGTGATTATCCGATATTAATGATGAAATAGTATGTTTTGCTAAAAGATCTACTTGTTTGTTAATGCTGAAAGATCTACATAAGTAAGTGAAAGAGTTCAAAATGAAACAAAGGTGATAATCTGTGCCTTTTGTCCTTGAAAATATCAATGTACTTGTAGCAAATCTCTCATATAAGAAGATATGTGGTTTAAATTCTCCTCGCCCTCTCAAATTCGACGATCCGTGCCTTTTGCCCTTGAAAATATCAATGTACTTGTCAGTTTGCAGCGTGTAGTTTTAAAACAGTCAATCCCCCACCGAACTACCCGAACATATCATTTTGGAGATTTTGTTTACTTTTAATTTTGAAATTGACATATTTTAAGTTTTAGTGAATGACAAAATCGAAATTCAACAATTTTAAAATATATAGGAGCCTCTTTTAAAATAAATAAAATTATTAAAGAAAAATGAAAACTCCTTCCCCACCATTCTCCCGCCCCCTTCCTTGAAACAAACTTCTATGTAAACATCGGCTCCCCTACTGCCTCTCAGCTTTTTTCACCCCTTTCCCTCGCCTTCCTCGAGCTTCAACTACCTCAGTTCTACCATAATCTGGTTCCCACCCCTCCCCACCCTGCCCATGAAACCCTCTTATACGAAAACACCCCTTCCCCTTTAAGCCTCACATTTGCGACCACCTCCTTTCCTCTCGCCCTTCTCAAGCTCCGGCCACCCCAATTCAGCCACAGTCTGGTTCTCAACCGCACTTGACATCCACACCAACATTTCATCATCTATTCAGCAATTTGGCCCCATAAACTTAATATATGTTGAATTTCAGTTTTTCCCTTCATTAGAACTTACAATTTGTTCAATTTTAACATCAAAAGTGGACGAAATCCCAAAAGGACCTATTCTAATATTTCAGGGGCCAAACAAATTGATTGTAACGTTCGTAATAGATTTACAATATTAATATGAAAATAATTATCCTACTAATGACCATCACAATGAGGTATCAACTCAAATATTTTGAATTATTATAATATAATTATATTCTTACATTGGTTCGAAAAAACCTAGTTAACAACCTCATTTTAGGTTGGACTGAATCAGAACCGAAAATTTCTACTGTACTCGAATTATGTACATTTACAACTCTATTTTCACTGACTTCTTATTTACCATGAAACTTAAACTTCAAATATCTCGAACTGAACATCTATTCTTTTGATTCATTCGAACTTTGAGCCGTAGAGAACCTTCGAATCTTATCAATAAAGTCAACGTTTCGAACTATTCCCCTCTTCCTATGATCTCCAACTTGGTTGTTTCCACCGGCGGTCTTGAGTCGAGCCGTGAGATTTGACGCATAAACCATCAACGTCAACCAAAGACCTTTCAAACAATGGTCTACTAACTTAATTGCATGAATTTGACCATTCAATTGTTTTTTAATGTTTAAATAATCCTTAAATATGATGTACTAATAACATTTCTCTCTCTCTTACTCACTTGTTATTTTGTCTCGCTTCATAAATCTCTTCCTGATCTAGGAAGATCGATTATTATTTATTATAACTATCATTTACTGTATATTAAAGTAATCCCCCAAATGCCCATTTATTTATTTATTACAAAAACCATTTATTTCGTAATATATATCTAATTAATTCATCTCATTTTCAAATATTCAGCTGAAAAATCAGAGCTTTTCTTGTCTATATATACATAAAAGCACATATATTGATATATGTAATGCACGAACCCTTATGAATTTAGGAGTTTAGTTTGGTAGATTCTTGGAAGAGCTAAGAATGAATAATGCATAGTGATTGAAGAAGCATTGGATGTGTTCTTGTATATCATAGGGTGAGTAGTGCATTGTTTGGTTGAAATTCATTTCAAAGATTAAAGCTTGAACTTTTGGTTGTTACTCACTCCAATTCATTTTAATTGACGTTGACCTTTTCGGGTTTTGTAATTCATTATAATTGACGTTTTCGGGTTGTGTGGAAGGTTTGATCACAAATTACTGCTTGTTTTTTGACAAATATGACATTGGTATTGTTTGATTTGTTGTTATTAATGTCTTTATAGTGGTAGTATCTTGTATTTTCTCATTATATGATTAAGAAGTGATTCTGTCGAAAACACTAATTAAAAAAGATTGGAGAGAGTATTTTTATTGTGATCTTGATCGAAATCATTGGATGAGTAGTTCATTGTTTGATTGGTATTCATTTTAGAGATTAAAGCATGGAACTTTAGTTGTTACTGGCTCCGATTCATTATAATTGAGGTTGTTTGGTTATGTGATGAAGGTTTGACCACAATTTACTGTTTAGTCTTTCTCAAATAGTATGTGGCATAATCTGATTTGTTGTTATTAATGTTTCATTGTATTTTTGCATTATATGATTAAGAAGTTAGTCAGTCGAAAAGTTAATTGGAAAGAATTGGAGGGAGTACTTTTGTTGTGATTTTCATATGATGTTCAAATTGTTGCAGTAAATTGAACTTTGGTGGTGTTGAAGCTTGGATTGAGAGAACTGGATTGGAAATATAACCAGGTGGGGGAGGAAGCAGAGGAGAGGAGGTGGTGGTGGAGGAGGAGAAGAGAGGAGGGGAGGGAGGAGAAGATGCAGCTGCACTTCTCACCTAGCACGAGAAGTATAACGATATCAAGCAGCAGCAGCAGTAGCATTGGTAAGGGGCAATGCAACAATAATGGAGGGTTTGGTGAATCGATGAAGATTAAAGTAGGATCACCCCGCATTTCCTATCGCACGCTTTTCTATACCATATTGATACTTGCTGTTTTCTTGCCGTTTGTTTTCATTCTCACTGCTGTTGTTACCCTTGAAGGTGTTAACAAGTGCTCCTCATTTGGTAATTCCTTTATCTTGTTTCATATCTCTTGTATCTGCATAGTGTTATTGTTGTATGTTTGTATGGCAATATAATTGATGTTGCTTTGCCGTTTAATTAGTAGGATTTGATAATATATATTATTGATATTTGCATGACTTGTATATGCTCATTTTGATCTGTTGTTGATTGAAAGTTCAGTATATGTGGTTGACAGCTTATTTATTCAAGTATGCTCCATTATGGATGTAGCTCATTCATGTTCCAAATCCTAAAAGCGACATTAATTACTAATATTGTCATGATAGATACTCCCTCCATTCCTTAATATAAGGGCCATTTTCCTTTTTAGGAAATCCCTTGATTAAGTCCCATTTGTGAAACAAAGTGTTGAGGGAAAATTTAAAGGCTTATTTTCATTTTGGACCCTGAACTATTATGTAAGTTTCAAGTTGGACCCTGATACTATCATAAGCCTCAAATTGCCCCTTATACTACGTTTTGTCTCATTTTGCCCCCTTCAAATGCCAATTTTAGATTGAATTTCGTTTTAAAAGAGGGGCAAATTCGGATTATTACATATATCAAACTTTTGGGGTGTTTTTACAAATAACTAATGATAGTATCATGGTCCAATTTGAAACTTACGTGATAGTTCAGGGTCCAAAATGAAAATAAGTCTGGGATTTATTTTTAATTTAATAAGTTTTGTTATTTGTGAATTGTGCCCAAAAGTTTAATATATGTGCTATTTCGATTTCGCCCTTATTTTAAAACGAAATTACATCATATTTGACGTTTTAGGGGTAAAATGAGACAAACCATAGTATAGGGTCCAATATGACACTTATGATAGTATTAGGGTCCAATTTAAAATTTTCATCATAGTTCAAGGTCCAAAATGAAAATAAACCAAATTTAAAATGTGAGATGAATTTGAATTTTCTTAAAGTTTGTGAAGAAGTAAATGAATTTAGGGATGGAGGGAGTAATCCAAAGGATGATATGCGGCGCCTTCTATTGAATCTTTGTCCCTTAGATAAATAATGAGCAAGTCAATCAGTGTGTCCGAGGGGAGTTCATTTAAAACTTTGCTGTGGTTAGGTTTCCCATGAAAATGACTAAATAAGCATGTTGGATTATTGTTTCATACTTAAATGTGCCTCAACGAGTTAGATAGGGCCATGGTCATGTTTTGTATAGAGTTGACAAAATTGTTTATGCGTGAACCAGATACTACCCCTTTTGTGTTCTGAGAACTGATTAACACTTTCATGGTTCCTTGTCTTTTAAATGTCCTCCCATTGTTCTGGTTTGAGTTTCCAAACAGACCCTGATTGAATCGAAGTGTTGATCTTATTATCAAGTGTGACATATAATGACTCCTTGAGCTTTCACATGTTTTGTTTGACCAACTAATATTTTGTGATGCACTTTTTTGTTTTGAGTGTGTTTTCTTCCTGCAATAGTAACCTATTTTCTTGGCATGCTGTAATTTATTATCGTGTTGATATCTGATATTGCTGGTTTGGTTCCAATGGCAAATTTGATGAGAAGTCGCACGGAGATGATGGGTAAGGGAGAGTGAGAAAGAGTTATTTATGTTACATGTCTCATGATGAGTTGATGTTTATGAAGCCATTCATCTTAGCGGGAGCTATTATCCATTAACATGTTTCTGTGTTCAACGGTTTGCTCAACGGGATATCCTTCTGACGTTCATTCTCATCTATTAATAGCACGATAATCCTCAACAACACATGGACATCTGTTTTCTTATTCTCACTAGATTTTCTTATCTTTGATAGAGTTTTAGTATTTATTGGCATTGATCAATTATAGTTAATCCTGGTCCAAGTGAACTGCATTATATTTCTGTGTTTCCTGAAGTCCATTGTATGTGTTTCGATATTTTTTCCTATATCTTCAAATCACATTAGAAGGCATAGTTCATGGTTATATATTTCTTAATTATGGCATTTTCAGGTTGTATAGGAAGACGATTAGGACCAACATTTCTTGGTAGAACTGATGATTCAAAGGTAACGACGGTTTTCAGTTCCTGCTAGTTGTTGAACGTATTACTTATTCTGCATGACTGTACTGATGTTATTATTGAACCCTATTTCTTGTGTTATCATCACAGAGGCTGGTCAAGGATTTCGCTAAGATCTTCCATCAAGTAAATGGAGAAGAAGTTCCGAAATTGCTAAAACTTCCTAATTCATTTAATCAACTTGTTTCTGAAATGAGAAGTAACAAGTATGATGCAAAACAGTTCTCGTTGATTTTAAAAGGAATGGTATATTTCAATAACCTTTATCTTCTCTTACATTTATAATTTATCCAATCTATTTGGTGTTTGCATCTTATAATGATTAACGTTCTATTGCTCACCTTTGCCTGTACATTTACACATGATCTAAATAACTAGATTCTTGTTTCTTTCTTTTGTGGGTCCTTTAGTCTATATGCTGGAATTAGGGATTTAGGCGTATTTTACTGATTAAAATCTTTTCAAAAGGATTTCAAACTTGGTTTTACACTTCTATGAAAGGAAAGCTGAACATATTTATAGTTATCATGTGGCAATGGCTTATATTCTTCTAAGAACCACATATTAAATTAAGATGACATGCCAAGCACCTGCATTAGCTATTTATAAAGTGTTGCTCATTGTGTCTGTTCTAATTTCCTGACATAATCCCGTCTTATCTAGTATAATAAGATAATAATCACAGTACACTTTCAACAGCTATTGATCTCTTCCACTGACCGGATGTGCCTCTGTGTAGTTGTTTTCAGTTCTCATATATAAAGAGCAAAAGAATTTAACTAAACCTGGTTAAAGAATCTCCTGACCATTCTGAACACATGTGTCTAGCAATCACTATGCCATTTAATTAACTTGATGATAACTCTCTCCTATCGTAGTGGTTGAAGGAAGAATGTTAATGACACTTCCATTGTGTTTAGTTGTTATGGCTATTTTATCGAGGAGCACGTTGATCACTTATATAGGACTCAGGCCTTAGAATAAAAATAGAATTTGAAACATAAAAAGGAAATTGGAAATCTGTAATATGTATTCGAGATGGGGATGAGGTATAGGCTACAAGCAAATAGAGCAGTTGCGATGAATATTTGCTAATTGAGAGATGAAGGGCAATATATGATTGGAAGATTGACAAATATGTCCTATGGGTTGTGAACTTTATATCGAATTTTGTTCTTATGAATACTTATTAGACTGATGCTATAGGCTTGTTATTTTTGTATGATAAGGGAAGGATAAGTAGCAAGATCCATAAATATTAATAATCCAATCAGCAAGGACCATGATTCCGAATTGCTTATGCGATCCATAAATAATAAATGACTTGCGATATGTGATTCGGCTTGCTTCTGGTTGAGGATTTGCTTAGAAATTGTTGTGGTCTAAACTGTAAAACTTGTTGCAGATGGAAAGATCTGAAATGGAAATTCGAGAATCGAAATTTTCTGAGTTAATGAACAAACACTTTGCTGCAAGTGCAATACCAAAAGGAATTCATTGCCTATCCTTGCGACTAACTGATGAATATTCATCCAATGCTCATGCACGGAGACGGTTGCCTTCCCCAGAATTACTCCCTTTGCTTGTGGACAACTCATATCATCATTTTGTGTTGTCAACAGACAACGTACTTGCTGCGTCGGTGGTGGTTGCTTCTTCTATACAATCATCACTGGAGCCTGAAAAAATTGTTTTCCATGTCATCACTGATAAGAAAACCTACCCAGCTATGCATTCATGGTTTGCTTTGAATCCAATGTCTCCTGCTACTGTTGAAGTAAAAGGTATTCATCAGTTTGACTGGTTGACAAGAGAGACTGTTCCTGTGCTTGAAGCTGTGGAAAACCATATTGGAATTCGTGATTATTACCATGGAAATCATGTTGCTGGGGCAAATCTCAGCAACATATCACCACGAACTTTTGCCTCGAAATTGCAAGCAAGAAGTCCGAAATACATTTCTCTATTAAACCATATTCGTATATTCTTGCCTGAGGTAATTTTTTTTTGAATTTAATATGTCTGGAATATCCTGAAACAATTAAGACTCAAGCCTGTACCTCTAAAATTAAGCTTAACCCTTATGCCCGATTGTGTATAGCACAATGCTTTAATTAACTACTAAGATTATCATTTCTTGTTGCAGCTTTTTCCATATCTTGACAAGGTGGTTTTCTTAGATGATGATGTTGTAATACAACGTGATCTTTCACCTCTGTGGGACATTGATCTGAATGGGAAGGTCAATGGAGCTGTGGAAACCTGTAGAGGTGACGATGAGTGGGTGATGTCTAAAACATTCAGGAACTACTTCAACTTTTCTCATCCCCTTGTTGCAGGAAGCCTGAATCCTAATGACTGTGCGTGGGCTTATGGGATGAATATTTTTGACTTGCGAGCATGGAGGGGAACACTGATAAGAGACACTTACCATTCTTGGCTCAAGGAGGTTAGAAACACTAACTAAATTTTATGCTCAGAAATTGATTCTTCCTCCGCGTCATGTTATAAAGCCGCTTCACAGTTGAAGATGTGCATATAACTTATTTAATAAATGAAGTAGCAGCTCAGAATTATAAAAGTTGGATAAGTATTGTTGCTACTATTGATAATCACTTTTTGCATCAATAGTTTAGCTTTGTTGCTTGTGCTGTTTAATAAATGTTCCGATTCATTCTTCGTTATCTAATGGTGCATAGCATAAGTGAAGTATTGTATGCTTGGAGCTTAAGGTAAATGAGAAATTGTAGTAGCGTGAAGTTAATATTGTTTCTCTCCACAGAATCTGAAGTCTAACCTGACTTTGTGGAAGCTTGGAACCTTGCCTCCTGCTTTAATTGCGTTTAATGGTCATGTCCACCCAATTGACCCCTCGTGGCACTTGCTTGGCTTGGGTTACCAGAATAAGACAAAAATTGAAGATGTGAAGAAAGCTGCAGTGATTCACTACAATGGCCAGTCAAAACCATGGCTTGAGATAGGGTTTGAGCATCTACGTCCATTTTGGACCAAATATGTTAACTACTCGAATGATTTCATACACAACTGCCATATATTAAATTAAGCGTCTCTCAGCTATGGTGTGAAATTGAATACCGGTCTAGAGCTGGAAGAATTTTGTGGGTTGTGCAGAGGTTTTGGCAGCTGATAGAGAATTCCACATTCATTTAAAAAGATGAAAATTAGCAGAAAAAAATGGTGACCGAGTCAATTAAGGGAATGGACTTTTCTCCCTGCTTCTGGAGATATTCGGTATGGCCGACGAGATATTGATTCTTTCATTCTGTATTAAAGAATTTTGTCATTTATTATTTTAGTTAGACAAAGGGCATCATTCTTTACCTCGTTGATGGCATTGCTTCGTCTGCTGCTTACCCGAAGAACAAATATTATGTCATGGTTGAAGATTAGGCACCGAGAGAAGCAGCTAATGATGCAGGTCCTCGATGAAACTTAAGTTTTGCTCTGCTATAGCCTTTAGAAGATTATATTTCTTTTCTGAATATATTTTTACTCTTAAATTTTTATGGCTGTTGATTTTGTATCATCAATTCTTCGTGGCCACACTCAGGCGTCGAGCTGAGGTGGTTTTGTCACTGTTTATTTTCTTTAATTCAAATATATTTATCAATGTAGATTTTTTTTCCAACAACAAAGAGGGCCTTCATTCAGCATCTTTTAGATTACAAGTTATGCTTGTAATATACAACATCGACATGTTCTAATGTTTTTTACGAGGTTTGCACCTAAATGGGGTAAGGGAACGACCTGTACTAATGTGAAGGTTGTTTTCGAATTTATTCAAGAGCAATGTACAACGTTATTTATTACTTCACGATGGATAAGAAGAATAATGTACAACCATTTCAATTTATTTCATTATATTCGAGCCCTCGAGAATTTAAAATCTTTAACCACGAATGATGTTGAGTATGCATGGAACATGCTTTATACATTGCTTCCAGACTGAATATAACAACACACATGAAAAGTTAATACAAGAATTATGCTACACAACAAATGACTAGAATACAACAATAACATGGACCAGGAACTATCTAAAGCAATTACAGTATAACACTCACATCATGTTTTCTAAGTTGAACAGTTTCTCCACTTCGAATTCTTCTGCAGTGCAGTGCATCTATGCGGTAGGTTTCCTATCCCAGATACCACTGATATCATGAGACAATTTCTCTAACCAGCCAATCCAAACTTGGATATGCAAAATACAGAAGGAGAAACGATGGAACTCCGAACAGTAGAGTTATGACTATGTACAAAGACAAAACCGCCGCACTGGCAGGTATTGCATATAGAATAATCATAAGAAATATCATAACCAGTGGAAACTTGGCTACCATGTGAAGGAAGAAAACCAAGCACTTTCGAAGAGAAAAATGCAGCCTCTCCATACCTAGGTAACGAGTAACATGATGAGAATCGTTACTCGCTCCTGATGATTCAGATTGATTTATAGTGTTGACCCTCTGGTTAGAGTTGTTTGAGTTGCTTTTCGGGGTTGAAGGCCAGCTACCTCCACATGTAGCTGAATGTGATCTCACTCTATCCCCATTCATGCTCTCTAGCATCCAGAGAAGAAAAAAGTTCTTCCGCGGAAACCTGAGGTTTCCTTTGTACACTAAACGGGGAGATAACAAATTGCACCATGGACATGCTATTAAGAGTGGCATTTGCATCGGTAGAGTAGGAAACTTTACCACGGCCCACTGCAAGCCGAAGATACAGTTTTTACAAAGGGTATGGCCACACCATAACACATATGGTACATTCTCAACAAGGTTAAAGGACTCCCAGCATATAGGGCATTCTAATCCCTCGTCTTGACCAGTAGTAGAAGAAGCCTCGTCATCAGAGCCATCTACAGCATGCCCCATTGGATTCAGAGAAATGTTTGAAGCAGCACAGTTAGATTTTAAGTTCCACATTATGGCTTTGTTGTGCTAAGTGAATGACTACGAATTAAACATTTTGGACAAGACCAAAGTAGCAACCTGAAATGAAAGTTAAACAAAGCTGTTACAAAGCAATATTTCCCTCAAATAAAGGTTTTCCCTTGCACTAGAAGACTTTGGATTGGCCAGAAAACATTTTGCAGTTAGCATCTATCAATAAGAATCGAAATGGTAAACTAAAATGCATATTTTATGGTGGAGGGATCAAGCGAGGGTCAGTTATGATGTTTCTATACATTCTTTCAAATGTAGAGAAATAATCTCACAGCAGAGAGCATTATTTATCAAATATAGGACAACGATTTTCGCAGTCAAGTTAAGGTAACTGCACTCAGCAATAATGTAACACAAAGCGATAAAATATATTATCCCATTGTAACCCCGAGCATATTATGGTGGAGGAATTGTTAGCGGTCCTAACAATGTAGTCTTTCCTATAAAAGAGATTAACTCTCACTGAATAGGGCTGGATCAACAAATTACTTCAAGAAATATTTCATAAAACGGATAGTTCTAACAGAGAACGAAACCCTCATAAGGATACATCAGATACAAGAATGCATGAGCTTATCACTTAAATGAACTAAATGTGGCATTCCCAAAGATGAGAGATTACTATGCAATCACAATTACATGAAATCATGAATGATTGAATGAGCACCCATCTTAATAACATTTCATTCAGCAACTATCAAACTACTCAGCGAACGATAGTCCTTTACAGACACACGAATGAAAACTCCCTGAATAGATATCACATTCTCAATTTAGCGCATATACAATACTACCCAAACCGCGGAGCTTAACAATACTTTCTTGTGATCAATGATACAATCCTCTTCCTCGGTAATCTAGGTCTCCATTCTTCTTAAATCAGGGCAAATCAACTTATTCACCCCATTCGAATTCTGAAAGATAGTTTCACCTTTGTTAACTACGGATATACATTAACCCTCGAACCCAGTGAAATTTTTATCGTTTTGCCCTCACCTGAATTCACCTCAATACCGCTCATCAAACACTAATTTCCATAAGAGATTGTAACACCAAAAACCATCTAGTCCTATTTTGCTTCCAATCAATTATGGGTTTGAAACCATTACCGTAATTCAACCCAAAAAAATTGTCTTACCCCATCAAAATAGCCAATAGGTTAATTATACTAGACAACGTTATTTGATTCCAAAATTCGAAAAGTCAACCATAATAATTAAAATCGGACAATGTTTTTGGGACAAAGGAATTGATACTAGATTAAAAAAACAAATGGGATCTTGATATTAACAAAATAACAATAGATTAATTAAATAATAATAAAAAAGAGGGCAATTGATTACCTGATACGATTATGAATGTGAAGATCCAAAGGATGTTTTGTTGTTTGTAAGTTCGTTACGTACTTCTGCCATCTGCCCATTAAGACAAAACCATTTTCTTCATGGCTTATAATTTTTTGGCTTATTTACCTCTAGACCCCTCAACTATCACTATCTTTTCAAACATGTTGGCCTAGTGGTTATTGACCCAGCCTTCATATTTGGAGGTCGTGAGTTCGAGTCCTGACAAGCATTCTTATAAAACAGATGCCTCTACCCAAAAAAAAAGAAAAAGAAAAACTATTTCTGTCTATCCAAACAACTTACTCATGATATTATTGACCTATTCATAAAGGACATTTTCGATACAACACATAAACTACCATCTTCAACCTTATCCCACCCCAAACCCCCACCATTTGTACAACCTACATCCCCTTGTAGCCCCTACATAGACCCATCTTTATCGTTCAAACATGTTTATATCACGTACTCATTACTTAAATGGGTGGCTCCATTTCTGAGGGAAGTGAGCAGCCCGATTTCATGTTGGAAGAGCTGATTGTTGGGCGGGTGGGGGTGGGTGGCGATAGTGGTTGGGGCTTAGGGGGTTGAAGGGGACGACAATTGATAGGGTGCAAAGGGACAAGCAGGGGGTGCAGATTGGGGAAGGAGTGGGGTGGGGCAAAATTGAAGATAGTATTTTATGTGTTGTACAAAAAATGTCCTTCAGAAATAGGTCAATAATATCATAAAGGGGTTCTTTGAAAGGATAATAGTATCAGGGACTATGTGAAAAGATAGCGATAGTTAAGGGGTCCAGAGGGAAATAAGCCTACTTTTTTCTCTCATACAACTTACAAATAGTTATGTGACAGGAAATACATTTTTTAAACTAAGCAAATGAGAGTCTAAGCTCCAAATAAACAAGTTCGTCTTCTCTGACTGCTGCTTCAATGAACTTGCTTCTGGATGTGACTCTAGTATTCGAAGTTGTCATGAAACGCCTGAAAATCCCATAGGGTGGGTGTTGGAAAATGCTGAAACGCCTCTAAATCTTACATAGTGGGTGCTGAAACCGTTGTAACAGTAGCCCCGAAAACACAAAAAGTATGTTTAAATATGCTCATCTACAAAAGTCGAACTTGAGACCTCTTAAAATGAAACTTACTAATTTGCCCCTTCAACTATGACATTCTTTTCAATTTGTTGTCAAAATCATCTATTATAACATAAACTATAAAAGTACGAAATATTTCGAAAAATTTGTAATATCATAAAATTTATCAAAATAATAATAAGTGAAAGCGAATAAAAAATAGCACGACAAATAAGGAGAAGAATAGGCCTATGCTTTATACAAGGTCTATACATATATCACAATATTGTGTTTAAGATGTACAATGACAATTTTGCTTCTAATTAAACTTCCTTACGACACTTTCAAGTAGAAGGTCATAATTGTCATTTTACTCCTAAAAAGGTAAGGTTACTGGTTGAGTGGGTAAAACAACTCAGCCTTTATACACTCGCCCAAATACTAGTGTTTTTTGGAGTGAAATTTTATGTTTTAACCCCCCTCCCCCACCATTCTTATTTCTTAGGCTGTTAGCAGCTCGGGTAACTAGGTTCTGCTTAATACTCAATTTATAAAACCTAACTCGGTTAATCGCTGGAGTATCTATCGAGTTTGAACTCAGGTAGACAATACTTTCTCCATTTCATTTTAATTGACTTCACAATTTTCGAAATACAACTTTAATCATTATGTATACATTATAGAAAATTATAAAAAATATAACATTATGAAACTATGTTAGAAAACGAATTCGATGATATTAATGTCATATTTCTCGAATTAATGAAAAAAAAATTATGATCAAAATTTGACACGAACTCACAAAATGGCTATTAAATTGGAATCGAGGGAGTAGTACTTAATACCGGAAGAACCATGTAATCAATAAAGTTCATTCATACGATACTTGAAACGAGATTCGTTTAAAGTGATATAAAGTGATCAGGTTACCCAATACCGCTCGATACTCCGACAAAAAGAACCCGACTCGATCAACGCCCTACTGGCAGGCTGACATCTAGGTCGGACTCCAACAACAAACATTGCTTGATACAAAAAATCACACTACTGGGGGGGGGGGGGGGGGACTGAGTAGCAGATTTTAAATTAAGTTAAGAAACGCTTTGAGCTACTATGGTAGAAGAACCAATTACAATATAAAGACCAATGCACAAGATTTTCTTACAGAAACCACAGACTAACTAAACTTTCAAATTAAATTTTCATCTTTCTTCCAGTCTATCTGATTGTGCTCCATTTTGGTAACTTTGGGATAAGGACTGCAGAAATTGAACACATCTACAAAGTCGCGGCATTCCTCGAAATAACATCAAAGGATATTCCATTCTGTTGCATTCGCTCTTGAAGATCAGTAGGGCCAAATATGATCCCAGGGGGGAAGACGCCCCCTTTTGGCAGGTTCTCGCGTTGGCTCAACAGAATGAGAGCACACTGAACCAGAACAATTGGAGTAGTCAGATAACCGATCTCAGGTCCTGTAACTCTCGTTACGATTTTCGTGTCAGGTTTCTGCCCCAGCAAAGCAAGGCTGGCATCGCTGTAGCCGTGCCCTAAGAACCACATCTTGAAAGAAGCACTTTCTACTTCCTCTTCGGTTGGACCCTTCTTTCTAAACCACCCGAGGCTGAAGATAGACGGGAACTTCAGAAGCAACCACCTTCCAATGGAAAATCTGCCAAAGATTCCAATGAATGCACCCACCGTGATGAACCTGAAAACTCCGAGCAATGATTTTGAGCTTATCTTCACTCCAAAATGTGCCGGCTTTACAGTTGACCAGAAAGCCTCCCTCTTCTCAACGTGTTCAGCCGTTTCATTAACTCCAGGAATTCCATGGGGATGTTCAGTTAGTTTGGCTAAAGTTCTCCGGACTACAATAGCATCTGCGGATGGTAGTTTTATAGCCCATAAGCCAATCTCCTTCTGGTGTTCAATTGCTGGACCTTTAGGCGATCGAGGGCCAGGTATCTGAAACACAATCAATAAACGCCACATATAACACAATGCATCAAAATTCAACATCCAACAAAAGTCGCGAAGCTGCAAACTTATACCAAAACATATTCAAAGCTAATTACTCTGCTTAATCCAATTCTAGAATAGCAGAAAATACAGAAATATATCTCAAGAATCCACAGTTTGAATATGGAGATCTATATTTGAAGATAAACTACAATTAACAAACAACTGCTAACACGATTATAGACTCATGGTGTTGTAATTTCAAGAGAACATGTAGCGGGAAACACAACTTCACCACACTTTCAAGTCCACAATAAAATGAAAGTGTAGGACAAACTACAAATTAACCGAAAACTGCTAACACAGTTAAGAAATTATGCTAGGATAAAAATCAAGAACACCTGTACAGACAGCATCACAAAAAAGTCCTCTGAATCTCATTACTTCGAAGATAACAAACAATGATAATGGCCAATAAACCATACACACTTCTGAACACATACACAAGAAATCAATAGATAGAACCACGGAACAATGCTTTATTGACCACAGTCGATGCAATCTAGGCCTAGACCTGATCAACTATACCAGTTTCCCAGCATTAATCTCACAATTCATGTTACCAGATTTTCCACGTTTCAGTTCCTGAATTCGTCTTCATTGTTAAATTACCCAAAGAAAAAATCTCCAAATTTCTTCCATAATAACAAGCAACCATATTCAACTAATGAAGCATACTTAATTATGCCAACAAAAACAGCAATAACGAACTAATGATTTATACTCAATTATGCCTACAAAAACCAACAATGACTGAACTAATGATTCGTAATCAATTATGCCTACAAACACAACAAGTCAAGGAATTGAAACAAAAACTCAACACTTTACTTACCACAGGACGAGACAATCTAGGCCTAGACCGCCTCAACTCCACCAACTTACCTGCATTAGCAACACCCAAAACCGCAGACTCATAAGTCCCAATATTCCCAACAATACTCTTCCTCGACTCGAGGCTCAGATACGCATCCACCCTATTGACAACCGAGTTCTCCCCCCACTGCCTGGAATTAAACATCAACCCCATCTCAGCCGGAATGGAGTCAAACCCACAAGCTGAAATCACCAAACTACCCTTTTCACCCGCTTTCACATCATACAAAGCCTCCATCTTCTCCATAAACTCAGGCTCGCCACAAATGTCCAAGTAGTCACACCCCATCTCAACACACGCCGCCACCACCCCCTCCCCGTAGAGCCGAAAGGGTCCCACACAATTCAGTATCACCTTCGACTGTGAAGCTAGCCGCAGAAGCGACTCCTGGTCGGATGTATCCGCAGTGAGTATGGTCACACCCGGAGTGGTCTCGGGTCGAGAGGAGTCGGGTCGGGTGGCCCATAAGAGGGATTGGGTAAGCTTTGATGGGTTTCGGCCAGCTAGAGCGAGGGAGGTGAGAGGGGAGTTGGGGGTGTTGATGAATTTGAGGGCTTCCCGGATTACGTATTTTCCGGTGAAACCGGAGGCTCCGAGGATGGTTATGTCGAAGGGCTTTTGGTTCTTGATATGTTCTTCTTCCATGAGGTTTTTTCGTGGGGTTTGTAAATTGTACGGAGTAATGATAAAATGAGTTCGATGTTTTTGAGAAAGTTAGTTATGTTTCCTGAAATTGTTATGATCAAAATTCCGAAAAATGGCTTACGGCTTAGTTGTGAATTCTGATCTGTTCTTAATGTGACATGTGTCATGAGGGAGTGAACTGAACTGTTATACACACACCACAACAGAAGCATTTTTGAGTGTGAAATTACATTTATGCCCCCCCTATTTAGAAATGTAGTAATTGAGGATGTTAATTCAAGGGCCAAATAGTCATTATACTTCTGTAGATTCTCTCAACTTCCATTTGATTTGTGGTTACATAATTTCTTTATTTTTTTAATTGTCGTTTTAACAATTTCTCATAAATTAAAAAAGAGGTACTAGTAAAAAATTATATTAAAAATATAAAATTAAAATTAATCGTCACTGTACCATTAGATGATTGATAATTTCAATCGAAAATGTAAACAAAATAAAATAAAATAAAATAAAATAAAATTATAATTTAGTACGACTTCCGAGTTCCGATCTAACATAATTAACGTTTTTGAAGATTGAGGTGAAGATTTGATCATTAATCTTTTTTTTTCTAGGTCATTCGATGTTCTGTGATCATTACTTTTCTTTAATTATATTCGTCTATAACCATCGATCAGTCATCAATCATTAAGGTAACAATCTCGTAAAAGAAACTCAAATTCATCTTTGATAATTTATTATTCATTAAAAACTTGTATAAATGATACGCTCATTTAAGGCGCCCCCGTTTGGCTAGCCCATCGCCCAACAGAGAAGGTGAATTCGGGATGTGCCTGTAGCGGCTCAGTACTCCACCTCAAGAGTGCCCAAGGTAGGCTGGGTAACCACCCACAAGCAGATCCTCCCTTGAACAAATGCAAAGTTACTCATGCACCTGCCGTGGATCGAACCCACACACTTATGAAGAAGCATACTCTTATAATGAAGCCCCTTACCATTTGAGCTATGCCGTGTGGATATTAAAAACTTTTATGATGCTTGTATAAATGGAGAGTTACAAGCACATGCTCCAAACTGGATTTTGTTGTTTGTTTTGTAATTTTGGGGTCATGGAATAAATATCAATATTTGACTAACTACTCTCCATTTAGAATATTTTGTGAAGAAATTGACAAAAATTTTGTTGTGCGATTAAATTTTGTTGTGTGTTGGAATAATGATTGGACGACTTTATTTGACATTTTATTTCTTGTTTGTTATCTACCTTTAGATTGGTTCATCTCATATGCTTTGAAACCTATTTTGTTTCGCTAGAGTATTTGCAAGAGCCTTCTCAAATTAATCCTCATGTCAAATATAGAATGAAAAAGATATCAATTGGTCTAAAAAGCTACTTCATTTCTATTCTTGACTTAATTATTACTAATTTCACTCTCTGATTAGCTCATCAATTTGCAGTATTTAGAGGTCATAGAGTACCGTAAGCTTTATTCATGGTCATCCACATATCAAAGTGGGAAGAGGAGAAAGTTAAGGTCTATCAGTAACCTTTTGGTGGTGAAAACTATATTCACGATGCGAATGTACATGGCTCACATGTTCGTTCATGGGATTAAAAACACATGTACAAACACTGAAACACCAAGCACACAAAACGTACATTGCTTCCGTGAAAATAAGGACAGTGGAAGTATGTTCAATAAGTATGTACAAAACGTGAATCTTTCCGATTTCAAGATTACTAGTAGTGAAACCACCAAAATATCCAATGACAATTGCAGAACATGTAGCAACAATCGAATAACCTGCAACTCATTCATCGAGCCTAGATTTTAAAGACTTAAGGAATTAGTTAAGCACCATGCTTTCGATTCCATCTCCTCATGACTTGGTTGCTCTTTCTCCCATGCATGCTATCGAATCTAAATTCATTCAATTCAACCAAATTTCTCTTCACCATTTCAGCAGCACACCCAAAATTCTCCATGGTTCCACATAATACACACCTCTCATCACTTTTTTCAAACACACCACTGTTCCCCGTGCTATCGTTAGTTCCTCGATTGTTGGGACCTAGATGAAGCCCCTTTTAGTTGGTGCCTCCATAGAAGAATGATCAATCTGAGAACAGTCCAAGAATTCCACTTTGAAGTATGTTAGACTTTGCAGTATTAGTATATTCATTCACTGATAAAATGGCAGCATTTCAGATGTACGTGTAATGTATGGAGCATTAGAAGGGCTCCCTTTTCTATTCACAGAAAAGTAAATTGGTTGCAGTGTGATCATCTGGTTTCTCGTAGCATATATCTGATCTGCAAGAAAGTCTTATCAAACAGCATTCGGAAATGGAGTACGTTGTTTAAGGTGACGACTCAAATCACCAACCATCTGGTATATGTTTTCAGAATTAGGATGAGACATATCCATTACTGAAAAGTCATAACTACCATCATCCAGCATAATTGAGCTCACCCCCGATGGCTTTTGGTTGCCTGTTCTCTTCATACTCAGTCTAGAGCTAGAAACAATATCCCAATCTCCTGCAGCAGCAAAAATATTTGACAACGTAGAGAAATTCCCTGCGTCTGTTGATTCTAACTTAAGTATGTGGCGCCGCACTTCTTCTGCAAGCCCTACTGCATTATGCTTACGACAAGCGGCTAAAAGAGCACCCCAAATTTTAACATTGGGTTCGAAAGGCATTTCATCTATTAGGTTAACTGCTTCTTGAAGACGACCCCTGCGCCCAAGCAAGTCGATTACACATCCATAATGTTCAATTCCCGGAAGAACACCAAATTCTCTCTCCATGGTATAAAAGTAGTGAACTCCTTCATCAAGCAGACCGGCATGACAACAAGCACACAGGACACCAACAAAAGTCACTGTATCAGGTAATATCCCTTCTTGCATCATTTTCGAAAAAAGATGGAGTGCCTTCTCTCCTTGTCCATGCACCGCCAACCCATGGATCATGACATTCCAAGATACCAAATCTCTGATCATCATACCCTCAAAAACTCTCAAGGCTTGACTCAGATTCCCACATTTCGCGTACATATCAATCAACGCATTGCTCACTTCAACACTACACTCGTACCCCATCATCTCTATAGATCCGTGAACTCTCTTCCCTAAACTAAGCATCCCAGACTCTGCACATGAGGTCAAGATACTAAGAATAGACCCATTATCTAGCCTCAAGTCTTCCTGCTCCATCCTCTTGAACAACCCAATCGCTTCTTTTGCAATCCCCTTCTCTGCATAGGCGGCTATAATTATCGTCCAGGAAACCAAATTCTTCACTGGCATCCTATCAAACAACATTCTCGCCATCTCAATATCACCCACTTTACAATACCCCATCACCATCGTGGACCATGAAACAACATTTCTCAAAGACATTCGTTCAAACAACTCAAACGCGACATCCATCTTCCCTGCCTTAGCATACCCATCTAACATCGAATTCCAACTATACATATCTTTCTCATCCATTTTATCAAACATCTTTCTTGCCTCTCCAATCTCCCCAACCTTCAACAACCCCCTAATCATAGTATTCCAAGAAACAACATCTTTATTCTCAACCACATCAAACAGCCTCCTAGCTTCAACAACACCCACCACCCCACACTTACAATAAGCATCAATCAAAGCATTGGGCACAAAAATATCAGCATAAAGACCAAATTTTTCAACATGGGCATGTACCATTCTCACAAAACTAAACTTCAGTTCACCAGAAAACCCCTTTAGCAAAAAAGGGTAAGTATAATTATCACCAAAAACCCCATCTTTTTGCATTCCAACAAAAACACTTAAAGCCTTTCTACTATCAGAACTCTTCACATATGCCTTAATCAATGCATTATACAAATGCACATTTGGGTTCTTGATTTGGCTAAAAACATTAACAACTAAATTAATTTTACCACAAATGGAGAAAGCTGACATCAATTTGGGGACAATGAAAAAATCATCATGAAGATTATATCTGTAGATAAGGGCATGGAGTTGCTTCACTTGGTTCAAGTCTGTGCATTTATGGAGGTCTGTGAGCTTTTGTTCCAAACGTCTGCGTGTGGAAAACCATGAGGGGACACGAATTGGGGTCTGAATTTGCATTTTTGTGCATGTGATTGTTAAGGTTTTTGTCTGAATTTTTTGAGGAAGATAGATAAGGTTCGTGTGGGAGGATGAGTGAGAATTTTGAAGATGTTTTCAGTTGCGATGAGTAGATGACAGTTATCGGTTGGGTTATTAAAAAAGTTGAATCACAATTTCAATGGTCCGTTTAAATTGGATGAATCAGTGGGAGGAGAATTCCTTAAAATTATTGTAGGGAAACAGAATTAGTGCAGATTAGGAAAAATATATTTTATTGTTATTTGTATACCATAATTATAATTTAGGAGAATTAGGGGATGGAGGAAAATATAATTAAAAATGTGATTCTCCATAATTCTCCTTCGATTTGGATGGTAAAAAATTTGAGGAGAATCAGTGGTAATGGGGTGAATCAGTGGTAATGAATTATCTTACCTAAATTTCAGCTTGGTTCCCAAACACAATTTTTTTTAAAATTCCCCTTCAATCCCCTTGTTCTCCCCAATCCAAACACACCATAATGTTAATGGTTCGTTTAGATTGAGGTGAACATAGGTGAAATTTATTATTTATCTCATTTGGAACCAAAAAAAGAAGTTTAACGTTAATATAAGTGAATCCAGGTTAATATAGGTTAACTCATTCACTTTCATTCCCTCTCAATTCATTCACCCCCAAATAGGTGGTAATGCTAAGTTAATGAATTAATCTATTATTATTATTATCATATCAGATTAAAATACTCAATATTTCTCTCTATTAATATTATTTGCCTCCAAAAAATGCCCTCCCTCATTAACGTAAACAATTACCTCTTATCTTCCTTGCGTATTGCTTCTTGCCAGCTCATTCTTTCCAGCTTGACCTTTAAGGTAATAGAAAAATCACATTTTATTCTTTTCAATTTAATCCGGGTTACAGAAGGATATAAATGAAGGGAATAAAAAATGGAGGTAACAGAAATATCATCTATTTCTTTATTGCAAATAAAAACAAGGTGTTTTGTGTAAAAATAAGTAGAAAGATATAAATGTCAGTGTAATAGTTTATAATTTTAGAATACTATTTTTTAAGTTACAAATTATATTCTTTCACATGGTGAAGGGTAATGGTATCCAAATATGAATTATAATAATTTCACCTAGAGTCACCTACATTCCCCTAACCTAAGTTAATTTTAAATGTTTACCCAAATCTAGTATATTTACCCCTCAATCCAAACGTACCATATCGGATTTCGTCACCCCTGCCATGGGGAAGCGTCATGAGGTAAATTGCGGGATGTGTGTCAAATGGTGAGGGGACTTGAGGTTGTCCGTCAACCATTTTCACAACAGATTCTGCCTCGTACGAAATTCAAAATCACCCGTTGCAGAAGAGGCATTGCATGATGCTACTTACCCCAAGCTCCTTAACACTTAACCTGTACCCAAGGCTCGATTGGGGTATTATTGAGACAAGTAAGAGCGGATATTTAATTTATATATATCATGGCTTTTTTCTTTTTAATACTTTGGCTTGTTTTGGGACTAGAGATAGTATTAGATTTGTTAAAATTGATATGTTGTCCAGAGTCCAAACAATAGTCGTGAATTGTAGATGTGAAAATTGAAACGAATTTTTTATATAGTTTAATAAAATAGTAGCGGTCATCAGCAAATAAAAAGTGAGTTGTTTGGTGGCTATCTCGGGTAAGGTTTACCCCTTTTAGGCATTTATTAAGTTGTTCTTATTGTAAGGACTAAGGAGGTAAATAGAGCTTTGGTACACATTGAAAAAACAAAGGGCGATAGAGGGTCACTTTGTCGAAGGCTAATGTTGCTTTATACGGTAAATTCATATGACTATTAACTACGACCGAATATCTGACGATTGTAATGCACGTCGAAATGATGTTAATCTATTTAGGTGAGAAATTTAGCTTTTGTTATATATTAAGCAGGAAAGACCATGAAATACGATCAAATGCCTTTATCGATTTTGATAGCCGCTAGACCCCGTTTTGTTGTATTAGAAGTGCGGACAAAATTTGTTACTTCTTCCGCTAAGACTCCCTAAACCCTTTTTTTATAGAGGTTAGACTACGTTTTTATTTTTGGAGTCAAAATTTGATAAATTTGACCATGAATTCTCATTAGTTGATAATAAATTAAATAGTCATATGAGATGTTGTTAGAATCGTTTCAATCTATATTTTGAAAATATCATCTTTTATAAGTTTTATATAAGTAGAATTAGAGATATTTACAATTCTTACAAAAAGAGATGGAGAGAGTATAATGTTATCTTGGATTGATTAGTTATGAATGAAGCCATTATAATAGGGGAGATTATATGAGTTAAAGATTGGTTTGAGGCGATTAGTCAAAACTCGAACAATTTTATAGGATATTGCATAAATTTGTAAGCCTGCAATCAGCTATATGTAGGGCGGGGTTAGGAATTTTTTGGAATTAGTTTTATGTAAGTATTATTTAGTTTGCTGGTATGAAATTTTCCATAATTGATAAAAAAAAAAAAATGAATTGGTATGATCGATGAGTTTCTTAATGGGGTAGATAATTTAGAAAAGGGTTAATGGCAGGGATGTCACCTATGTTCGTCAAATGTTTTCAGTCGATTACCTGTAATTTAAAACGTTCCAGTCGATTACCTATGTTTTAAATTGTATTTCACTTGGTCACTCCGTTAAAATTTCCGTCCAACTTCAGTTATGTTGGTCACGTGGTTGTCACATGACAATTAAGGAAGGGTATTTTAGTCAATCATCCTAACTTCACAATTGGCTGAAACTTTCTTGTCGAGAAATTAGAGAATGATTATTCCATTTTTATCCTTAAAATACATTTAGTAAATGACCGAAATACCCTTAATGCAAGTCACGTGTTAGTCGCATGCAAAACTTAACGGTGGAGTTATAGATTGGGTGATCGACTAGAACGTTTTAAAACATAGGTGATCGACTAAACCGGTTTAAATCATAGGTGATCAACTGATAACATTCGACAAACATAGGTCATCATCTCTGCCATTAACTTTTTAAAAAATATGTTAATTACTTGACTATTTCAAAGCTATTGAACTATCGACATTTGATGAGTTCCTATTAAAAATCCTTTCACCCCATCTAATAAGGGGTTGGAGTTCTCATTAATATATGTTATATGAAGAATGAAAGAATGAGAAGGGAAATAAATTCACATGTGTTCACTGTTTAGTAGGCTTCTCCAACTTAATATTTATAGTGAAATATTGGTTGCAACCAAGTCGGGTTAGATAATTATATGATTTTGGTTTACAAGCCTAATAATTAAGTGATATAAATGTGGCTCAAATTCTATTACACAGCAATTTTTTTAACTAATAGTGATCATAGAAAATACAAATACATTTGATGTTATGAAAACAAACAAGAAGATATTTTGTTCTTATCAAGATTAATTGATGATATTGTAAGTATTAAAACAAATAATCCCTCTATTTTTTAGTATTTGATCATCTAGTCAAAGTTATTAAGAGATTAGGTAAGATTACCTTATATCTACATTAATTAAAAGCAAATGCAATTATAATATATATTAAGTAATTATTAAAAACAAAAATAAATATTGGAGGCAAAAATGGGGGAAAAATGAGATGAAAAAGATTTTTGGAAATTATACAATCAACTAATTTTATTAGATGATCATTAACTAAGTGTACTAATAGTTATCCAAAAAGAATAAATTATTACTACCTCCGTCCCTAAAAGATTGTCACATTTTGACTTTTGGTGGTCAACAAAGCACGATTTAAAACATAAATATCTATTATTCTACATGTGAAAAAATTATAAAAAGTTAATATTTGAAAAATATATATTAAGACGAATCTAACAAGGTCCCACAAGACTATATTATTTCTTATCGTTTAATGGGAATTCATGATCAAATTTTGTAATGTTTGACTAACAAAAGTCAAAATGTGACAATCTTTTAGGGACGGAGGGAGTAATAATTATCCTACAAGAATAAATTATTAAGTATTCAATTTATAAATTTATTATGTAGTCAAGTGGTCCAAGTCCATAATGCTAATTGCTAAATCTAGATCATCCATATTTAATTCTGCATTCGCTCACTCTTCCTTCTATATCTAATTCAGTACTCCCGTTAGTGACCTCATCAAAATCTCACCTCATCGATAATTTACAAAAAAGAAAAAAAAAATTCAGTGCTCCTCGCCTCCCTTTTCTGAACCATTTCAAGATTTCATGGAGGCAAATATGTTAAAGTTCCCAAATTCATCTACAATCAACCCCAAAGATTTTCCAAATTTATCAAAATCCAAAACCATGTTCACATTTTTTTATAAAAACCCCAACTTTGACTTCTTGAAGCATAATTCTGTGAAATCAAAGCTTACCCTGAAGGCAATTCAAGCTTCTTCAACAGCTCCTGCATTTGGGTATTCACTCTTTTATGCTTTGCATTTTTATGGTCAGCCTTTTTGTTTTTGTTTTTTTATTTGTTAAAGGACTCTATCATTGTGATCTTGTCGATAGTAATATCTCGTGACTACTAGACTGGTGTAACGTTTACATTTTGATATTGTGATTAAGAGTGAGCTTTTCTGTTTCAAGATTGCTTTTTGTTGTTATTACAGATTGGATTAGTTATGAAATGGGGAAATCAAAATTTAATTTATTGATTTGGTTGCATGTTATTAGGGTATTCAATGTTATGCTTTGTTACAATTTCTTTTAGTTAATGTTTTCGTTTTTATGTATCGAAACTTTTGATCATCAATTCCTTATTAATTCTAGTACGAAAAATAACAAGAAAATAGTATTAAGACATATTAGACCTATGCATGGGCATCATTAATTTTTGTTGCGGAAGAAAACTTAGTTCATTTTTTGTTATAAATTGTTTCTTTGATTCTTTGCCATAAATTGTTCGCTTAAAAGATGTTTGATAAATTGTGTGCAAATAGTTGATGTAATAACTCAAAATATAACATTGATTTTGAATATTAAGATATCATTTTTACTTGTTTATTAAATTTTTTCAATGACTGGAAATAAGATTTGAAACACTTATAATGAAGCCAATTCTTCTCCTGATATATTTGGCAATTTTTTATTAATGAAACTCATTAGTTATTTTGGACAACGAAGAAGTGACGGTTTATGAAGTTTATTTTTATTTTTTTCGCTTGTAGTATGGATGAAGAAGGAGAAATAGATGAAAAAGGAAGGATAGACGAAACGAAGTTCTATACTTTAAATAGTATCCGGAGTAGCTTAATTCGACAGGAGGATAGCATTATCTTTGGTCTTGTTGAGAGAGCTCAGTTTTGTTACAATGAAGATGCATATGACCCTAAGGCTTTTTCCATGAATGGATTCAATGGTTCTTTGGTTGAATACATGGTCAGAGGAACTGAAAAGCTCCATGCTACGGTATGCTGAGCAACGTCTGATGAACTATGTCAGCATTAAAAGTAAATAGTATTTAACATTGTTATGTTCTTGTCGTTGAAGGTTGGAAGATTCGAGTCTCCTGATGAGCATCCTTTCTTTCCAAATGACTTATCAAAACCTATGTTACCACCTCTTCAGTATCCACGGGTAAGACATTTGATGATGTAAAACTGAGCTTTCAAAGCTTAATACATTAGATTCAGAAGCTCCATTCATTGACAAATGTGTTAGATCATACAGACTCGTAATGGTACCTATTAACCACTATTGTCTTCATATTGTCCTACGTTCAATCACCACACAAGATATCTCCTGGAATTTTGTCAAAATGAAAACGTTTGGATGAAAGTCAGATGGAGTGATAACTCTTTTATCGCTAGATGCTATCCTATGTAACATATGTTTTTAGAACGTGGATTTATCACAAATGGCACATGTGGTCTATTTCTAGATATAACATCATAATTAATTTTAGTCCGCACTGATGTATGAAATCGATATATCTTGTTTTTTGTGGGCATGCTTGTTATTGAGAGCCAAAAGACCCTAGCAGCAACTAACTATATATTGACCATTCCACTGATACAGGTCCTGCATCCTAGTGCTGAATCAATAAATATCAACAAAAAAGTATGGGATATGTACTTCGATAATCTTTTACCCAGATTGGTTAAGAAGGGCAACGATGGAAACTGTGGATCAGCTGCTGTTAGTGACACAAATTGCTTACAGGTATCCATTTGATTAATTAGTTTCCACATAGTCAAAAGATCGAACATCAAGAAATACATTGTTCCATTTTTCAAGAAGTAATATTTTCAAAATATTATTCTTTAATTTGTATGTATTTTGTGCCCGGACCACTTTGGTATGTTAGGTAAAAATGTAAAAGTTTCTTTGGTTGCAACTGAAAAGATTGACCTCCGATTCGTTCATCAGTTTTAGGTCTTACGGATGGATATACCAAGCGATCTTTCTTTGATTGTTATTATAAGGAGGAGTATTATTCTATCAATCCCAACAAACTTGACTCTATTTGGATTTTTTCCAAAATTCGATAACGTTTACATCACAACGTATAGATATTACATTCACATTTATTTGTAGTGTAGGAGTCAAAATTCCATTGTGTTTTGGAATGTTAAAATGTGCCACAATGTCTCTATAAGGATAGCTACAATTTGTCCTGCAGGTCCTGTCTAAAAGGATACACTATGGAAAATTTGTAGCAGAGGCAAAGTATCGAGCCTTGTCAGATGTTTTTAGTGCAGCAATCAGAGCTCAGGTAGGCTCCCTTTTATAGATGATTAGATATCGACATATCGTATTGGTTCTAGTAAAATTCACAAGTATATCGAGTGCTAGAAAACCGACGTTTCTCATTCATTTCGCTCAACTATACAGGACAAGGAACAACTTATGATCTTGCTGACTTTCCCGGCCGTCGAAGAGGCAATCCAACAGAGAGTTGTTATGAAAGCTATGACTCATGCCCAAGATGTGTCAGTACACATAAGTGGTGATGCACACCAACCTGTGTACAAAATAAATCCTACCCTAGTTGGTGAATTGTATGCTGATTGGATCATGCCATTAACAAAAGCAGTTCAGGTTGAATATCTATTGAGAAGGCTAGACTGAAATGTTGTTAAATAAAGCTTATTTTCCTATTGCCCCTTGAGCAAAGACGAAAGTTTTAAATTAGCCTCTAAATTCTCATATTGTTTTCTCAACTAATGTAATGTTATTTTAGAAAAAGGGTAAACTTGTAAAAAACATTATTTAATTTTTTGGGGCACTTTTGATAAAAATAAAATTAATAATTAAATTTGCCCTTTAAATTCTTGTTGGCTTATTGGCCACTTGACACATGAACTATCAGTTTATTTTTTATGTGCCCCTAAACTACTAGTGTCGCTTGGGATGTTTCTGGACTTAATTTTGTCATTAAAATTGTGTTTTACAATGAAATGATTATATTTTCGTAACACCTTTTTTTCTCCAACCTATCCCGCTCGAACACTCCAACCTTCCCAATTCTTGCCCTCTTCTTCCTCTTGCAATATGTACACTGTGTATCAGCCGTAACTACTCAAAGTACACAAAAGTCCCAAGAAAATAACAATTGTGTAAATGGGTGATTACAAGTTGTTTTTTCTTAAATTATGTAATGAAACTTGAGGACATTCTTGAATTGGATATGTTTTATATAAAATTAATAGAAGAACATAACTTTACAAACGTAAGAAACAAACTTAATGTATACCTATCAATAAGAATGATCATTGGTAGTTCAGTACACGAACCACTATGAAGGTCGTAAATCATATACCAAGCAGTGCTGAACCTCTGATGATGAAAATTGAGGTGCTTTCGGTTGGAGAGAAAATGGTGGTAGGAGTGATATAGTCATTTCACTTTATAACGTAGTTTTAATAATACAAAAGACTTTTTTGCATCTAGGCACCTAAATTACTCTCATCTCGCCAAATAAGCACCTGTAGTATTCTTTTTGGCAAATAAGCACCTAAGCTAAAAATGACACCTTTGTGTTTTTCAATTTTTCAGCATTTTAACTTTTCTCATAAGGACAAATTAGTCAAGGCACCTTATAACCTAACTAAATCCACTAACTCATCCTCAATCTTTAACCAACCCTATTAAATACTCCTTCCATCACTTAATTTATATCCATTTTCCTTTTTAGAAAATCCCTAAACTAAGATCCATTTGTGAGATAAATTATTGGAGGAAAAAATTGAAATATGCGAAGATTTTGATTTTTTTTTTAAGTTTGTGAAAAAATAAATGAATCTTAAATTTAAGGAGGGTGAATGACATTGAGGTCCCTCAGTTTTTACTTTAATGTCAAATAGGTCCCTCAGTTTTTCGAATTACCACTTTAGGTCCCTGAGTTTTAACTTAATTGTTAGATAGGTCCTATAACATATAATCAAATATCATATTGGCTATAATGCCCTTATATTTATACTTCAATATTTTTTAATTTATTTTTAGCTCAAGAAAATTATTGACTTTATTTGAGAAAATGTTAAAATTTATTAATAATACAAAATCAATAAAATAAAATATCTTTCTTGAAAAAATGAAACAACATTTTTTAAGTTAAGTTAATATTTACTAAA